>SJYV01025712.1:0-10002 GCA_006410875.1 Neotragus pygmaeus | reverse complement strand
AAGATCATGGCATCGGGTCCCATCACTTCATGGGAAATAGATGGGGAAACAGTGGAAACAGTGACAGACTTTATTTTCTTGGGCTCCAAAATCACTGCAGATGATGATTGCAGCCATGAAATTAAAAGATGCTTTCTCCTTGGAAGGAAAGCTATGACCAACCTAGACAGCATATTCAAAAGCAGAGACATTACTTTGTCCACAAAGGTCCATCTAGTCAAGGCTATGGTTTTTCCTGTGGTCATGTATGGATGTGAGAGTTGGACTATAAAGAAAACTGAGCACCAAAGAATTGATGCTTTGGAAATGTGGTGTTGGAGAAGAGTTTTGAGAGTCCCTTAGACTACAAGGAGATCCAACCAGTCCATCCTAAAGGAGATCAGTCCTAGGTGTTCATTGGTAGGACTGATGGGAAGCTGAAATTCCAGTCCTTTGGCCACCTGATGGGAAGAGCTGACCCATTTGAAAAGACCCTGATACTGGGAAAGATTGAGGGCAGGAGGAGAAGGGGACGACAGAGGATGAGATGGTTGGGTGGTATCACCGAACCAATGGACAAGGCTTTAGGTGTACTCTGGGAGTTGGTGATGGACAGGGAGGCCTGGCATGCTGTCACAAAGAGTTGGACACGAGTGAGCGACTGAACTGAACTGAACTGAAACGGTTTAGACCATTAAGCAGAATGAACAATGAACAAGGTTAGGAACTAGTTCTTGGGGTTATAGTGTAAGAAGGGGGAACACAGAAAAACACAGATTGACTTGCTAAAACAGGCACAAAGGCTTGAAATGAGACCCTTATCTAAGCTCACTTTGACATGGAGTCGCTTGGGCTGCTGGAAAAGTGGTCCATATATACACCTTGACTCAAATATAGAATGAGCTAAAAACTTGATGGGAAGTGAGAATCTGTAGCTACAGATTAGAACAAGTGAAAACAGGTTGAAAACAGGGGCAGAAGGGATAGGAGTTCATGAAATAGAGAAATTTATTGCCTGGAAACTTGTTCTCCAAAATGCAGCTAATAAATCTTTTGTTGGCAATAAATCAGTGAATAAAAGTTTTGATCAANATATTAGAACAAGTGAAAACAGGTTGAAAACAGGGGCAGAAGGGATAGGAGTTCATGAAATAGAGAAATTTATTGCCTGGAAACTTGTTCTCCAAAATGCAGCTAATAAATCTTTTGTTGGCAATAAATCAGTGAATAAAAGTTTTGATCAAATAAGTCGAAGTATTAATAAGGATGTTCTGTGTATAAATTGCTACTAATGAACCATCCTCACATTTTGTGGTTTAAGACTACAGTGTATTAAACCTCATGATACGGTGAGTCAGGCTTCAGTTAAGTGATGTGCCTGCCTCATATACCAAGTGGAGTTATTCGATGAGATTCATCTGTAGCTGGACTGGAGGGTCCAAGACAGGTTCACTCACAAGTCTGGCATCTTGATAAGGACAACGAGAGGGTTGGGTCCAGCTGGAGCCCTCCTTTTTCATGTAGTCTCAGGGCTTTCCCTGAGGAATGATCTTTTCAGCAGGTTGTGGTCAGTCTTCTTACAAGGTGGCTCAGAAGGCCAAGAGTAGGTGTTTCTAGAGAACCAGGTGGAACCTACGTGGTTCTTGAGGCCAAGACTCTGAAGTCCCAGAACACTCCTTTTTAGCACAACTAATTAGAAATTTCACAATACAGGAATCAACAACATTCATAGATCTTTCCTTGATTCTTCTACAGCTGAAAGATTATACGATACGCTATTCTTTGTAGTTATCAACCTTTTAAAGTTAACTTTTCTTTGCAACCATGTCATTTCCACACAAATAAATGGAGGCTTTCATTTCAGAAAAAAAAACAGTGTTTAGAATTACAAAGACATAATAGTTAACAATTAAGTGGAAATCATTACCCTTTATATTCATGTGAGTACAAAACCAGTGGGCTACAGAAAAGAAGTCACACAGTCTTGTAATTAACTTGGTATACCAGCCCAGACTCTAGGGAATCTTTCTGGTTGGGTGGGAAACATGAATTGATTTTTATTGTTTTGCTCTGTTTCAGTTTTGTTATTGTAGTTTTCCACTATGCATGCTTTTCCCTGAAAAAACATTTCAATGTGTCTAACAAGTTGTTGAAGCTCTGTGGATCAGGAGTGTCTGACTTCAGCAGGTCTCAAACTTAATATTGCAAAGAAAGTTTAGAGTATCAGCTGTATGTGTGGAATTAAGCAAATAACAAAAAAATATTTATTTTCTAAAATATATTAAGCCAGCTGTATGCAATCAAATTGTTCAATCATCTGCAGGTCATTTCATAAGCAAGTAAAGTGACCCCATGGACCAGAGCCCCCAGGCTCCTCAGGCCATGAAACTCTCCAGGCAGGAACACTGGAGTGAATAAGCTATTCGCTTCTCCAGGGAATCTTCCCATAGCAGGGAGTGATCCCAGGTCTCCTGCATGGGAGGAGCCACTAGAAAAGGCCCTCTGATTAGGAGGATGAAGACTTAGGAAATGGGCTGTTTAGGAAATGTGAATAGCACCTTAATTGGTCTCTATTTAGTACAGACAATACCAAGTTCTAGTTCCTTTACAGTCGTAGTCCTCACTCCTAATTTTATTAGTTCTTATGTCATTGGTCCTACAAGAAGTCAGTGTGTGTTAATCGCTCAGTTGTGTCTGACTCTTTGTGATCCCCTGGATGGTAGCCCACCAAGTTCCTCTGTCCATGGAAATTTCCAGGCAAGAATACTGGAGTGGGTTGCCACGCCACTCTCCAGAGGATCTTCCCAACCCAGGGATTGAACTGGGGTCTCCCACATTGCAGGGGGATTCTTTACCTTCTGAGCCACCAGGGAAGTCAGAGACTATGGTTGAATTAATATAAATCTATCAACACAGACTTTTAAAGTCATCTACTTCTGAAAATGAGCAAGGATTTGTAGAAAGGACAACTTGTCTGTTGCATTTTTCTCCTAGTGAAATAATAAAACTGTTTCAGTACTTGTAGAGTATTTCTGGAGCCCACTATTTTTGTTTTTACAATCCACTAGAGTCCTGAACCTTCTTTGGATTTTGACATTGGTAATACACCAGTATATGATCTCAAGAGACAGAGTTTGACATGAAATCCAGAACTGTCATAGAAAATGCTATTTTCTTTCTTTTCTTTCTCTTTTTCTTTCTGTTTTTTCTCCTTCTGGTACTACTTCAGGGTCATAGGAAGACAGAGATCTCTCCAAAATAGGCCCTTTCTGGTTGTTTTCATTTTCCTGAAAATAATTCTCTCAGAGAAATTTTCTTTTAATTTCTCATCTTTTAAAAAATATCTATATTGTATAAAAAGTTTAAACTTCTTAAGCCAAATATCACTTTAAGAACCTGATTAAAACTGTGGTTTGCTTCTAAGTGGACAGAACACATATATTATACACAGTTACTAGAGAATTCATGGAACTTCGAAGCTAAACAAAAATTATAATGCAACAGAAAGAAAAATAAATGTTTTAAATTGAAATATTCTAATAAACAACTTTTTGCAAGCAAAAAACTTTAGATTAGAATATATTTGGTATACATTGATAAGTTTAAAAAAAAACATTTACCGTTCACTTAAAGAATATAGCCTGAAAAAATATTAATAATATCTTTGCAATAATAAATAGTTAAAATTCCTCAAGGACCAAGGAGGTACATACAGGTGACAAAGAAAATATATTGCAGAGTGACAGTTTCTCTGATAGTTAAATACAGAGTCAGTCATATGATATAGTTGCCAAAGAAGCAATTAGACTCTTGAAGTGTATTGATACAGTTACATACAGTGATTGTGTTCCTATTCTCCATGCTGCAGAAATTGTTAATATTAACATATTTCACCTTCCTCCTTGCTCTGTATTAACAATAGTAGGGCAGAAGAGACTGTCATTACAAAGCTGAACCAATGCCAACAATCAACTATCTTTGGAATACTTGTTCTATGAGAAATTTTTTTAAAATTCAAATCCTTGTTGAATTTTCTCTGTTAAGACAAAAGCATTTCTCATTGACTCAAGCTCCCATTTCAATGCAGGGAAACGTAATTTAAAAATAATATAAACAGACTGAAGTCCCTTTACGGGAAAGAAAGAAGTTGGAAAACTGAAGGAACTTACAACAATGTCTTATTTTATATGGCTTTTTAAAAAGAGTTGGAATGGGACTTTAGAACAATATATATAGTATATGTATTCACATAGTTGATGGGTTATCATAGGGAAGAAAAATTATAATAGTTTTACATAACAAGAAAGGGTAGAATTAAAACCAACGAATTGGTCAAAGTAAAGACCAATGTAGGCGAAAGTGTCTACCATTCTCACATTGCAACTTTTGTTCCAAAAACAAGTGCTCTAGAAGTACTATAACTGGTTTATTTTTACCACTTCCCTCCTCCAATGAAATTTTCCAAAACTATCAGTGTACCTTTGGAGATATGTGTCACACACACACACACACACAAGATGCTGACCCTGAAACCTCAAGTCCAATCCTTGACTCATTGGAAAAGACCCTGATGCTGGGAAAGATTGAAGAGAAAAGTGGAAGGGGGCAGCAGAGGATGAGATAGTTAAACAGCATCACCAATTCAATGGACATGAATGTGAGCTAGCTCCGGGAGACAGTGAAGGACAGGGGAGCCTGGCCTGCGGCAGTCCACAGGGTCACAAAGAGTCAAACTCAACTTGGCAACTGAACAATAGCAGCAGCAACAGTACATACATACATATATACGGGTATAATATATATGTTACTTGCAAGCATGTTTAATAAGGGAAGATTCCCTGGAGGAGGAAATGGCAACGCACTCCAATATTCTTGCCAGGAGAATTCTGTGGACAGAGGGGCCTCGTGGGCTATAGTCCAGGGGGTCTCAAAGAGTCAGACATGACTGAGCATCTCAGCACATGTTTCATAAATATTTATCTGATTATTTTCTTTTATCCTATAGTCTGTTGTATACTTCAGGAATTCGGTACACAATGCTGGCCAATTATAAGAGCCTAGTTTTCCTTTTCCCCGGTACAGTAGTTCTCATTCAGAACAAATTCCCCCCTTTCCCTAGGGGGATATTTGACACTGTTTGGGAATGTTGTTGATTGCCAGAATACAGGGGTCAAGACACTACTAGTATGTAATGGAAAGAATCAAGAGATTCTACAGTGCACAGACCAGGCATTATCTCACTCAAAACGTCAGTAGTNAAATTCCCCCCTTTCCCTAGGGGGATATTTGACACTGTTTGGGAATGTTGTTGATTGCCAGAATACAGGGGTCAAGACACTACTAGTATGTAATGGAAAGAATCAAGAGATTCTACAGTGCACAGACCAGGCATTATCTCACTCAAAACGTCAGTAGTATTGAGGCTAAGAGATACCGCATTAGTAGATAACCCCTGCCCTGCTCTGCCTGTGGAATACACATTCTCAGGAAACTGCTTTTTACCTTCTAACGGGATGGGAGTCAACAGGCCTGTGACGCTGTTCTCCTTGGTGCTGTGATAGTTGGAGCAGTGGAGCTGGGGGCCATGCTTCATTTTGGATCGTTGGCACTTGGTGTGTTTCTTCATAAAAGAATCAAATAGCCTCAGGTAGGTTATGAGTCCTGGGCATATGGGGGACAATTGATGGATTATGCAGGTGAGCATGACATAGACTGATGATAGGCAATTACTATAAATCAGTTAGTCTGACTTCCAGCCATATGCAACCGATTGCAAGACATGTGTGGAAACTAGCCCTGGTCCATCCATTTCAGAATATTAGTACTGTGCCCAAAGCCAGGTATGCACATTTTCTGAATGAGCTAAGTGGAATATTTCCCAAATAGCCAAGTGAAAAGAATTGAGAAGAATGAAAGTTTTGTTCCTTCAAGTGTATGTTTAAACAATCGTTTATTTTAGATGCAATAGCATATATTTTAAATAATAAGTGCTATAAATGAGTATGTATTCCTTTCTGTGGAACTCTAGAAACACAAAAACTCTAGGAAATACAAAAACAAAGGTGAAAATAAAAGTGTTGGGAGGTCATTTGTGTTTGACTCTGCAACCCCATGGACTGTTGCCTACCAGGCTCCTCTGTCTGTGGAATTCTCCAGGCAAGAATACTGGAATGGATAGCCATTCTCTTCTCCAAGGGCTCTTCCCAATCCAGAGATTGAACTTGGGTCTCTGCATTGCAGGCAGATTCTCTACCACCAGGGAAACCCTAGTACAACAGAAAATCCGAATTCAGTTTTCCATGAGTCACTAGTATACATTTTTTTTTGTTTAAGAATAAGAGTTATATAAAGGTTTGTATATGAAGTTTCATGCCAAACTATACATTCTCAAACTTGGCTCTTCAGGATAGCCTAATGATATTCTAATTGACTACTGAGGGAGAGAAGTTTTTTTGTTTTTGTTTTTTAATCATACTAAGTGAAGTGAGTCAGACAGAGGAAGAGACAAATATCATATGACATCACATTTATGTGGAATCTAAAAAAAATGATATGGTGAACTTATTCACAAAACAAACAGACTTACAGACTTCAAAAACAAATATATGGTTTAAAAAAGGGCAAGGTGGGAGGAGGGATAAATTGGAATTTGGGATTGACATATGCACTCAACTGTGCATAAAATAAGAGCTTCCCTAGTGGCTCGGTGGTAAAGAATTTGCTTGCTCAGTACAGGAGACCTGGGTTCAGTCCCTGTGTTGGGAAGATCCCCTGGCGAAGGGAATGGCAACCCACTGCACTTTTCTTGCCTGGAGAATTCCATGGAGAGAGGAGCCTGGTGGGCTACAGTCCAGAGATAATCAACAAGAACCTAAAGTATAGCAGAAGGAATTCTATTATACTATATAATAACTTCTATGGGAAAAGAATCTAAAAGAGAATGCGTGCTCAGTTGCTTCAGTCATGTCCAACTCTTTGCTTCGCCATGGACTGTAACCTGCCAGTCTTCTCTGTTGATGAGATTCTCCAGGCAAGAACACTGGAATCGGTTCCCATGCCCTCCTCCAGGGCATCTTCCCCACCCAGGGATTGAACCAGCACTTTCTGCTTCTCCTGCACTGCAGACAGATTCTTTAGCACTGAGCCACTGGAGAAGCCAGGGGTAAAAGAATGGATGTATGTGTAACTGAATCTCTTTGCTGTACACTTGAAACTAACACAATATTGTAAATCAATTATGTGGTTGCATTTAGTAGCTCAGTTGTTAAGTCATGCCCAACTCTCTCACAACTGTGTGGAGAGTAACCCTCCAGGCTCCTCTGTTCATTGAATTTCCCAGTCAAGAATACTAGAGTGGGTTGTTATTTCCTTCTCCAGGGGATCTTCCCACCCCAGGAATTGAACCTACGTCTCCTGCATTGACAATCAGGTTCTTTACTACTCAGCCACCAAGGAAAGCTTTAATATAAAATAAAAGTTTTAATTTAAAAAAGATTTTAGAGAGAGCGAGATTGACAAGCATTTTAGTTAAGAGCAGGTAAGATCGGGAGAGGACATACTGAAATTCTGCTTACATTTTCATGAGGTTATTATTCATTTTTGGATATATACAGTGTACTTGCCACTGGACTCCCTCCTGCCAAACCAGAAGGATTCCTGAGGTTCTTGTTTATTTCTGCTGTTCCAACTCATTACCTTCCACCTCCTAAAAGACTCAACATCACAGCTTTCAAGTCAAAGCCAAAAGTGCTCCATCTTTAGAAGCGAGTGTACAGTTTGAAAAATGGTTGCACTTTGATGTCTTTGTTTTTCTCACACAGAAATGACTTTCAGTCATAAGAGTCAGTGTTGGCTCAATGCAAAATCTGATACAGGATGACTGGTATGTTAACACACGCGACTCATCAAAACTGACAGCCATCTCTAAAAACGTGTTACCTTGCTTCTGACTCCCTGGGAAGGTGATGGAGATGAGAGTGAATAATTCCTTTTGTCAGTTCAAAGCTAAATTCTGGAGGCAGCATGTTTTCCTGGATGCCTAACTAAATCTTCCTGGTTTATTTACTAGGTCAGAGCTACAAGCTTCCAAAACACTGTTGCATTTAGAAACGCAGTGGGTTCTCATTTGTGGGGATTCCGTTCTTTGAAGAGTATTTACAGTTCAGTTCTTCACTGTAGAGGGCCTGACTCTGGAATCCAGCAGAAGATGGCTACTCATAGCATTCCACATCCAACAAACTTTTCCAGCCACATGTCCAACTATCACACCTGATTATACACACTTATACTTATGCCACAAAGCCTGCCATCTTTCTTATTTTCTCTGAGTACCTGAGTATCTGTATTTTTTCCATGTTGTTCCTTCAGCCCGCCTGCCTTTCTATCAGTCTCTCAATGACATCCTTTACAGGTAAAAAGTCATATTTTTTATGAAGACTGTGCAGATCTACTACACACACACACACACACACACACACACACACACACACACTCCCAGTCAAAATCAATTACCATGTCATCTAAATGCCCACATTATGGGTCTTTACATTATTATAATCTTCTATTTCTGCTTCCTTTCCTACGTCACTTACTTCACCAACCCATATTGAAATATAAATCTTTTGAAGGCAAAGCCCATGTCTTCCATATCCTTATATTTTCAATCACTGCTAATTTATTGTATGAATGATGGCATAAGAACATATCTGAACATTATCTTGGACAAACACTAGACATTTTATAATACTAAGTCAATCTAAAAATTTTAATGTAAAATATCCTTACATAGATTGTTGATATTTTGGTCTTATGGATTTTTTGCATTTATTTTTTTAATGCAAAACTAGATATTATTTTACTTGATTATGAGTTTTTATGAGACCCCAGCCTCCTTCTTAAATTTGGGATTGCATGCAAATTCTTCACCCACCTCATCAGAGACCTGTTGCTGAGATGGAATCTCCATGACATCTAAACTAACTGCTGAAAAGTTAGCAAAAGATGTTTTTGGTTGTATTTGTTGTCCTCAATGCTAATGAAATCCTGATACTGAAGAAGAGTAATAATATAATGTCTAGATTAGAGAATTAACAGTCTTAAATCATGTCACCCACCTCTTCATCATATAGACAAAGCATCTGAGGGCCAGGGAATTTAGGAGAAAGTGGTCCAGCCTTACACTCCTACTTCTTTTTTTCTTGGTTATACTAGGGCTTCAGGCAGTTATTTGGGTCTGTGGATATGAACAAAGTTCAATAAGCTTCTTTTTACATTAGGCAAAGTTCAAAGTCCTTGTCTTTGGAAGCAACCTAAATGTCCATCAGCAGAAGAATGGATAAAGAAATTGTGGTACATATATACAGTGGAATGTTACTCAGCTTTAAAAGGAGTGAATCATGGTGTTCGCAGAGACATAGACTGACACAGAGACTTCATACAGAGTGAAGTGAGTCAGAAAGATGAAAACAAAAATCATATTGTCAGTTATATGTAGAGTCTAGAAAAATGATACAGATGAACTTATTTGCAAAGTAGAAATAGAGACATAGAGAACAAATGTATGGAAACCAAAGGAGGAAAAAGGGTAGGATGAACTGAAAGATTGGCACTGACATATACATATGCATATACAACTATGTATAAAACAGATAACTAATGAGAATCCACTGTATAGCATAGAGAACTATATTCAATGCTTTGTAGTGACCTAAATGGGAAGGAAATCAAAAAAAAAAAAAAGAGGAGATACATGTGTACATCTGCTGATTCACTTTACAGTAGAAACTAATACAACATTGAAAAGCAGCTAAACTCCAATAAAAATTAATTTTAACAACCTAGAAGTCCATCAACAGATGAATGGATAAGCAAGCTGTGGCATATATACACAATGGAGTATTACTCTGCCATTAAAAAGAATAAATTTGAATCAGTTCTAATGAGATGGATGAAACTGGAGCCTATTATACAGAGTGAAGTAAGCCAGAAAGAAAAACACCAATACAGCATACTGACACATATATA
>SJYV01025711.1:12237-39987 GCA_006410875.1 Neotragus pygmaeus | reverse complement strand
GAGTAATATTCCATTGTGTATATGTACCACAGCTTTCTTATCCATTCGTCTGCCGATGGACATCTAGGTAGGATGCGTAACATTTTTGACATTTTACGTACATAACAGTTAACATTCATCCAAAAATGTGTTTATTTACTTATTTATCTTCGGCCACGCTGGGTCTTTGCTGCTGTGCACTGGCTTTCTCCAGTTGCAATGAGTCAGCTTCTCACTGCAGTGTCTTCTCTTGTTGTGGAGCACAGGGGCTAGGCAAGCAGGCTTCAGTAGTGTGGCACGTGGGCTCAGTTTCCCTGCGGCACTTGGGATCTTCCCGGACCAGGGATCAAACTTGCGTCCCCTGCATTGGCAGGCAGATTCTTAACCACTGAACTACCAGGAAACCCCCCCAGAAATGTTTTTAATGTAATCAAGTTATAGCAAATTAAATAGCATTCTTAATTTGCTAAATGGGAAAAAACATGCAATTTATTATTAAAAGTTGTACTAAAGTGAATTTCATGAATCAATCTTAAATAATATACTTAAGATCACCTTTTCCTAAAATCATGTTTTTACTCTATAGCATACAAACAGAACAGAGAAGGCGATGGCACCCCACTCCAGTACTCTTGCCTAGAAAATCCCATGGACAGAGGAGCCTGGTTGGCTGCGNAATAATATACTTAAGATCACCTTTTCCTAAAATCATGTTTTTACTCTATAGCATACAAACAGAACAGAGAAGGCGATGGCACCCCACTCCAGTACTCTTGCCTAGAAAATCCCATGGACAGAGGAGCCTGGTTGGCTGCGGTCCATGGGGTTGCTAAGAGTCGGACACGACTGAGCGACTTCCCTTTCACTTTTCACTTTCATGCATTGGAGAAGGAAATGGCAACCCACTCCAGTGTTCTTGCCTGGAGAATCCCAGGGATGGGGGAGCCTGCTGGGCTGCCGTCTATGGGGTCACACAGAGTCGGACACGACTGAAGTGACTTAGCAGCAGCAGCATACAAACAGAAAGAACTGAAAGAACTTCCAAGAAGGCCCGTTTCCTTAAGATGTTAAAGCCTCCATCAAATTGACAGTAAACTACTAGAAGGATCCCTAGTCATAACCAGAAGAAAACAATATGGCTAATTGCCTTGTCCTACTACCCATGGCTATAGAACACCATTTTTTTTTAAGTGAAAATATGAGAAAGAGGCTTGAATTATAATGGGGATGCTGTTTTAGCTATAACAGCCAAGAAAAATTCAGGGAAATGCATAGTTAGTGACTCAACGCTAATATGCACAAGTCAAAGACATACTGTCTTAACTGCAACAAATAAGATGAACAATGTGCGGTCCCTGTGTGAACACTCTCCACAGTGGTCACAGAAATGTACAACTGCCGGAATATGCATAGCATGCAATGGACAAGATGACTTAACAGAGGCATAAGGCCACTGAAACCTGCTAGGAAGTGGAAAGACGGTGCACTGGGCCCTGGGTCTCAGTAGGAGAGTCTCAAGCACCAAGGAGGAGAGAGGCCATCAGAGTCTGGGCCCTGGAACCTCGGGAAGATGGAAGGACACCAGATACTGGACTTTGCGGAAGACATGAGACTATTTTGTCCTGGGCTCCAAGAAAGATGAGAGTGGACTGGGCTCAAGGAAGAGGGGCACACACCAGGTCCTGGGCAGGGAAAGACTTCTTCCCTTTCCTAGACATGGGCACCTGGCTCACAGATGAGGACCCAGGGCAGAGGAGCCTTCCTGTCCAGCCCACACCACACCAACTCCCTGATTCTCCGCTTAGCCAGTTAGTAAGGTTACTCTGAACCTTCTCCCCAATAAGGCCCATATCTGTACTTCCTCATAGAATCCCATTTGAGCAAGAATCCTAAGTCAGTTTATGAAGACTCCCCTACTCTTGATATCTGATCAAATTCCTCACCCCTGCTCTCTCTCCCAGGTGATACAACATCACCCTGGCCTGCCTTCCTTAAAACAGCCTATTAGCTTTGAATCCCCCACACACGATGGCTCCTTCTCCCAATTTTCTATCTACTGGTACTTCTCCCCTTACTCCTAGGCCATAAATCGCCACTACTCTAGTTGTATTCAGAACTGAGCTGTTCTACACTGGAATCTCCCCTTTCCCCCGTTGCAAGTTTGTTGAACAGAATCTACTTTCACCGCTTTAACTTCCGTCCAGCTCTGCTTTACTCGTGGACAACCCTCCCTCCACTCTCCTGCCTTGGTTGCACATGCTCTGCCCTTCTCACAACTTGAGTGGATAGTTAGTCCTGACCCCATCCTCCTCCCCGGGCCTGGAGGACATCTAGCCTTACCGGTTGCACATTTCCCTGGTGGCTCAAACCATAAAGAATCTACCCGGATTCCATCTCTGGGTCGGGAGAAGGGAATGGCAACCCACTCCGGTATTCTTCCCTGGGAAATCCATGGACAGAGGAGCCTGGCGGGCTACCGTCCATGGGGTCGCAAAGAGCTGGACACGACGAGCGACTAACACTTTCACACTCGCACAGTTCACAGCAAGCCCTTACCTCTCTTTCTCCCAGGAGCTCGGGAAGATTTCAGTACCGCCTTCAGAATACGTCCCACCGTCCCAACCCGACCCCATTTCCTCTCCCTTAGATGTGAATATACACTTAGTATCCTCTTCCCCCAAACTTGGCAGGACTTTGTGCTCAACTGTATCGGAACCTTTGGCCTGAAGTCTATCAGGCTCCTCTGTCCATGGAATTTTCCAGGCAAGAATACTGGAGTGAGCTGCCATTTCCCGCTCCAGGTGATTTTGCCGACCGAGGGATCAAACCCGCGTATTCTGTGTCTTTTGCTGCTGCTGCTGCTACTGCTAAGTCACGTCAGTCGTGTCCGACTCTGTGGGACCCCATAGACGGCAGCCCACCAGGCTCCCGTCCCTGGGATTCTCCAGGCAAGAACACTGGAGTGGGTTGCCATTTCCTCCAATGCGTGAAAGTGAAAAGTGAAAGTGAAGTCGCTCAGTCGAGTCCGACACCTCGCGACCCCGTGGACTGCAGCCCANTGGGGTCGCAAAGAGCTGGACACGACGAGCGACTAACACTTTCACACTCGCACAGTTCACAGCAAGCCCTTACCTCTCTTTCTCCCAGGAGCTCGGGAAGATTTCAGTACCGCCTTCAGAATACGTCCCACCGTCCCAACCCGACCCCATTTCCTCTCCCTTAGATGTGAATATACACTTAGTATCCTCTTCCCCCAAACTTGGCAGGACTTTGTGCTCAACTGTATCGGAACCTTTGGCCTGAAGTCTATCAGGCTCCTCTGTCCATGGAATTTTCCAGGCAAGAATACTGGAGTGAGCTGCCATTTCCCGCTCCAGGTGATTTTGCCGACCGAGGGATCAAACCCGCGTATTCTGTGTCTTTTGCTGCTGCTGCTGCTACTGCTAAGTCACGTCAGTCGTGTCCGACTCTGTGGGACCCCATAGACGGCAGCCCACCAGGCTCCCGTCCCTGGGATTCTCCAGGCAAGAACACTGGAGTGGGTTGCCATTTCCTCCAATGCGTGAAAGTGAAAAGTGAAAGTGAAGTCGCTCAGTCGAGTCCGACACCTCGCGACCCCGTGGACTGCAGCCCACCAGGCTCCTCTGTCCATGGGATTTCCCAGGCAAGAGTACTGGAGTGGGTGGCCATTGCCTTCTCCGGTGTCTTTTGCACTGCAGGCCAATTCTTGACTGCTGAGCCTGGAGAGGACCAACTTTACCGCTGCCTCAAGGGACTTCGGGCCCGCCCCTCCTCTCTCTACGTTCTGTGTGAGAAGCTCGTCCCGCCCCTCAGCACTTCCGGCCCTGCCCCTCCCATGCCTTCCCTCTCTCCATTTCCCATTCGTCCCAAGCGTTGCAGCCCTCGAGGCTTGGCGAGGCTCCCTCTCAACCTGCGTTGCCGCCCATGCAGGTGATGGGACTCACTTGCCCCTCGAAGGTCTCCTCCTCTCCAGCGGGATCACCAAGGGGGGCTCTTTCCGCGACCCGGGCTTCGCCTACCGCCCGAGTTGGCCGCCAAGATGTCCACCGCCCACAACGTGGGGTGCGCCGCGCCGCGGGGGGTTCTGGGAGTTGTAGTCCAAATGGACGCACTGACGCAGTTCGCCGGGGGCTGACAGGCGCCATTCTACGGCGCGCGCGCGCAGGGTGAGTGTGGCGCGAAAACTGCGCCCGTCGGGGGCTGTGTTCCAGGGCTGCTCCGCGGCCAGCGCCCAGCTGCGGCCCCTACCCCGCCAATCGCAGGAGCCCAGAACCAGCCTCGTCTGCCGTCCTTCCGCCGTGGGGCCTTTAGGGCAGTGAGAATCGGGGACTTGGGGCCCATAGCGGGGCGAGGCGAGCCGACCCCTTCCGGGCGCTTGCGAGCTGGGTAAGGGGCCGACTCCATCTGGGTGAGGAGGTTGGGAAATTGCCCCTCTGGCTGTTCGAGAACAGGTGGAGACGACTTTTTAGAGCATTTTCCGAGGTTGGAGTCAGACCTGTCATTTCCTGTTGATTGGGTCGAGGGGGCGGGGGCCTTGGTCTAACTCTCACGCCCCTTCCACCTCCCAAATTCAACCTTCTTAGGACTCTGCCTACTCCCACGGGACTCGTTGAGGAAGAGGAAGTTATGGCCTCTGGGCTTCCGACGGATTGGTTCCGTGTGAGTAGAGGTTTCTTGATAAGTTTCAGAGTCTACCGCTGTTATTTGGGAACGGGGGTGGAGGGGTGGTGCAGGCACACGCGTTCCTTGGGATACCCCTAGGCCCCCTAGCATCTAGGTAGGAGGAGGAGAGACCCTAGTGGGCGGAGGGATAGCAAGTTGCTTAGCTTTCCAAGGGAGCAAATGAATAGAGGACAAATCGCGGGGGATTCTAATTTATCTTTTAAACGGAACGGGGAAAGCCATTGGCAGGTGTAAACAGGAATCAGGCTTAACTTAGGGTTCAGTAGTACTTTGGAATTAAAGCTCAGTCACTGGGTGAAAAGAGAGATGGGGATGAATCCCTGATAGGTGAAGGAAGTAGCAAAATAGCCAGTGGATGGAGGCTAAAGGCTGAAGTGTGATTTAGCTCACAGAATTCCGTAGGAAAAAGGATACACCTGGTATCACTGTTGGAATCCTCAGGTTCGTAAGAAGTGGAAAGGTTTTCAAAGAATGAACAATGTTTTCTGACCTCATGGATTGTCCTACTTGCTGTGACCTGATAGGATCAAGGTTGGGTTTGCTGTTTCAAATTCAGTAACTCGTGATGAGATATCTGGAATGCTCAAGTCACCTTGTTACTTGTGCCTACATGTGCTCAGTCACCCTCCTCCTCCTCCTGTCAGCATGGGTGACAACAGGCCCTGGCTGAACAGGCACCTGTGGGTTTTAGGAACCAGTGACCTTTGAAGATGTGGCCTTGGGTTTTACCCCAGATGAGTGGGGAAAGCTGGACCTCGAACAGAAGTCCCTGTACAGGGAGGTGATGCTGGAGAACTACAGGAACCTGGTCTCAGTGGGTAAGGATGGCCTCTGTGTCAATAAAGATTTGCGCTTTGCAGCCCGAATGTGGTGCCTCTGAAGTGTGTGTCTGCTTTGGCTCAGTCTGCAGGGATCTGAGTTCAAGGGTCAAGGCCCTGGAGCCTGAGGGAAAGGGCGACTTTACATGTAACTTTTGAAACTTTACCTAGTCCACCCCTCAGAGGTGTTCAGTATCAGGGATGTGGGCCTATCCGGGATGTTTCCAACTGCTGATGGATGCTTACTATTTTTGTAACAAGAATTCCAGAACTTGGTGTCAGTGTCTGACAACTCAGGTGTATCATCAAAGGCCTTGCTCCCTTCCGTCTCTGCATGGTTACTGTGAAGTTTTCATTCTTAGTTAGCATGTGCTTGACTGATGCCAAGCATTATGTCCATCCAAGTTGAAGGCAGAAAGTAACGCCAGGGCAGCCCTGACTAGTTCTTTCTGTAGCTGGCACACCTTACAAACAAAGAAAATTGCCGTAAGCCCCCAGCTGACAAACTTCCCTTAGTGTTTTACTGACCAGAACCAAGTCCCACTACCTCCTTTACAGGTAAGAGAATCCAGAAAAGGAAGCAGCTGGCGAAGGGGGTGGGTGGAATTAGCAACACTGCCGTAAACCAGAGGCCGTGTCTACCACTGAGAACACTGACAGAATTGCTACAGCAGGAAAGTACTTTCTCCCGAACACAGACCCCCAAGCACTGTCTCTTTTCCCTTGGGCAGAACATCAGCTTTCCAAGCCAGATGTGGTATCTCAGTTAGAGGAAGAGGAAGAGCTCTGGTCGGTGGAGAGAGGAATTCAAGACACCTTTTCAGGTGAGAGCCAGGCACATGGGAGTCCTGGTGTGGGAGTCCTGGTTCGTCAGGAACTAGCGTCTTAGCCAAGGAGGTGGACGGGGGAAACCCCTAGTGGGCTGTTGTGAGGAGCAGCTGCAAACATGCGGAATCAAGCTCTGCATTTCCCTTGGCTTCAGTCAGGGGGGGCTCTGCTTGGCTGAATGGGAACCTCTTGCTGGTGCCAGGTTGGCAGTAGGGGGGTCCCCACCCTGCTTCACTCATGGTCTGTTGCCCTTCCCTTTTGTAATCTCCGGTAACTGGTGTGTGGCTTTGGCCAGATTTAATGTTTATGTTTTGGGGGGTGTGACCATACTCAGTGGAGACGGGTTTGCATCATTCATTCACAAATGCAGTGTAGACTTTTGACTTTGACTTTTTTCTCTTGATGGACATTCAAGTGGTTGCAAAAAAAATCCTTGCATACAATTTTTCGCATAATCAAGTTGGATTTTTTGTGTAGATAGCATTTCTAGAAATAGAATGTAGAGTCAACCAAGATGTAAGTGAAAACATTTGGCAGCAACAAGTTGCTGTCTTAAGTTCCTTTAAAATACATATAGCTGCATAAGATAGATGGTGACTTATAGTTCTGTTTTTAAGGTTTACAGATTTGATAGGAAACGATATATTCAGTTTGGTTTCTAAGGTTATGGATTATTTGTACTTTTGCTTTTGTGAGTTTTTCTATTTTCCTTCCCCCCCCCCCCCACCGTTGGTTTGTCTTCTGTGTGTGGTGCTGGGGAGGACTCTACAATATATTACGGATAATAACACTGCAGATAACAGTCCAATATGTGTCTCCTAACTTTAGTCTCCATAAAGAAGTCTTATGATTTCAGATTTTTTTCTTTCAGATCTGTCTTTATTCCTAATGTAGGTTTCATGCCATACATGGGGAGATTGTACAAATACTTTATTCTGGTACTTTGGGGTTTTGTTTAGCTGTTTCATGTACTGGGTTCCTTGTGTAATTGGTGTGGGGCACAAGTTTCTTCAGTGCCATTTTCTGATTATTGGAACACCATTTTTATCATCTCTCATAGTCACTGTTCATTGCGTGCAGGCCTTCTTGGCCCCTTATGGTCCCTTGATCTCTGTCAGTATCTTAGTAAACACCGTATTACTGTACTTACTGTAGCTTTATAACAATCTTAGATAAACGGTAGGCCCTCTATTTTTTTTAATTAAGAAAACCTATTATCTGTTCTCAACCAGATGAATACCTACCATTAGCTTGTCAAGACTGATTGAGAAAATGCTGTTAGAATGTATATTACATTTAACTTCATCCAGAAATCTGATCAGAACTGGTCTCAGTCAAGTTCTGGCACAGGTGTACAAGGAGGGATCCACTCCCCTCGCCGTGCTGGTCAGACTTTCCACGTGTGGTTGGGCATTCCCTCCAGTTGCTATCTTATCTGCTCAGGTTACTCTTCCCTTCCAGTCCTGTGTAGCTGCTGCAGATGAACGTATCCTGCTGCTAAATTCTTAACAGTTTTGTTAGGTCATCATTAATTTCCTCAGTACAGAGTCATATTATTGGCAAGTATAAAGTATTATTATTTTACTTCTTTTCATTCAAGGTAGGTAAAGAGGTAATTACATTCCTCACAGCTACTTCTTCCAAAACACTGGGCTGAGAATGTAATGATTTTAAGTATCTGTTCTCTGACTTAAAAGGGAAAGTTTATGTATTCTGCTTTGATTCATATCACTTTTTATCTGGATAAAGGAACAGTCATCTCACCCTTTCTAGTAAATAAAAATTAGTAAGAGCCCCAATTTTCCCCCTCCAAAGCCCTCCAAGGTGATCATGGAGATTTTCTGATTTGAACAGTTAACAGTGACATAATTATAGATGTGCGCCTGTTGTAATGTCCTGATGTCTATTAACTTTTTTAGGATTTCTGCATCAATATTCATAAATTATATTGGGGAGGTGGATGGTTTTGTGTTTGTTATTTTTGCACACTTCTGTATCAGAGTGTGTTGGCTTTGTAAGGAGAACTTCTTGTGTTCCCCCTTTGTTCTCTTTGCTTTAATGCAAGTGGCTCTGGAACTACCTGGAACTTTCACAGTGTCCAGCTGTGAAATCTATACCTGGCCTGCATCTTTGGTGATGATGACCTTCTAGCCATGCATCTCTGGATGATCTAGCAAGTTTCCTGAATCTAGATGCCATGGGGGGCATTGGGTACTTATGTTTCTGCACGTGTCAGAAAAGCTGGCTTCCCAGGGGATGGGAGATTCAGGGGTGGTGTCCTAGAGCGAAAGATCCTGTGTTACAAGCTAGGCCTGGGGTGATAGCTGCCTGACATGTTTATGCTGCATTCCAAAGAATCCTTTATGTGATGTTTTTTTCTCCACTGTCTCCCCTTGACCTCAGAAATATTTGTAGAAGGCCCCTTGTGTCCTATGCAATATGAAAAAGAGAAAGCATGTACTTGGTAGTAAGCCAAAGACCTAGTGTAATCCCTGTGATTGTAGACTCCTCCATCTAACAGAGGAGCACCTTCCACCAACACGTGACACAGATGTAACTGGGTGAACGCCAGTTAACTAGTGGTGTGGACAGAGAAGAAAAAGAACATGGTGTAAAGCAGGGAGCAACAGGGAATTACCCTAGAGGTGGGGTCAGGGGACACTGCAGGGCCAAGATTTTAAGCCAATGCCTATAGAACAGAAAGTCGGCAGACGGGCAAAAATAGAGGTGAAGAGCTTCGTTTCCTGGTGCAGAAATGCCACTGGAGGTTACCCTGAGAATGGGGCAAGGGTGGCACATTCTGGGAATGGAAAGTCGCCTGTTAGGCTGGAAGGAAGTAACTGAGGTATACTGATAGGCAAGTTAAGTTTGGGGCCTCCACTGTCAGGAGGGTTTGATCTTCCTTGAGTAGGTGTGTGCTGTGTTTTTTACCACTGAGGACAGAAGGGCACAGATGAAAGCAGGCGGGGGACTGCAGTAGTAGTACATAGGGAAGAGGTGGTTTATATCTGCCCCCAAGAGAATAGCAACAGGGCTGGGAGAAGCTGGCTCCTCTCCATGTGAGGTGGATCCAATGGGGCCGGTTGAGTAACTGACCAGGAGGGCACAGGAAAGGAAGCTGCAAAGAACTGCTCACAGGTGAAGGCTTCAAGGGATTTCTTGTAACAATTCTTTGTACATTTTTCATGCACACTTTAAAAATATATCAGTATCTCATTTTTAAAATACAGTAACAGAGATGAGATGGTTGGATGGCATCACCAATTCAATGGACATGAGTCTGAGTAAGCTCCAGGAATTGGTGATGGACAGGGAAGCTTGGCGTGCTGCAGTCCATTGGGTCGCAGTCAGACACAACTGAGCGACTGAACTGAAAACAGAGGTATTACTACTCTGGAATTTTTTGCATTGGTCAGTGACATGGAAGTCTGGTAAAGGCCAAGACTTTTGAAGGGTGGAAATAGGTTTTCTTGGCTTTTATTTTTATGTTGAAATAATTTTAAGCAAACGGATGAATTGTACAAAGAACTACCTAATAGCTTCCACCTAAATTCACATGTTTTTGCAACTGTACCATGTCCTGACTGGTTCAATTAATGGAGTATGAATAGGAGGCAACTTAGAAACACCCAAGTAAAGGTCTGTGAAGCCAGTGGCATGCCCCTGTCTGAGGTCCAGGCAGTGCATAAAAACATGGGAGTCTTAGGTGTTTGGAATGGCTTGTTTACTGTTAAGAGAACCATCTCCTTCAGTGGTCCCTTTCTCCCAGCACTAATGTAGCTGTGCCTCTCCTCAAGGCAGAGAACAAACTGAACAAAAGCTAGGCCTCATTAATACAGCCGTTTGCATGTGTCTCAGCTCTCCAGGACAGCAAAAATGGCAGCACAGACAGTGGCTGAGGTAGAAAGGAACCTGGGTAAATGCCTAAGACATGGAATTAATCTTCAAGAAGGCACTAATTTGAAAAGATGCTGTGAAGATAAGAAGTGTGGAGAAATATTTGATGGCACTCACATCTTAAGCCTTCTCAATGTTCTTTCAAGAAAGTATTACCTACCATATGTGTGGCTTGGGTGGAATATCGTGAGACGTAATCTATATAGATTCAAACGTTAGGGACAATGCAATGGAATAAAGACACTATTTTGAAGGTCATGATTGTAGGAAAGCCTGCAGGACAGTTACATTTTTTTTGATTTGTCAAGAATTTAAGCAGAAGAGCCCTGCAAATGTGAATGTGGCAACTCAAATTAGTATAGACATTAGTAGGAAAAAAAGGCTAGTACAAGAAGATTGTATTGTTGGGAGGAATAGGAGGAAATTCTTGAGACTTTTTGTGTAGCCTGAGAGGACTCACATGGGCTATAAAACTAATATGTGAGGGACGTAGGAAATCATTTGTTTCATACAAAGGATAATTCTTTTAGGAACAAGAGTAAATATGTTTAATGTGAGAAAGACTAGTTTTAGCTCAGCTCACAGGGGAGACTCACATGAAAAAACCTCAAATGGAGGAAGTCCTTTTCATGATGTGTTTTTCAATATGAGAACTCAAATGGAAGAAATCCCAGGAATCATAGCAGGAAATGCTTATAGCCTGATTTGAGAGAATTCATACTAGACAAAAAATTCCAGTTGTATTCCGTTTGGAAAAGTTCTTACATCAAATCACTGTATCTCAGAACTCTGAAATCACGGGGAGATGGTTGCTGTGGAGAGGTTTCATAAACAGCTGTTTCCAGTATCATAGAAGCAGATATTGAAGAGTGTCTGAGAATGTAATCAATGTTAGGCACGAGGAGTCACAGAACCCACTGACCAGAGCCCTTCAGTAGGAGTCCTCATTGTGTTCAGCATCAGAGGACTCATATGAGAACAGATTCTCAATGTAATCTGTGCAAGCAGATCATTCATCTTAGCTCTCCCCTTGTTTGACAGAACAGAAAAACAGACTGAAGAGACCCACACTGAATAACAGAAATGAAATGTCTCATTCTGTTTTTACACCAGATTGTCATAAGAAAGACAAACTCTAAAACCTTGATCACATTAGGACTATCCCTTGATATCCATGGGGGATTGTTTTAGGACTCCTACAGATACCAAAATCTAGATGCTCGAGTCCCTTATATAAAATGGTACGGTGCGTGCTTTGGCAGCATGCACACTAAAGTGGAACAACACAGAGAGGACTAGCATGGCCCCTGTGCAAGGATAACAGGCCATTTGTGAAGTACCCCACGTTACTTTAAAAAAATACAATAAAACTGTCAAATATAGACAGGTGTGAAGGGTCAACTGTATAAATATATAGTAAAACAGGTTCTGTTTCTCCAACTTCGGTTCTATTATCTATCTGAACATCTAGAACAAATGTTGAGTAGCACAAGTGAGCTAGGCACCCTTATTTCAGTTTCCTTCGCATGTCCCCAGTTGCTAGGAAATAACTGATGTTACAGCTCAGGAAACTGTTGAGTGAATAAACAGTTAGAAAAATTACAAGAGAAAATCTTCAAACAGGAGAGTCCGAAGACTAGGCCAGACTCCAAGATGATGATAAAAGAAATCTTAAAATAGTACTACAAAGAACTTTGAAATGGTTGCATTCCTGGGGACAAGGTCAAAAGTCTATAACCTTGAATGGCTATCAAACACGTTTTGGCAGGAATCCAGCCTATCAGGGTGTGGTAACATACTGTGCAGTCTTTATTCAAGAATACTTCATGTTCTCGGTTACCATCCATTTGCTCTCTAGGACCGATGTGACCTTAATCGTATTATCTAAGGACCACTTTCCCTAGCGTCTAGGTACAGTCTCTGGAGTAATTTCAAGACCTGAGGTGCTTTAACTATTAACTGAAAAAGGAAAGTAAATGAACTAAGCATTGGACTCAAACCTTTTTTGAGGAGAAAAAAAACTTCTAAGAGTCCTGAGGAAAAATAAGATAAAAGCCGTAGGAAGTCAGAAATGAAGAAGAAAAAAAGAGCCCATTTTCTGGATAGATAAGAGTAAATAAATGGCAAGTTAAAAACCTATACAGAGAAAAGCAACTATGCAGACATTCAACAATACATGTTCCCATTATAGTGTTTTAAACAACTGTCAAAGAATAAGCCTGCTCGGGACTTCCCTGGTAGTCCAGTGGTTAAGACTCAGCTCTTCCACTGCAAGAGGTGTGGGTTCAGTCCCTGGCTGGGGAACTAAGATCCCCTTGCCATGTGGTATGGCCAAAGAATGAATAAGCCAGCTTTATGTACTGATATGAAACAATCACCATGAGATATTTGTGTTTCTTAAAAATATATACCTTGTAACATAGATACCTATCTATGTTTAATGTGAACGTGAAGTGAAAGTGTTAGTCACTCAGTCCTGTCCGACTCTGCAACCCATGGACTACAGCCTGCCAGGCTCCTCTGTCCATGGAATTCTCCAGCCAAGAATACTGGAGCAGGCAGCCATTCCTTTCAATAGGGGATCTTGCCAACCCAGGGATCAAACCTGGGTCTCCTGTATTGCAGGCAGATTCAGCATCTGAGCCACCAAGGAAGTCCACCTTAATGTATATAAAGATGTACAGACATACAGGATACCAATGTCTTTTTTTTTTCATTTAAAAATATACATGCAAACATACACCAGGTATTAATATACCAACTGTTACCATTGGGAGAATATAGAAACTATAGGATGTGATTGTCTCCAGAGAAGGAAATTGGGTGGGAGGGTGACCTTCCACTTTCAGAGGTCCTGCCAGTAACTTTGCTCACAAAATGGAAGACTGTCATCTTCCTGCTGTGTCACCAGCTCCTGACACAGCATAGGTGCTCAGTAAGTATTTGTTAAGTACAGGAATGAACAAACAATAAGATGGAAAGATTTCTGGAAAAGTGTAAAGTTGGCCCAAGAGAAATGTTAAAACCAACTTTTTCTTAAGAACAAAGTAGACAATTAGTTGTGTCTCTGTATTAACCCAGGCAGTAAATATTTTCTAGCTTCCTATTAAAAGATAGGTTTCCATAGAACATGAGCTACTCAATGACAGAACACTAGGTGCTTTGTTAACAGGTTCTTTCTGCAACCTATACATAGCATTGTTCTCACTAAAGCACAAAATGAGAAAAATATTGAAAAGGAGAAAATATCTGTAGCTTGTAATAACGAACACCTGTTTTATCTATTTTTAGATAATGTGTTTTTTTTTAAAAAAAACTTATCCTCTGAAATAGTTATAAGAGTTGAGCAGCTGGAACAGAGTATAAAATACAGAAACTTAATACCTGTGGCTTAAAGCAGGAATAACCACTTCAACATAGAGGAAAGACTTTGTTATTGATACTTTTTTGAAATGGAACCTAAGAATAAATTGGTAAGGAATGAGCAGGCTCTATTGGGAGAAGGTTATGTTAAGAGAGCCATGTAAGACTTAAGTATGTAAAAATACTGACTTCTTCAGAGGGGTTAAAAGGCTAGAAGTGCATGAAGTCCCTTTCTTAAGTCCTATAATTATTCCAGCCAGCAGCCCCAGAGAAACTCCACAGCCCCATTCATGCTGTGGGAGCATGAAGGCAAGTCCCTGACCTGGCTTGTCTGGGAAGCAGCAGGTGGGGGTTTAAATCAGGGTCCTCTTACCCCATGACCTGCTTAGGCTCCCAAGTAAAAGATGGGAACTTTGCAGCAATGGCTATCTTCCCATGATAACTTACAGATGGACACAATTTCAGTGCCAATGAGACTTCCTGAAATTTGAAATATGGGCAAGCATAAGCCTTTGAAAGGCCCAAATGTCTTGGTGCACTGTTCACCAAAGCACGTAGAAGCTGTGCTGTATCAACAAATACTGCTCGAACACCTGCCAAAATGCCAAGTGCTGTTATAGGGAAGGGTCACCATGATAAATAGGGTGGAAAGGCCCCTCTCTCACTGGGCTTACACTCATTCTAGAGAAGCTACTAGCCTGTGTTGATGAGCAAATGTAAACCTACTAAAACAAACTTACCAGTTCAGTTCCTTAGTTGTGCTGGCCTTTCAAATGTTCACTGGTCACTTGCAGCTAATGGCCACTGTGTTGGACAGTGCAGGTCTGGAATATTCCCTTCACCGAACAATGTTCCACTGAGCAGTGCTGTTCTAGAGAGGGTGGAGAGAGAAATTAATGAGCCAGATACTTAAAGGTGGCAATCAATGGTATGAAGAAAAACGAAACAATCGAGTATATATATATGGGGAAGATACAGGAGTGGGGAAGCACGGGTGGGCAATACTAGTTTAGAACTGGGTGGGAAGATAGCTCTGAGATGACATCTGACCTGAGAGCTAGATGGGGAAGGAGCAGCAGAGATGTTAGGAAAGACATCACCTGGCAGGTAGCAAGTGCAGTGACTTCTGGATGAGACACTCTTGGGCACATTTGAGGAAAAGACTGTAGCTATGTGAAGCCCTCCTTGGTATAAAAGGCATAAAAGAATAGGGTTTGGTTCCCAGGTGCTCCTTTCTGCAGATTCTTAGCCTCTCCCAGCGTGTATCTGTGTAAAAGTTGGTCATTTGCTTAATGGGGCTGTGGTGGTATAAAAGCCCAGGCAGGTCCTTGGAGGACTTCATGAAATGGTAGCTGCTGTTACTGATTTGAAGGCCGACTGTGTACTGATCATCAACAGCTTTGGCACATCCTCCTCTGGGCTTGCCTTAGGAGTTTCCAATGCGTGAGACCCAGTTAGCAGCCTCAGCAGGCCAGTGAGGGGAGACACGTTTAGAAGGTGATGTAGCAAGATGTCCAGAGCTGAAGAGTAACAAACGGGGAAAGGATAAGACAGGGTGAGCTGAGGGCATCCTAGACAAAGGGAGGGTGCAACAAAGATGAGGCGAGCTGCCCCTGCCCCCCACAACAAGCTGGTAGAAGGACATTGTAATTAGTTACTATTATTTTTGTGGTCTGGTAGCAATGCTTTCACTAGAAAACTGGGTACTGTGAGAGAGACAGCTTACCTGAAGGTAGCAGAGAGCATGAGAAAAGAAAACAACAGCTCCCATCAGCCTTTACGACTCTCAGTACCTGGCTTGAGGGCCCTATTCACTTAAGGTGGGGAAACTGAGGCCCAGAAGGATTAAGCCCCTTGCCCAAAGGCTCAGTGAATTTGTAAAATAGCCCCCTAGCTAGATAGGGAATTGTAGGTCGGGGGACTAAATTCCCCCAATCCTACCCCACCCCCACCCCCTGGGTTTTTCAGCTGGTGGGTTGAAAGCCAGCACTTGGGATTTGTGGCTGAGGAATCATTTTATGCAGCTCCCAAGGCAGGTGGGTAGGTTAGTCAGCCCCACCTGAGTGAGGTGTGGATCCAGGTTCAGGCTTGCTAGCTACTACACAGAGCTTTCATCTTCTGTCAAGTGGGGCCAGTACAGACAGCATTGAGGGTTACCTTTAGAGGGATTGGGGAGTTGTTCCTGAGATGAGATAGAGGACTGAGATGCCTGGAGTGACACTTACCCACGGCCATTTCAGGTACTGCACAGCATCCAGTAGGTGTTTATGATAACTGCATAACCACTGTCCACCTGAAGGGTTGCTACAGCAGGGAGAGGGCGGGTACACTGGAC
This sequence comes from Neotragus pygmaeus, assembly GCA_006410875.1. Classification (NCBI taxonomy): domain Eukaryota; kingdom Metazoa; phylum Chordata; class Mammalia; order Artiodactyla; family Bovidae; genus Neotragus; species Neotragus pygmaeus. The sequence goes on along the minus strand of SJYV01025711.1, from coordinate 24,063 downwards.
TCAGCAAAAAAGGAAAACACCCTGGTGCCCACAACGCTAAGGAGGAAGTAAATATATGATCCAGATTAAAGAAGGGTTAGAGGGAATGAAGTAGAATAGAAAAAAAACAAAAAACACACTTTTTTTTTTTAGGGGAGAAAGCACTGAATAAAAATTCCTCTGATTAACCAAGTAATAAAACACGGAAATTTCATAAATTAAAAAGCTATTAAGCAATCTGGAGAATTAAGGTTAAGTGTCATGCATGATTATTGCTCAAAATGGTGCTGTTGGCCCAGCACGGAGCCCCTAGGGAGCCCCACCTTGTTATCCTCAGAGAGAAATTCCAAGCCTTAAGAGCTGTAATTGAAAGAAAAAACTGTTTTCAAGTCAAGAATGACTGGGCGGGGAGGTGGGAATCAGTTCAGTTCAGTCGTTCAGTCAGGTCCGACTCTTTGCGACCCCATGGACTACAGCACGCCAGGCTCCCCCGTCCATCGCCAGCTCCCAGAGCTTACTCAAACTCATGTTCATCGAGGCGGGAATAAGCCTCCAGAAATCCTGAGGAACAGGAAGGAAACTAAATAAATGCTCAAGATAACGCAGGTATGAACTAAGGCAGGCAAGCATCCACACGAAACTAACTCAAAGCCTTATTTGAGAGGAAGTTGGGGGAAGGGTTTGGAAATGGAAGGTCAAATGTCTGTCGTAATTTTCATCAAGGAAAAAGTCCTTTAAAAGTAGGAAAGGAGTGACCGGGCCGCGGCCATTAGGTGACAGCGTGGCGCATGAGCTGTTTTTCAACCCTGGAGCGCCCAAGGCAAGTCTGGATGGGCGGCCCCAGCTGGCCCTGGGCGACTTCTGACCCCGAGCTGACTCACTCGTCGAATCACGCGCCAGCAATGGGCAAAAGCCGTGAGGTCCGTGGAGGCCGCTGCCGAGTGGAGATGTGTAATCAGAAAATTCGGAGAAAGGAAGACCAAAAAAGCCCTAAGGAGACAGGGAAAGAATGTAGGGGCGGGGGAGGAAAATGGGTCGGGAATCCAGGTGCTGGTTACTCTCGAGGAAAGTGGCCGCGCTCCCAACACCCAGCGTCACCCAACAAGACAGACTTGCAGCTCGGGACGGTGTGTATGGAGGCTCCGCCGCACTGACCCAGGGAGGCCGGGAAAGGGAACGCGAGAGGAGGAGGTGAGGCGAGTGAGTCGCAATCCTGCCAAATGCCTCAGAGCAACCCAAAGCTTCAATATGGCGGCGCCGGAAGTCCCTCGACTTGGAGGCTCCTGGGAGTTGTAGTGCGGCGGGAGCGTGACGCATTTCCGTCCAGGCCGGAAGTCGCGTTTTAAGCTCCTAGAACTTGGGGAGGAGCTGTTGGGGCTGTGAACGGACCGTAGGCGTCTAAACTCTTCACCCTTGGGAGGAGGGGCCGGGCGCACTGTGTACACAGTTGTCTGGTGAGGCCACGGGCTCTACCAGAACCAGCTCCGCAGCCGCCGTAGCTAAGTGCGTGGCGACCTACGCGGCAGGTGCTTGGGTGGCCACAGACTCCAGGGGAAAGCACAGAGACAGCGAACAAGCAGCCCCTGCTCCTGGTCGCTTTCAGGTTTTTTTTTTTTTTTTTTTAAAGCAGCTGCAGTTACTCCACAGTAATACAACTGACCTCGTGTGCGCCAGGCGTAGAAAGCCAAACTCCAATAGCGGGGGTTTGCAGCAAAGTAAAGGTTTATTCAGTTCAGTTCAGTCGCTCAGTCGTGTCCGACTCTTTGCGACCCCATGAATCGCAGCACGCCAGGCCTCCGTGTCCATCACCAACTCCCGGAGTTCACTCAGACTCATGTCCACCGAGTCTGTGATGCCATCCAGCCATCTCATCCTCTGTCGTCCCCTTCTCCTCCTGCCCCCAATCCCTCCAGCGTCAGGATCTTTTCCACTGAGTCAACTCTTAACATGAGGTGGCCAAAGTACTGGAGTTTCAGATTTAGCATCATTCCTACCACAGAAATCCCAGGGCTAATCTCCTTCAGAATGAACTGGTTGGATCTCCTTGCAGTCCAAGGGACTCTCAAGAGTCTTCTCCAACACCACAGTTCAAAAACATCAATTCTTCGGCGGTCAGCTTTCTTCACAGTCCAACTCACATCCATACATGACCACAGGAAAAACCATAACCTTGACTAGACGGACCTTTGTTGGCAAAGTAATGTCTCTGCTTTTGAATATGCTATCTAGGTTGGTCATAACTTTTCTTCCAAGGAGTAAGCGTCTTTTAATTTCATGGCTGCAGTCACCATCTGCAGTGATTTTGGAGCCCAGAAAAATAAAGTCTGACACTGTTTCCACTGTTTCCCCATCTATTTCCCATGAAGTGATGGGACCAGATGCCATGATCTTCGTTTTCTGAATGTTGAGCTTTAAGCCAACTTTTTCGCTCTCCTCTTTCACTTTCATCAAGAGGCTTTTTAGCTCCTCTTCACTTTCTGCCATAAGGGTGGTGTCATCTGCATATCTGAGGTTATTGATATTTCTCCCGGCAATCTTGATTCCAGCTTGTGTTTCTTCCAGCCCAGCGTTTCTCATGATGTACTCTGCATATAAGTGAAATAAACAGGGTGACAATATACAGCCTTGACGTACTCCTTCTCCTATTTGGAACCAGTCTGTTGTTCCCTGTCCAGTTCTAACTCTTGTGGAGACAAATCCTAGGAGTGTTTTAAAGAGAAAGATTGGAGAGGCTGGGGTTAATCATAGTTTTTTTGACATTTCTTAATCCTGTTTTTTGGCAACCCACTCCAGTATTCTTGCCTGGAGAACCCACATGGACAGAGGAGCCTGGTAGGCTCCATATCGTCACACAGTTGGAGATGACTTATCACGACGTCTCTGGCCAGGTGATCCATGGCTCCAGGATCTGTTAGCTCATCTTGCCCTGGACAGACAGCTTCAGTTTGTATTAAAGTACAATGCTATCGATCACAGCAGTTTTGGTCTTCTGACATTGGTTGATTGATGTTCAGTTAGCACGGAATTGAAGTCAGAGGGGACAAGAAAGGGAATACAGTTTGGGATAAGAGAGATTAAGCGTAAACTCGGTAGGGAAGTTGTTTTTAACAGTAATTTCCTGTTCTACTTTTTACTGCATGTGACAGGAACATTCCAATGTTGTCATAGTCCCCCCCCAAATCAATGTACTAATTTTATAATGCTCACACGGGGATCTTTCACAATTTTCTTGACCTGTGTTTGAATACTCCCTGTGTCTTCCAGTTTTACTACATCATTTACCACATTGCTCGGGAAGTGAGTGTTGTGGAAATTAAGCCCGCTCAAAAGAGGACATGCAGAGGCTATTACTCAAGAATCGAACCTAGCAGAGGAGGTCAACCACCATCCTTTGTGTTTGAAGTGAAGTGAAGTGAAAGTCACTCAGTCGTGTCCAACTCTTTGCGACCCCATGGACTATACAGTGCATGGAAATCTCTAGGTCAGAATACTGGAGTGGGTAGCCTTTTGTTCGGAGAAGGCAATGGCACCCCACTCCAGTACTCTTGCCTGGAAAATCCCATGGATGGAGGAGCCTGGTAGGCTGCAGTCTGTGGGATCGCTAAGAGTCGATCACGACTGAGCGACTTCACTTTCACTTTTCACTTTCATGCATTGGAAAAGGAAATGGCAACCCACTCCAGTGTTCTTGCCTGGAGAATCCCAGGGTTGGGGGAGCCTGGTGGGCTGCCGTCTATGGGGTCAGACAGAGTCAGACACGACTGAAGCGACTTAGCAGCAGCAGCCTTTCCTTTCTCCAGGGGAATCTTCCTAACCCAGGGATCGAACCCAGGTCTCCCACATTGCAGGTGGATTCTTTACCAGCTGAGCCACAAGGGAAGCACAAGAATACTGGAATGGGTAGCCTATCCCTTCTTCAGGGGATATTCCTGACCCAGGAATTGAATTGGGGTCTCCTGCATTGCTGGCAGATTCTTTCCTAACTGAACTGAGAGTAAAGCAGATTGGGAGGGGGAAGATCATGGTGAAAAAAAACAGAAGGTTCTGATTGGAGATTATTGGCTTGGGGGTCAGAAAGAAAAACTGGAAGTTATCAACCAAGTCCTGAGAGCTGGGCTTCTTGCCACAGAAGTTGTAGTTCGGAGTTCTGTTGTCTTATACTGGCTTTCCTTTATCTGTGTATTCATTCTGTGGGTATCACAGAAGTCATGTCTTCATCTCTGGCTGGCTCTGCTCATAAGTAGATTAGTATGGTAGAGTTCCTAGGCGTTCATTGTGAACTCTGTGTACTCAGATCAGTTGCCTGGTGGGGATCTTGGGAACCCTGGGCCGCGCTGAGATATAGCAAGTGGGATAGGCGCTGGTTCAGCTGTTCTGAGGCAGATCAGACGCTCAGCGTGGGCTCCATTCGGCCAGAATCTGTCTCCGGGCTGGAACAGGAGCCCCCTGCCAGGCCCCTCCGCCTACCGACTCGGCTGGAGCGGCTGCGCTGATGGGCACGATTGAGGTGAACACTTTGTCCACTGGGCCCCTCGGCCAGCTTTTTCTAAAAGTACTTTTGATTTGCTGTTGCTGCTCCGGCCTCTCTTTAGGGGCGGAGAGTGGGGTCTATTCTCTGTTGCGGTTCTCGGGCCTCCCCTTGCAGAGCCGGGACTCCGGGGCGTGGCTCAGTAGTTGTGGCTGCCCGGCGCTAGAGCACGGGCCCATCATTTGTGACACAGAGGCTCAGCTGCTCCACAGCCTGTGGGATCTTCCTGGGTCAGGGATGGATCCCATGTCTCTTGCATTGGCAGGTGGACTTGGACTCTTTACCACTGAGCCTGGTGGCTCTTGCCAGAGACCCAGGTTTGATCACTGGGCCTGGAAGATCCCCTGGAGAAGGAAATGGCAACCCACTCCAGTATTCTTGCCTGGAAACTCCGTGGATGGGGGAGGCTGGCAGGCTTCAGTCCATGGGGTCCCGAAGAGTCAGACGTGACTGAGTGACTTCACCTTCACTTTCATTCTGGCTGGCCTCTGTCTGTGTGCCCATTCTCTGGGTACCACGGAAGCTGTGTCTTCATCTCTGGATCGCTCCCTGAAATAAGCAGATTCGTCTGGTGAAGGTCCTAGGCATCCGCTGTTAGGCTTTGAGTTCATGCTGTAAATGCCTGTCCCAGCACAGCTGCGCTAACCACTCACAGTGCTGAAAGTGGCAACGGTCAGGTGCAGGCGTGCTCCTGACGCCAGCCGTGCCGTTCCTGTCCTCATAACACGAGTCTAACTGAAGGTAAACCACCATCTTACCTTTCCAAGTTTATTTTTTGAATCTTTAAGTCATTCAGAATTCGCATTTCTTCTTGGAGTTGTAGAGAACTTTCTTGTTTCCTGTTACTTTGTGCACATTCCTTAGCATTTCAAGGCCATCCTGGAGTTCTGTTTAGCAAATGCTCTCTGGACTCTATGCCAAGACCCAGCATCCCTGCCTTTCCCAGATATTTTCATTCTTGGCCCCCATGGAGGTGGGATCGGGTTCAGTTCACCTCATGGCTGCAGGCATATATAGCAACATGGTTCTTGTTGTCTTGGGGGTTTTTTGTTGTTATTCTGTGTTGAGATATAATTTATATATCATAAAGTTCACCCTTTGAAAGTAACAGTTCAGTGGTTTTTATTATATTCACAAGGTTGTGCAACCATCAGTATGATCTCATTTCAAAATAGTTTCTATATCATAAAGTAGCCGTCACCCCCCAACCCCCTCAACTCTCCTATCTCCTGGAAACCACTCTACTCTCTGTCTCTCTATGTTTGTTACTTTGGGACATTTCATATAGATAGAACCATACATATGTGGCCTTTTGTGTCTGGTTTCTTTCACTTAGCATAATGTTGTCAAGGTTCATTCATGCTGTGGTATGTATCAGAACTTCATTCCTTTTTATTGTCAAAGACAAATGTATTGTATGGATAAATCTTATTTTGTTTATTCATTTATCATTTGATGGACATTTGTTTTCCTCTTTTGGCAATTATGAATAATGCTGCTGTGAACATTCTTGTAGAAGTTTTTGTGCTGACATGTGTTTTTAATTATTTTGGATTGAAACCCGTGTATCATGATATAACTCTACGTGTAACTTGTTGAGGAGCTACCAGACTGTTTTGCATAGTGTAGCATTCTGTATTCCTGCTACCAGTGTGCAAGGGTTCTAGGTTTTCCACATCCTCACCAACAGCTGTTGCCATCCGTCCTTGACAAAAGCCATCCTAGAGCCTGGGAAGTGATATTTCACAGTGGTTTTTGACTTGTATTCTCCTGGTGGCTAACAACATTGTGAAACTTTCCATGCGTTTTTTTGCCCATCTGTCTTGCTCTGTTTTCAACTTTCAGAGTGTCCTGAGGCTCAGTTGGAACCTCCGTTGGATTCTTTTCCTGCCGGGAATCCCCTGATGAAGATCGAGGTAGTTGAAGTCCTCACCCTGAACCAGGAGGTGGCTGTTCCCCGGAATGCCCAGATCCGGGCGCTGTATGCTGAAGATGAGGGCCTGAGCCCAGAGGTTCTCAGGGAGCCCTCTCAACATCTGGATAAGCCTACGGCTGATCCTGAAATGGCTCGGCAGAGGTTCTGGGGGTTCCACTTTGAGGAGGTGGCTGGTCCCCGCGAGGCGCTGGCCCGACTCCAGGAGCTCTGCCGCCAGTGGCTGCGGCCCGAGGCGCACTCCAAGGAGCAGATGCTGGAGCTGCTGGTGCTGGAGCGGTTCCTGGGCGCGCTGCCCGAGAAGCTGCGGCAGTGGGTGGAGTCGCAGCACCCAGTGGACTGCCGGCGGGCAGTGGCCCTGGTGCAGGACGTGACCTGGATCTCTGAGGAGGAAAGTGAGTTCCATGGAAGGGTGGGAAGACGGCTGCTCCTGGGAGGGGGTCTTGAGGGTGGGAGCAAAGGAACGCAGGCTTCCTGACAGGTGGCAGAACGGTGGCGCCCACTCCATCTAGGCCAAGGGCATCTGNTGCAGGACGTGACCTGGATCTCTGAGGAGGAAAGTGAGTTCCATGGAAGGGTGGGAAGATGGCTGCTCCTGGGAGGGGGTCTTGAGGGTGGGAGCAAAGGAACCCAGGCTTCCTGACAGGTGGCAGGAGGGTGGCGCCCACTCCATCTAGGCCAAGGGCATCTGCTTCCTCCCCTTGCCCAACCCCGTGTGGAGAATCAGAGTTTTAGATCATCAGTCCCCAACCTTTTCGGCACCAAGGAATGTTGTGAAAGACAGTTTTTCCATAGACAGACGTGGAGGGTGTGGTTTGGGCTGTAATGGAAACCACGGGGATCAGCCAGTGGAGCTTCGCTGTCTTACGCGCCGCTCGCCTCCTGCTGCGTGGCCTGGTTCCTAACAGGCCCTGGGCTGGCAGCCGTCTGCAACTCAGGGACTGGGGACTCCTACTTTAGATGCTTCCTTGCTGACATACCTGTCACTACCACTAGATCAAAGAACTTTGAGAATGGCCTCATCCCTGGACCTGTTTGTGGAATGGAAGGCCTCAGGCCCTACCTCAAAGCTGCTGACACTCTTGGGTGGGGCCTGCACTGCATCTCTTTTTTGAAAATTAGAAGATAATTGCTTTACAGTGCTACATTAGCTTCTGCTGTACAACAGTGTAAATCAGCCATAAGTATACCTATGTCCCCGCCCTCTAGAACCTCCCTCCCACCCTGGCACTGCCTTCTTTAATGAGCCCTNCACTGCATCTCTTTTTTGAAAATTAGAAGATAATTGCTTTACAGTGCTACATTAGCTTCTGCTGTACAACAGTGTAAATCAGCCATAAGTATACCTATGTCCCCGCCCTCTAGAACCTCCCTCCCACCCTGGCACTGCCTTCTTTAATGAGCCCTCCACACATTTCTGATGGAGGCCATCAGATAATGTGCTTCATTTTTAGCCTTCTGGGATCCCTGCTGCATCCATTTCAGTCACACAGGTGTATGTATATGTATTTCTGGCGTGGCTTCTAACACCACATACTCACTGGGGACTGTGAATAAGGTGATGACTGAGACAGACAGGACTCATGGACTCGGGAGGTCAACAAGCCTCCAGCCTAGCAAGAAAGATGGGAGTCTGACACGGGAACATGTGTCTGGCAGCAGTAGGTAGAGTGGTGACGGCAGCGGTGGGCCAGGGAGATGGTGCAAGTTTCGGGTGTACTGGGGATCCAGCCGTGCTGAGACTTGATTTTCATTAGGCTGAGTTCTACAGAGCACAGACACCTGTTTGCTCACCTCCATTTTCTATGTCTGTGACCAGTACTCGAAAGATGCTTCTTGAGTGAGTGAATGATTGACTGATTGACTTTGATGCTTGAGGAGGGAGGGAGTCTGAGCCTGGAGAGTGGCATCCAGAGAACAGGGCTTCCTGGAGAAGCAGGTGTGGGCAGAGAGCAAGGCTGGCAGCCGCAGGAGTGGTCTCTTCATGTGCACCGAGTCTGGGGTGCTGTGGTCAGCAGGCTGAGGGTCCCAAAGATAGCCACATTGGAACCCCTTGAACCTCACATGGCGAAAGGGACAAGGGACTTCACATGTGTGATAATGTTAAGGGTCTAGAGATGGACAGGTTAGCCTGGACTATTTGGAAGGACCCAAGGTCATTGCGAGGATCCTTATGAAGACAGGCAGGAGGGTCAGGGTCAGAGTAGGACATGTGACAGCTGAAGCAGGGGTGCTACAAGGAAAGAGTCATGAGCACGAGCCTCCGGGAACTGGAAGGACCAAGGAATACATTCTCCTTAAGTCTCCAGAAGGAATACAGCCCTGGGAGCGCTTTAATTTTAGCCCCTTGAGTTTGGGTCAAACTTCTGATCTCCGTAACTGTAACACAGCAAATTCACGTTGTTTTCAGCCACTGTCATGGCAGCTTGTTAGGACTAATACAGGTGCCAGGAAGACAGCTGTCACGCTCATAAGATGAAAGTCAGTGAGTCCATGTCACACCACGGGGGCGAACGAAACCAGTTAGTGTTATAGAAGACGATGGAATAGGCTTTCCAAGGAACCCTGCATTTTTGGTCAGCATTATCTGTTGAACTTGGGTGTGACCACTATGAACCCTTGCACAGAGTGGTTCAAGGGAGAAATACAATTTACTGAAAATTTCCAAAGTGATTCAGGTTCACGCATGGCTAGACCCAGCGGTTCCAGGTGTCTTCAGAGCTTGTCCTCTGCCATATCATTCCTCTGGTAGCTGCACTCAGATGCACACTGTTTCCACGTAGGGGCTCCCAGCACGGGATTTCTCTTTCCTATATGTTCCAGCAGTTGCCTCTTTGGCTCTCATTGGCTGGCTGGGGGGCCAGGGTTTGTCCCTGATGCAGTCATTTTGGCCAGGAGGAAGCGACAGCCTGGAGGCCTGGCCTGGGTCATATCATGTGTCCCCTTGATAGTGGTGGGGGGGTGGCGGGGAGCACATCATCATTATACAAGCCTAAGGACCGTGTCGGAGAAGGCAATGGCACCCCACTCCAGTACTCTTGCCTGGAAAATCCCATGGACAGAGGAGCCTGGTAGGCTGCAGTCCATGGGGTCGCTANGGGTGGCGGGGAGCACATCATCATTATACAAGCCTAAGGACCGTGTCGGAGAAGGCAATGGCACCCCACTCCAGTACTCTTGCCTGGAAAATCCCATGGACAGAGGAGCCTGGTAGGCTGCAGTCCATGGGGTCGCTAAGAGTGTGGGGACACATGGGGGAGAGTCGCGTCAAAGCATCACAGAGCTGGGCAGAGCTGTTTTCTAAGGTGGAAGAAACTTGGTAAAACTGCATTTAGATGTGTTTGAGGGAATGAGTCTGGTCCTGGCAGCCAGAGAAACTCCCAGCCTCCGTGGGGAGGGGGGACTCGGAGGCCCGCTGTGGGTCTCTGTGTTTGAGGAGAAGGTGTGAAGCCAGCTGCTGAGGTGGTATGGTGGTGACTCAGCTGCCTCAGTGGAGGGTCCGGCTCCAGAACAGTCCTTGGAGAGGCAGGGAGAGGGGCCAGCAGGAGGGACGCCAGTGCCCTGTGGCCACAAAAGTGGGGTTTGGGCACAGGTCAGAGGAGGCACTGATAGGATGAGCTGCGGGTGTGTGCCGGCCCCAGGAGTCCCGGAGCCAGAGGTGGGCTGCGCTCGCCCTGCTAACCCTGTGCTGACGTCTCTTCCCAGCACTGCCCACCCAGGGCCCGCCCGGCGCTCTCCCTCCCGCAGCTCAGCAGGAGGACACGGCTACCTGGCCCGCGAAGGCCCCGCCCGAGGTGAGTGGGGAGAGTCGCACTTCCCTTCTCTGGCCCTGACTCCCCGGCAGGCCTGCCCTCCAGTGTCCACAGTGCCACTGGAGACCGTGATGGGGCACAGTGACCCGGAGTCAGGACATCTGGACGGAAGAGGAAGGGCCAAGTTGGCAACCTTGAGCCCTGGCATGCAGATGACTGCCGGGTCTCAGTTAAAACAAGAGATTTCATTCTCTGGAAACACAGACTTGGGTGTTTATGACTAAAACAAAGCCTGGTATTTGCTTCAAAATAACAGAGCCAGGGTGTAGACAAAATAGGGCTGGTGCTGTTTTACTGACTGTTGAGGCCCGGAAAGTGGCCCGTGACGGTGTCTATATGGCCTTGGTCGGGGCTGACACCCGGCTGGAGCACAGAAGTGGTCTCCCGTAACGAGTGGTCTGGGGCAGGCTGCAGGCTTCGTACAGGCAGGTGTGGCTGTATTCAGGTGCTCCAGCCTCTCGCTTCTCAAGCAGGCTCTGCCCCTTGTGGGCAGAGTGCTTCCCAGTCATGGGGCAGTGGAAGCCCTCTTACTCCCAGGGCCCTGGTCGGCATCGCGAAAGGACTGACCGCACTGCAGCCGGTCTGCTGCCCTCCCCGAGGCGACCCGAGGGGTAGTCCCCTGTGGGAAGTCGGGGAAAGAGGAAGCAGTTTGTGGCACTTAGTCCTTGTGATGGAGCTCCAGCCTGGACCCCAGACCCTGGTTTCATCAGAACACACTCCCAGGACCTCTTACGAGCCCCAGGCGGTGCTTCCCAGTAAAGCCCCAAAACGGGGGAGTGCCAGCACGCTGAGCTCTGTTGGAATGTCCCTGCCAGCCTCTCTTCTGGACCTGCCAAGGACTCTGACCTTCCTGTTGAGACAGGTGTGTGACGTTGCAGGATCCAGTGACCTTCCTGGACGTGGCTGTGGACTTCAGCACGGAGGAGTGGGGGCTGCTGGACCCAGCGCAGCGGACTGAGTACCACGACGTCATGCTGGAGACCTTCGGACACCTGGTGTCTGTGGGTAAGGCCGCGCCACCCTCCCCAGGACTGGGATGCCCCAGAGGCTGCAACTCCAGGCTTATACCTCCTCTGGGCCCAGCGCAAGGCCTGTATGTGCCTTCAAGACTCCCCTGCAGCCTCCAGGCCTTTAGGTGACGCTGTAGACCTAGAGGGGCAGCCTCGGGTCCAGGGAAGGGCTGGCTTGCTGTCCAAACCCCAAGGGGATATGAGAACCCAGACGCTCAGCCTTCTGCCGAGCTCTGCCGCTTCAGAGCTTCCGTCTCCCTCCCCAGCCTGCGTGGCTGCACGTGCGGCTGGAGGAAGCTTCTGGATATGATTATGTCGTGCCATCAACCCGTTTCAGCACCTTCTCTCAAAATGCCCCACACGTCTGGCTTTCCTTCAGGGTGGGAGACGAGCCTGGACAGCAAGCAGCTCCCACCGCAGCCCGGCGCTCCTGGGGAGGCGCCCGCCCGCGCCCGGAAGGAGGAGGCGGGGGCCCCGGCGGCTGGCGCCCGGCCCGCCACCCCCGGAGGGGCTCCGGAGGCCGGGGCGCCGGGGGCCTGGGACACAGCGCTGAAACCCGCGACG
>SJYV01025710.1:193508-230664 GCA_006410875.1 Neotragus pygmaeus | reverse complement strand
ACTCTAAGCTGCCCTCTGAAGGTGGTTCCCCCCTCCACTGTCTTGCTCTCCCCCACCTGCTAACCTCATGGCTTGGGGTGGACTTTGGGTGGAGATCAGTTACAGAGAAATTCCATCCATCTCATTGGATAGCAAGGACAGTCACTGAAGGTCAGGAAATTGCAAATAGGTTTGGGAAATTCTGGCAACTGTTGACTACTCTGCTTTCAGGCAAAGCTACTGTAAGATGTCTAATTCCTCTGACACTAAGTGAGATGTGGCATTTATGGTTTTACCTAATGCAATTTGTGTGATAAACAGTCTGAGAGGGCTCCCAAGCTTGGCTCAACAGCTGTTACTGATCATCCAGTGGAGCAGAGATGTATCCATGGTAATCTTCTCGTTTCAGCCAGAATAGGGATTCCCATAGGGCTAATGGCCTGACATATTTCTAGCATCCTTAGTAAATAAAATACTGCATCACACAGGGGGAAATCTGAACCAAGCTTTCAGAGAGTGAAGGTAGTGATATTCGTTATATTATGTCAGAAGGGAGTAGATAGTAAGAAGAGATTCAAATTGGAGGTTATTAAAACACCTCTATTCTTTGAAGTGTCTCATTTTCTCCATTCTTTAATCATGTAAATGACCAATGAACAACCTTCCCAGGGGTATGCGATTGATTGCACATTATGAATGATGAGAAGGATGTTATGTTGAGGGAGACAAATAGTAAAATAAGCAAATTTTATGGAGAGGCATTTTCTCATTTAATGTCCCGTTAGTTTGGGAACATTTAAGGGAGGGGGAAAAATGACAAACGTGTGACAATTTGGAAAACANGATGAGAAGGATGTTATGTTGAGGGAGACAAATAGTAAAATAAGCAAATTTTATGGAGAGGCATTTTCTCATTTAATGTCCCGTTAGTTTGGGAACATTTAAGGGAGGGGGAAAAATGACAAACGTGTGACAATTTGGAAAACATCTGTAGCTGGGTATGGGCGAGCGTAGGCTAGGGATTTGACTATTTCAAGCATAATGAGAAAGATATTAAATCTTTCTTTCCCTCCCTTTCTCATCTCTTCTAAAATATATATTTCCAAGATGAGGCAACAAAAATGGTACTGGCTTTGAGAGAGAGAGAAAGATAACCTGTAAAGTAAAAGGCATGGTCATTGGAAGTCTCTACAAAAGGAACATGTCACTTGGGAACAGTGGAGCAACTTATTGGTACCTCTCAATGACTACTTTAACAGTTGGACTAAATGCCATTTTGAAAGTCACAGAGGTTCTGATCCAGAAATGGGAACAAAGGACATTGTATTGGGGGTAGTAACATGAAAAATCAAGGGTGGTTGTGTAGACCAGTGGGCATTGGGCATGGAAGTGGATGCCCATAATGATAGAGTGCTGACAGGTAGACACCACTGAAATCATTTAGAGCCACAGAGAAATAAAATGGCTATATTCATTTCTGATGAAAAAGAAGCCTTTGATAAAGAAGAAGCCAGAGGCTTCATCACCTTCTCCCTTTTTTTTTTCTTTTTTGTTGTTGTTAGTTTCAAGTGTATAGCAAAGTGATTCAGGTATACATACACATGTATCTATTCTTTTTCAAATTATTTTCCTATTTAGGTTATTGCAGAGTACTGAGCAGAGTTCTCTGTGAAACTAGAGGCTTCTTGAAAGGGCTTTGGATTCCATGATAATAAAGGAGGATGACTTGGCGACCACATGATCCATTCTAGTCAGAGTCTGTGGATCAAACTGAAGCACTGGCTCTCAACCTGAGTCTTTTATTTAGTAACTATGAATGGAAATCAAGAAAACACATTTTAAGATCTTCAGGAGATTTTGATACATGGCCAAGCTTGACAACCACTGTTTTAGAAGGAAGTAAATGAAAAAACGACCTGAATTCTATCTAGGCTATATTATCCAACTGTTTTTTTCTAAAGAGTTATATAATAAACAAAGAATTTGCAGATAATTTCTATTTGTAAATCTGTGATATTTGAGCATAAAAGTCCCTTCTATTTTCAAGACAAAGTGTAACTTTAACAGTATAGTTTAATAAGCACCCAGTGGATCTATTGCTGTTTGGTGACCGACTACTCAGATATTCAGCATTTTTATTTACTTGTTTGTTGCTTGTTTGCTTCTTTTGGCTATTGGTGGTAGGATTTTTTAAAATTTTTGGCTTGTTTGCTAAAGATGGGAAAAGACCTTTGAATACTTAATCCTCTATCCCTTGTGTTGGAAGAAGTAGCAAACATTATATGCATTCATCCCTGGGTTGGGAAGATCCCCTGAAGGAGGAAATGGCAACTTACTCCAGTATTCTTTCCTGGAAAATTCCACGGACAGAGTAGCCTGATGGGTTACAGTCCATGGGGTTGCAAAGAGTCGGACATGACTGAGGAACAAAGCACACACATGCATATGTGTTCATATAAATGGATTAAACCTCAGATGACAAATACAAGTAAAAAACATTGCCAGGCTCTACTCACAATAGCTAAGAGGTGGAAGCAGTCCACGTGTTCATCTATGGATGAACCGATAAACAAAACGTGGTATGTACGTACAGTGGAACAGTGCGTGCATGTGTGTGTGCTCAGTCGTGTCCATCATGCGCCTCTGTCTGTGGGATTCTCCAGGCAAGAATACTGGAGTGGGTTGCCATTTCCTCCTACAGGGGATCTTCTCGGCCTAGAGATCGAACCCACATCTCCTGCATTAGCAGGCAGATTCTTTACCGCTAAGCCACCTGAGAAGCCCCCACAAGGAAACAGTATGTGGCCTCAAAATGAAAGGAGATCCTGACACATGCTACAACATGGGTAAAGCTTGAAGTCATCATCCTAACAAAAATAAAGCAGTTACAGAAAGACAAATACAGTATGACTCCATTTATATGAAGTATCTAAAAGTAGTCAAATTAATAGAAACAAAAGTATAACGGTGGTTGCCAGGAGCTGGGGGGAAAGGGAAATGGGAAGTTATTGTTTAATAGGTATAGAGTTTCAGATTTGCAGGATGAAAAAGTTTTGGGAGATCTGTTTCACAACCACATGAATATACTTAACACTAGGGAACTGTACACTTAAAACTGGTTAAGTTGGTAAATATTATGTTATGTGGTTAAAACACAATTAAAAAAATAACAGTGGCAGTTTCTTACAGCCCAGCAAGCCATACAGGACTTTCTTTTCCAAGCACGTGATAATTTTTGAACTCTGGATGCATTTGTCTTCCAGTAAGTTGTTTTAAAATAATCTTTCGACATCTTGTAAGTTATTGAATGTATAAACTCTTTGGTTTTCTCCTTGAAATCCACAGCTTTTCTATGGTACCCCTTTCAAAATATTGAATGCACAATGGATTTATTTCTTAACTTTTCTATTCTGAATTTCACTGTGTCATGATCACTGTGAAACAGGAAGTACCAGTGGGAAATGCAAACTTCCTGTTCTTCCTTACTTTAATCCCAGATAGCCTACTTCAGCTCCTATGCAGCAAAATAACACTTCCATATTCTTGGCACTTACATCTCCCAGGTAATCATGATGCTCTCACCCCCTCACTGTTTATCTCCCTGCTGGTGCTTATTCAAACTCATGTCCACTTCAATTATTTTTTATAAGAAGCCTCTGTAATCAATCTTTTATTTAATCATGACACTCCACTTTTCAGAACTATCTCCAATTTGTTCTGCCTTTTTTTTGGACCTGAAGATCCCTGAACGATGTCTTTGCTACTTCAGGGATGAAAGTGGGTTATGTAAAAGTACACAGAAATTCATTTCTGAGTGAGAAAATTTTCTTTTGGTAAGGTAATTTTGATAATTGTATAGTCTAAAGGCTATGTCTTTTGCTATCTGTTGAATGAGAAAATGCATAGTGACCAAAAAAGTCCCCTATGAATTCAGTACAATTGTCTTATCTTATAACAGCATCTAGATATGTTTGAAGAATGAGAAGATATGTATGTGAAAGGTTTATCATTTATTCAATCTCTCTGTAACATTTATTGGGCTTATAACTCTAGGCGACTTCTCCAACACCATCCCACTCACTACCCTCCAAGAGCTCTGTGATCCAAAGTCTAGGAGAACCATAGTATAAACCAGTCTATATAGGTACATATCACTTAAGTAACTCCAGATAGAAGGTTATATAATCTATCCTAGAACACCTCCAGCAAAGGGGATTCCACTGGCTTGCACTTCTCATTCCACAAGCTAATGTAGCAGCACTTAATAACTCCTCTGTTTTAGGCTCCCTGCCAGTCTCAGACATCTGTGTCAGAGAAACTCAGGGCAGTTTTTCATTTCTCCCGGCTTCTGTTTCTCCCCGAGCTGGTATATTCAGTCATTTCTGGGGATGGCCTATATGCCCTACCCTCATGTTGCAGAGGTGAACAACAAGGCACCAGGTATAGGGATAAGGATTTAGAGACACCAGGTGTCACATCAAAGGCATCAAATGCTATATCTGCAGAAGATGAAAACTCGAATTAAAAAAGATACATGCACCCCAATGTTCACTGCAGCACTCTTTAACCATAACCAAGACATGGAAGCAACCTAAATGTCCATCGGCAGATGAAGGAATAAAGAAGATGTGATACTTATATAGAGTGAAATACTACTCCTCCATGAAAGAGAATGAAATAATGCCTTTTGAAGCAACACGGATAGACCTAGAGATTATTACGCTAAATGAAGTAAGTGAGGCAGAGAAAGACAAATATTATACAATATTACTTATATGTGGAATCTAAACAATAGTACAAATGAATTTGTTATGTACAAAACAGAAACACAGACATAGAAAACAAACTTATGGTTACCAAGGGGGAAGGAGGGAGAGATAAATTGGGAGTATGGGATTAAAAGATACACACCACTGTATAAAAATGAACAAGGATTTACTATATAGCACAGGGGACTATATTCAATATCTTGTAATAAACTATAATGGAAAAGAATCAAGAAAGAATATACATATATATTTGTATATATAACTGAATCACTTTGCTGTACACCTAAAACAAACATAATATTGTAGATCAACTCTACTTCGATTTTTAAAGAAAACCAAAGCTGTTTATTGTCGTTACATGCATTGATCTTAGACAAGTTACTTAAGCTCCCTGAGTTTCAATAACTTTGTCTTGTAAATGGAGGCAAAAGATCAGTGGACAGGCCAGTATGGGGCTTAGCTAATTAAGATTCTAGCTCTGGGCTTATGTTTTCTAAAAGCTGCAAAGCTGATGAATAGCTGCCCTCCTCTTTGAAATTATTAATAAAGTTGTTAAAGAAATTGTGCTTAATGCTGACCCTCAGGTGGAGAGTTGCACCCAGACTAGAACCAAAGTATTAACTATTAACTATTCTTAGAGTCCTTGGAGAACCTTAAAATTCACAGAAATTTCCTTTATTCAGGTATTTTGGTTTAAAAATATTATATGATTACCATTTCTTAACTTTTTGGTGAAAGAAAACGTAGCTGTAAATGTAGTGTCATGAAAATAGCACTGATAGAAATCAGATGATAGCTTCTACTAGCTGATTTAATGACCTTAGATAACACTCTTATCTTGTCTGAGACTCAGTTTCTTCATTTTTAAAATGAGGTGATAGAATAGCTGATCACCAAGGGCTCTTGCAGCTCTGCTTTCTCAAATTCTGTGTTCAGATTTGCATTGCAGTCATCAGACTAGTGGCATTACCTTAGAAAACAAATGTTTAAGATATAATTTGGAATAAAATTCATACAGTCATATTAGGCCAGTAATTCTCCAAACAGCTGTTTAGTACTATTTCACTATGTAGACTTAAACACTTATAAACTAATGATTTGCATGGTAATAAATACTGGAAATCTGAGCCAAGACCTTGGTCTCTAACATCAATCTCCACCTACGGGAATTAAGACAACAGAGAGAAATGACTGATTTTGGGGTGAGGACAGAAAAGGTACAAGATGAGCCTGGGACATTTTGCCATAACAGAAAGCAATGAAGTGCTCAAAAAATAAAGGGAACGTGTCACAACGGCACAAAAGCTGACTTGGATGAGCTCCCACTGGCCAAATCTGAGACAATCTGAGCATAATGATAATTAAGTAATAATTATAAACCATTGTGGAAAAAGTAGGAAATGATGAGGTCCTATCAATAATAAATAACCAGGGAGAAGGGATAGCTGTTGCCAAGAGTCGAATACTAAATGCTATCTGGGAAATGCGGACAAGGTGCTGGAGTTGAAAAGTTAGTATTTTGTCAGCATCATAATGAATATTGGATAAACTGAAAATCAATGGGTGGTAAATCTAGGTGGAAATTTTGGTGAGGAGCAGGATATCTAGATTTACCATATGGATGGTAAGATACAAGGATGGAAAGATACAAGCATCTGAATGCAGAGTTCCAAAGAATAGCAAGAAGAGATAAGAAAGCCTTCCTCAGCAATCAATGCAAAGAAATAGAGGAAAACAATAGAATGAGAAAGACTGGAGATCTCTTTAAGAAAATTAGAGACACCAAGGGAACATTTCATGCAAAGATGGGCTCGATAAAGACAAAAATGGTATGGACCTAACAGAAGCAGAAGATATTAAGAAGAGGTGGCAAGAATACACAGAAGAACTATACAAAAAAGACCTTCATGATCAAGATGATCACGATGGTGTGATCACTCACCTAGAGCCAGACATCCTGGAATGTGAAGTCAACTGGGTCTTAGGAAGCATCACTGCAAACAAAGCTAGTGGGGGTGATAGAATTCCAGCTGAGCTATTTCAAATCCTGAAAGACGATGCTGTGAAAGTGCTGCACTCAATATGCCAGCAAATTTGGAAAACTCAGCAGTTGCCACAGGANGATATGCAGATGACACCATCCTTATGGCAGAAAGTGAAGAGGAACTAAAAAGCTTCTTGATGAAAGTGAAAGAAGAGAGTGAAAAAGTTGGATTAAAGCTCAACATTCAGCAAATGAAGACTGTGGCATCTGGTCCCATCACTTCATGGGAAATAGATGGGGAAAGAGTGGAAACAGTGTCAGACTTTATTTTGGGGGGCTCCAAAATCACTGCAGATGGTGACTGCAGCCATGAAATTAAAAGATGCTTACTCCTTGGAAGAACAGTTGTGACCATCCTAGATAATATATTGAAAAGCAGAGACATCACTTTGCCAACAAAGGTCTGTCTAGTCAAGGCTATGGTCATGTATGGATGTGAGATTTGGACTGTGAGGAAAGCTGAGCACCGAAGAATTGATGCTTTTGAACTGTGGTGTTGGAGAAGACTCTTGAGAGTCCCTTGGACTGCAAGGAGATCCAACCAGTCCATTCTGAAAGAGATCAGTCCTGGGATTTCTTTGGAGGGAATGATGCTGAAGCTGAAACTCCAGTACTTTGGCCACCTCATGTGAAGAGTTGACTCATTGGAAAAGACCCTGATGCTGGCAGGGATTGGGGGCAGGAGGAGAAGGGGATGACTGAGGATGAGATGGCTGGATGGCATCACTGACTCGATGGATGTGAGTCTGAGTGAACTCCGGGTGTTGGTGATGGAGAGGGAGGCCTGGCGTGCTGCGATTCATGGGGTTGCAGATTTGGACACGACTGAGCGACTGAACTCAACTGAACTGAGAGTGTCTTCATACAGACTGCTTACTAGTTGCAAGGGGGAAGGTAGTAATTATATAGTGAGGAAACTGGACAACTATTTGGTCAGGTGTGCACATTAACTTCACTATTGATGGACAGATGAACATTATGTGCCTTCAATGTGATGCCCTGAGAAGATTACATCACTGATGTAGTATTCAAGCCTAGAATGCACAGCATGAATTTAATTATGGATCAGACAAAATCTCCCCTAGAAAGAAAATGTTAATGTCATGTAAAATCTAGACAGCCTGTGGAATGTTCCAGACTAAAACAGGCTAAAAATCATGACAACTATATACAATACCTGATCCAAGAAGGGAAATACTGTAAAGTGTGTTATAAGGTAAGCCAAAAATAGTGCAAAATGGAACATGGATGTTAGATTAGATAAAAGTAGCATATCAATGGCACCCCACTCCAGTACTCTTGCCTGGAAAATCCCATGGATGGAGGAGCCTGGTAGGCTGCAGTCCATGGGGTCGCTAGAGTCGGACACGACTGAGTGACTTCACTTTCACTTTTCACTTTCGTGCATTGGAGAAGGAAATGGCAACCCACTCCAGTGTTCTTGCCTGGAGAATCCCAGGGACGGGGGAGCCTGGTGGGCTGCCGTCTATGGGGTCGCACAGAGTCGGACACGACTGAAGCGACTTAGTAGTAGTAGTAGAACTCCATCAAACATAAAAACTTCTGCTTTTGAAAGACACTGTGAAGAAAGTGAAAAGACAAGCCATATATTAGGAGAAAAGAGTTGTAAAACATATGAAAGACTTGTATCCCAAATCCATAATAATTTGAAAGATGATAAACANGTAGTAGTAGAACTCCATCAAACATAAAAACTTCTGCTTTTGAAAGACACTGTGAAGAAAGTGAAAAGACAAGCCATATATTAGGAGAAAAGAGTTGTAAAACATATGAAAGACTTGTATCCCAAATCCATAATAATTTGAAAGATGATAAACACAGGAAATTTTTAAAAAGCTGAGCCTGGACCTTGGTCTCTAATACCATTCTCTACATAAAGGAATTAGGGCAATGCAGAGAATGGCAGAAAATACAGAATGCTAGAAGTACAGAAAAGAACTCTCAGTACCAAATAGTAAAACAAAACAAACTAATGAAAATGGCAAATGAAAAAAACTAATGGTAAATGAAAAAAACTAATGAAAATGGTAAAAATATTTGAACAGACACATCATCAAAGAGGATATACCCACAGCAAACAAGCACATGGAAAGGTGACAAATTTCATTGGTCATTAGAGAAAGGTAAATTAAAACTACCATTTACTTCTTCACACTCACTAAAATTGCAATTTTATTTTACAATTTTAGTGGGAATTTAAAAAACAGTGCAATAACTTTGGGAAATATTTTGAGATTTGTTTAAAAACCCAAACTTGAACTTACAATCTAGCCACTCCACTGCTTTAACCCAAGAGAAGTTAAAGCATATTTCCACACAAAGGCCTTTATAAAAATGTTCATAGCAGCTTTCTTTGTATAGCCAATACTTGGAAACTGTTCAAATACCCATCACCAGGTAAACAGGTAAACAAAATGTGATGGGAAACTACTTAGCACTAAAAAGGAATTAACTATTGATACATACAACAAGTTAGATATTCTCAAAATATTTATAGAGTGAAAGAAACCAGACAAATGAAAGCACATATCACATGATTCCATTTATAGAAAATTCTAGAAAACAGAAACTAATCAGTAGTGACACAAAGCAGAAGATTGATTGCCTGGAGCAGGAGAAGAGGGGAAGGAGGAGGGGGACAGAGTCAAAGGTTCATGAAGAAACTTTGGGGAGTGAATGGTAATGAATATTATCTTGATTGTGGTGATGGTTTCATGAGTGTGTAAAGATGCCAAAACTTATCAAAATGGACACTTTAATTATGACCTGTTTATTGTGTGTCAATTATATCTCTATAAATTTTTTTTAAGTAGCTAAGGAATTCCTTGGTGGTCCAGTGGTTTAGACTCTGCACTTATAATGCAGGGGGCAAGGGTTCAATCCCTAGTCAGGGAAATAAGATCCCACATGCTGCATAGTGCAGCCAAAAAATAAAATAAAAAGCCGCACAGCTACAAAATATTTTTTTAAAAGTGGCTAGCNCTGGTGTACAGGGATGATCCAGAGTAACGTTGTGGGGTGGGAGGTGGGAGGGGGATTCAGGATTGGGAGCCTGTGTGCACCTGTGGTGGATTCATGTCGATGTATGGCAAAGCCAATAGAGTATTGTAAAGTAAAATTTAAAAAATAAATAAATAAAATTTAAAAAAAAGAAAATGAAGTAATATAAAATGACTCATAATAAAAATAAATAAAATAGCTTATAGTAAAATGCGGAACCAAGTTTTTTTTTAAAAGTAAATAAGTAGCTCCAGGGGTAGGAATCAGGAACTACTCACTAGTCTTGCTAGGGAGGGCACACTGAAATAACCACATTTCAGCCATTTTTCTACCCTTAGGTATTTCTTCTCAAGATTAATATTTTGGGAAAGTCCAATGGCTTAGCTTGGGTTATGTGCCTACCCCATGGACAAAGGTACATCAGGACAGCATATCATAAGAAAGAGTTCATTCTCTGTGAGAAAATCAAGATGCTAGGTAGCCAAAATCCAGCATTGTACTTTTCATTATAGACATTGAAGAACCTACTGGAGGAAAAGAATTTAACTTGTGTCCACCTCCTGGGTCTCATGGACTACAATGACCATAACTGAACTCATATTGCACAGAGAAACAAAACAGATTTCAAGAGAGATTTAAAAATGAAAGAATAAAGAATCTATAATGGCAAGCAGATCTCCCCAAGTGCTTGCCTTTAGAGAAGAGGGGTGATTCAGTGTACAACCCTGACAGAATATGTGTGCCCCAGGGGACTATAACTTTTCTGTGGGCAGCCTCTCTAACTGCAATTAATAATGGAAAAAGGAGGCCTTCCCCGGTGGCTCAGTGGTAAAGAATCTGCCTGCCAAAGAGACAGGAGTTCTATCCCTGATCCGGGAAACTCCCACTTGCCGCAGAGCAACTAAGCCCGTATGCCACAACTCTGAGCCCACGTGCTGCAACTACTGAAACGTATGCGCTCTAGAGCCCGTGCTCTGCAGCGAGAGAAGCCACTGCAATGAGAAGCCCGCACACTACAGCTAGAGAGTAGCCCTCCACCCGCCACAACTGCAGAAAAGTGTGTGCAGCAACGAGGACCCAGCACAGCCAATCAAGTAAACATTTTTTAATTTAAAAAATAATGGAGAAAGGAATGTAGTTTAACTTTGTAAGAACTGTGCGATGGATCTTCAGCATCAGGGTGCCACATCCCCAACGCCAAGCATAGTATTAATAGATTTCCAGTCTCACCAATATCTAATGGGAAGCTAGTGATCATGGTGATTAAAACGGAGTTCCAGTCTCAGAGAAGACTGTGGTGCACATCATTTGGGGTCTGCCTCTGTGGATTCTAAGCTCTTTATGATGTGGTAAATGATAACCAGGACTAACTTGTCATCAACTGACAGCACTCATGGGAATTCTCAGAAAATTTTGGGGTATCTGTCAAAGGTGATATTGGTCAAATAAATGGGATCTGAAGAGTGGGCAAGATTTTGATACTTTTGCCACAATCTCACTACAACCTGGTCAGTGGAATCTGGGGAAAATAGACTCTGTTTCAATGAATCTTTGAATCTATGAAAGTATCCCTCAAACAAGATGGCTAGATATTGTAGATACAGCCTGTTAACAGTACAAATGAAGAGCAAAGTGAGAAACAGGAAACCACTGTTAGTTCCATTTGCGATGGGACAAAAAATAGCTAATATTTGAGAAGGAACATGCCAATTCTTCTTATAACTGCATGTTACATCCCTATATGAGATTTTCCTGTTTCATGTCTTTATTTGATTTCTCATTTATCTCCCTCTGCTGCAAGATAAGCTCCAGAAGAACAGGAATTTTTGTCACTTTTGTTCTCTGCTGTATCCTCAAGACCAGGACAGTGTGAGGCACATGGTAGCACTCAATGCAAATGTGTTTAATTGAAGAATAAGTAACATAATGTGTTTTTTGAAAATTTAAGTGACATAAAAATAATTCAAATATTTGATAGGTTGCCACAGTATGTCCTTCACATTCAAAGTGATGAGTTTTGAGGGGCAGGGATAAAGTGAATTCTGCAAGTACCATTTTGTATTCATCTGACATTCACAAAGGCTTTTTTTTTTTTTTTTTGACATCTCAGCAACTGATGCTTCGTAAAAGTATCACACATAATCTGGACTTCAGAGAACTAGGTCTTCTGAAGCATGAATCACCTTAATCCTGACAAACTTTAAATTTCTGTATCTCTTTTTTTTTTCCACAAGGGTATTTAATGTTTTTTAGAACATTGATAGGAACTAGCCTTGCATTAAATTTCATTATATCTTACATAGCATTTTGCATAGTGTTATACATAAAGAAATCAACAGTAAGTGGTTATAGAATAAACAAAAGAAGGAATGAAGGAAGGAAAGAATTGGATATACCCCGGCGCCAGGTGAATTTCTAGTATCGTCTCAAGGTAACTGAAATAGATAACCACGAATCAGATCTAACAGTAGCTCCCATTTTCTCTGGCAACTGAAGTGGAAGATATTGAGGTTTTGGGAAATATGAGTCATGTATTCAAGTTTTGTTTTTTTCCTTCCTTCCATCTTCCTTCCTTCTCTCCCTCCCCCTTCCTCTCTCCCTTCTCTCTCTTTCTTTCTTTGTTTTTATTCGCCTTGAAACTAAACAGATGTTCCAGGACTTTGTGAAGGCTGTGCTAGTTTCATGGTGTGTTGGGAGAAATAGTTGGTAAACATTCTTGAATGGTATTCCTTTTAGAATTAAAAATGACAGCAATTATCTTGGAACACTTAATTATTCCATTAAATCATTGGACCAGTTACCTTAAGGGAAAAAAGACAAGATCATGACTGTGACTAATAGCATCAAAATTCTTTACATCAAGAAGAGTATCTGGTACAGATAAAGAGGAGGATGATTCCAACAGGAAACTATTCAATATTTGAAGTACACATTGGCATTCTTATTTTTAGAAAAGAGAAAAATAAGAAATAATTCATTTGGAATGTAAAATTGTTTTAATGTTTTTTTTTTTAATAAAAAAGGGATAGAGAAAAAGAGCAACCGTTGGTAAGGCATATCATAGGAACAAAGAAAGTGATAAAAATCATATTTTTCAAAATTAGCGTTATTGAAGAAACTATCACACAGCTATATTGTTAAATTGGTCTTAGATTGGTTTTGGTCTGGAGTGGTTCTAGAGAAACAAAATATTACGGATGAGTTTTTGAATTGCTTCTAAGATTCCTGGAATTGATTTTTTAATCTGTTTAGATTAAAATACACTAATGACTACAGTATTTCCAGTAATAGCAAGAACACTGATTGTCCACAGTGTGATCTGGCAACAGAGATATTCCCTTGGTGGCTCAGACCTAGTAAAGAATCTGCCTGCAGTGCAGGAGACCTGGGTTTGATCCCTGGGTCAGGAAGATCCCCTGGAGAATGAAATGGCAACCCGCTCCAGTATTCTTACCTGGAGAGTTTCGTGGACTGAGGAGCCTGGTGAGCTACAGTCCATGGGGTCACAGAGTCGGACATGACTGAGTAACTAACACTTTCATCACTGGATACTCCTAATCGACTGCTTAGGAGAAGCAGAGAGCTAGATGACTTTCCATGTAATACTTTTGAACATTTTGGAACACTAACAAGTATAATGCTGTTGGCTGGTTGCTCCTAATGTCCCTTGACAAAGTGGTGAAGAAAAGGGCTCTAACAGTCTGGTTGGTTGGTAGACTCGATCGTGGACTAAAAGGTGGCCATTATGGGGTGAGCTGGAAATCTTCTACATTCGTTGGTTTATTGTATAGGAAGGGACCGAAAAGTTTAGGAAGATTGGAATGTTAGAGTGGATTGTCATTTAAAACATGCTCTTATGTATTGGGAGTTTCCAGAAGACACACTTTTCACCCGTATTGTGAGGAATTCATTTGTGAAGGGAACTCAGGCATCATTGAAGAGCTCCGTGATCACTCTCTTGTAAGCCAGACCTTAAGTGGGAACCACTGTCACTAAATTGAGAAACCTAAATGCAGCTGAAGTTACTTGGATCCCAAGGTGCCAGGCAGAGTTTGGAGGCAACATATTCTTTATTTGGATGTATTACTCCAGCCTGTTTACCAAATAACTCGAAAAGTTTTGAATGGGGCTTATAACCAAAGGCTCTGCCCCAGGTCAAGGCTGCTGCGCAAGCTGCTCTACCACGTAGGCTAGAGGATCCAGCAGATGCAAAGGTGCTTGAACCATTAGTGCCGACAAGGGATGATGTTTGGAGCCTTTGGTAGAGCACCAGAGGTGAATTGCCATGTAGGCCTTTAGGATTTTGAAGCAAGGATCTACCATTGTCCACGCATAGCTACTCTCCTTTTGAAAAACATACATGTGTGCTTAGTCGCTCAGTCATGTCTGACTCTTTGCAACCCCATGGACTGCAGCCCACCAGGCTCCTCTGTCCATGGGGATCCTCCAGGCAAGAATACTGGAGTGGGTTGCCATGCCCTCCTCCAGGGGATCTTCCCAACCCAGGGATCGAACCCAGGTCTCCCACATTGCAATCAGACTCTTTACCAGCTGAGCCACCAGGGAAGCCCTTTGCAAAATAGCTCTTTGCATGTCGAAAGTGAAAGTTGCTCAGTCATGTCTGACTCTTTGCAACCCCATGGACTACACATTCTCTTGGAATTCTCCAGGCCAGAATATTGGAGTGGGTAGCTTTTCTCTTTTCCAGGGGATCTTCCCAACCGAGGGATCCAACCCAGGTCTCCCATATTGGATTCAGATTCTTTACCAGCTGAACCACTAGGGAAGCCCTTTGCATATTGGCAGGGACTGAATGCTAACCTATGAGCCACCAAGTTACCATATGGCCTGAGCTGCCCATCATGAACTGGGTGTGATCTGACCCACCAAGCCATAAAGCTGGGCATGCAGAGCAGCATCTGGCATCAAATGGAAGTGGTGTAAACGTGATCAGACAGGAGCAGGCCCTGAAGGTGCAGTGAGTTACTTGAAAAAGTGGCTCAAATGCTCATTGTCCTTACTCCTGCCATATGGCCTTCTCTTTCTCAGCCACACCTGTGGCACAACATAGGCACACCTATGGCACAATCAGTTGACAGAGTAAGAGAAGACTTGGACCTGGTTTAGGGATGGTTCTGCACGATAAGCAGGCACTATCCCAAAGTGGACAGCTGTAGCATTGCAACTTCTTTCTAGGACATCTCTGAAGGACAGTGGTGGAAAAACATCCTTCCAGTGGGCAGAACTCCAAAAGGTGTACCAGTGTGTTCACTTTGCTTGGAAGGAGAAATAGGCAGATGTGCAACTATGTATCTTATTCATGGGTTGTGTCCAGTGGTTGGACTAGTTGCTCAAAGATTTGAAAGGGTTGGGAAATTGGTTACAAAGAAATTTTGGGGAAAAGTACATGGATAGACCCCTCTGAATGGTCAAAACACTTGTAGATACTTTGTGTCCCATGTGAATGCTCACCAAAGGGTAATTGGAGAGGAGGATTTTAATTACCAAGTAAACACCAATTAGCTTGTTTCCACAGCCATCTCCAGCATTGCCACTGTGCTCATGATCAAATTGGCCATTGCTGCAGAAATAGATGTTATGCGTAGGCTCATCTGGTATAAAGATGGAGAGGACCACAAGGCAAGAACTGTGGGTGGCTTCTGGAAACTGAGAATGACTTCTGGCCACTAGCCAGCAAGGAAATAGAGGCCTGACTTCTATGACCACTTGGAAATGAATTCTGCCAGCAACCTGAATGAGCCTGGAAATGGATTCTCCCCAGAACTTCCAGAAAAAAAAAGCACAGCTCTGTTGACGCCTTGATTTAGGTCTTGTAAAAACTGGAGCAGAAAACTGTGTTAAGCCCATCTGGATTTCTGACTTCATAAGCATGAAATAATAGATTGCTTTCAACTACTATGTGTTGGCAATTTGTTACACAGCAGTAGAAAGCTAGCTGCAGATTTGAAATCTGAGGGCTGAGCTGGGGCTTCTGTGATCCTCGCAGGATGCAACTGGCTTCTCCGGACACTAAGGATATATCACCTGAAGGTGAGTTTAACAGGGCAGGGTCACAAGGCTGGGTGAGNTCAACTACTATGTGTTGGCAATTTGTTACACAGCAGTAGAAAGCTAGCTGCAGATTTGAAATCTGAGGACTGACTAGGCTTCAGTTGGGTGAAGGGTAGAGGGGTGGAGGAGACAGACTTAATTATAAGCAGACAGGGTAACATGCGTGGTCCTGAGCAGGAGGAAGGATGGAAGGGCGAGGCTCAAAAGAAACCCAGTGTCACTGGCTGTTAGAGAGAGACACCAGCCCAACTCGAGTTTGGAGAGAGAGGCAGGAGCCAGGTCATCAGGAGACCAACATACCTTGGTGGGCCAAGGTAAAAAGTTTGTTCTTCTAAAACAGTGGTCATTCTCAAATTTTTGGCCTTAGAGTCCTTTTATGCTCTTAAAAGTTATGGAGAACCCTCACCAACTACCACCAAAGGTTTTTGTTATTATGAGTTACATTTTCAGATAGTTATTCCATTAGAATTGAAAGTAAGGAAATGTTTAAAAATATTTATTCATTTTAAGACAAATAAACCCATTAACATTTAAAAATGAAAATTAGCTGTATTTTCTAAAACAAATCAGAAAGAAGAGTGGCATTGTTTAACATTTTTGCACATCTTTAATTCTGGCTAAACAAAAAAAGGACTGATGTTGAAATTGAAACTCCAATACTTCAGCCATCTGTTGAAGANATTTAAAAATGAAAATTAGCTGTATTTTCTAAAACAAATCAGAAAGAAGAGTGGCATTGTTTAACATTTTTGCACATCTTTAATTCTGGCTAAACAAAAAAAGGACTGATGTTGAAATTGAAACTCCAATACTTCAGCCATCTGTTGAAGAACTGACTCATTTGAAAAGACCCTGATGCTGGGAAAGATTGAAGGCGAGAAGAGAAGGTGACAACAGAGGATGAGATGGTTCAATGGCATCACCGAGTCAATGGACATGAATAAACTCATGATGGATAGGGAGGCCTGGCATGCTGCAGTACATGGGGTCGCAGAGAGTCGGACACAACTGAGAGACTGAACTGAATGGAACTGAAATAAAATAAAAAAAAAGCTTGGTTCTCATCTCTTTTCCTGCATTCAGTGTGTTGTGCTATATTGTTTTGGTTGAATTATTTTAAGAAAATTTGGCTTCACCAAGATACATAGTTGGAAAAGGGAGAGATATTTAAATAGCCATCTCAGATAACTGTGGATATTAGTTTCTTTCTCTTTTTTCTTAATTTGATTTATTTTTTAANTTTTTTATTGTTATATTTTTTTCAAATATACAAAAAGTTTGAAAAAAATAGTGCCATGAACTGTCAAATAGCTACTATGTTGATTGAACATTTGAAACCACCATATTTTAAACACATTGGAGGCCTGTTTCTATTCATCTTTCTAGATGTACACACATATAAATAGGCATTTACAAGAATGAGGTCATACTTTACATGTTATTTCACAGTACTTTTTGAATTTTTTACTTAAAAATATAACTATCTTTTCAAATTTCACTAAACATTCTTCTATAACATCTTGTTTAATGGCCCCTTAGTATCTGGTGTATGGATCAATTATAATTTTCATAACTAATTACCTATGGTTGTACACTGGTGGTGGTTCAAAGTTTTCATTATAAGGAAAAAAGAGATCAGTGAAATTTATGTCTTTTGCCTTTCTGTGAAAATCTCCTGGGGTGAATTCCTAGACTGAGGATTGAGGAGTCAAAGGACATGTGCATTTTACATTTTGCTTAGTCTGCTTTTGAGGCAAGATTAGTGACAGACAGCTCTAAAAGTCTACTTTAGAGATCTGATGACATCATTTAAATGCTACCATAGAGGAATTCATAGTTCCTTGGAAATACCTGGAGCATACCTGTTTTGATACCCAATAATTTTTGGCTACTTGGCCTAACATATGTCCTTAAAATGTACCATATAGCCTCCTGATTTCTTAAAAAAACTATGCTCAATACAGTTTAATCAGTATTACTTTTAAAATGAAAATTCAAGTCACGATGAGTTTTTCTGGACTCTTTACTTCCACACTAAAAAGGCCCCAAATTCTCCTATCTTCCTTACAGTATCATATTCTAGTGTGTGGGATATAACATCCCTCTCCTCTCTTCCTCCCTCTGCTCCTCTTCCCACATCAATAACCTAATAAGAACTGAGGAAAAAACCAATAATTAAGTTTATTAAGCCACGATTTGTATCCAGTTCTAAGTCAATAGACTGACCTGAAGCCGCTTTCGCTCCAGTGTCGCATATTGCTTCTCAGAATCCTTTGACACTGACTTCCCAGTTGACTTCTTTGTACAGTTGTTGAGATTGGAAAGAACTGATTTGAAGATAATCAAGGTGTTTCCATCAAGGCAGTAAGTTCTTATCATTGTAAAATATTTTCAGTTAAGGCCAAGACTACAGAAGTAGATATTATTTGTCCTGACTCAACTTTGTCCCCCAGCCTAGCCTCTGCAACAAAAGGAAAAAAATATGAGAGGCAGAAATGTCCACTCTTAACCAGGTTTCATTTAACTTTTTCTCCCCAGTAATTGTTTTCCATTATGCATTAACCAGAAAGTCCTACACTTTTATTCTATAAAGTGATGATTTTGTCACTAAAATTAGCTTGTAAGCATACTATGCCATGCACATTTTATGGGAGAAAAAAAATTGATGCTCATATAACAAGAAATTATCTGCTAAATTCACTTACACTCAAGCATGAGCTGGGTCTACATAATCAAAGTGAAGTGGAGAATTAAAGTAATTTGAGATAATTCAGACCAGAAAAATCCACCCCAAAACCTCTCACCTAATTACATCAATTATCTAATTGAAGCAAACCTTGGGGAATTGGGGCTTGAATTATTCTGATAATTGATTTAATTTTCATATAGTTGTGTGTGTGAAAATACACTCACATACACTCTACCTTGTAGCTTTCTATTTAGTGACAAGCTAATGCAGCCTTCATTACTGCAACTGACACAATTTGGCACTTGTTATTTCCTCACATTGGCATATCTTGACCAAGATCCCGTTGGCATTATTGTAATACAGCTCTAGTTTCAATTTTCAACAACTTGAATTGTGTAACTGGATATTGGTTTAGGAGGTAAGGTATGGAGAATTCCTATACTTCTGATACAGACTCAGATCTTTTTGAATTTTCCTATTTTTGTTTTTTGCAAAATGATTTCTTACTTTTCTTTTTTTTGTATATCTGACATTTTTCTGGAGAAAGTGGAAAACTTCTGTTAGAAAGAAGAGGTTCAAGGGATATTTTCACTGCTCATTTCTGCTAATTCAATAAGAAAGTATTGATAGATGTATTGATGCACTGTGTTCGTACTGAGCTCAAAAGATTCCACACAGAACCAAATATTCAGCTCCTCACATTGATTAAATCCTCCGAACTAGCAGTAGGGGCCCACTGGTTAGTCCTTCTGCTCTTGAGAGCAAAGCATCCTTTTTCTGCTTCCCTGCTCAATCACTGCTAACTTTAAGTAGTTCAAAAGCATCAACTATTTGCCCCCTTTTGCCACTAGTGGATACCTAAAGACTATTGAGACCAAGCCAGTATCACAAACAGAAACAGAAGTACAGACTACCTTAAGAATTATTTTAGTCAATAAACATTTTGTGTGACAGCATGGGCCCTGGAGGGGGCTTCCCAGGTGGCTCAGTGGTAAAGAATTCACCTGCCAATGCAAGAGATGTGAGTTCGATCCCTGGGTCAGGAAGATTCCCCTGGAGAGGGAAATGGCAACCCACTCTAGTATTCTTGTCTGGGAAATCCCACGGACAGAGGATCCTGGTGGGCTACAGTCCAAGGGTCACAAAGACTCAGTCAGGACTGAGCACACACTATGGGCCCTGGAGATACAAGGTAAGCATAGTCTCCTTCCTCCAAAAGTCTTCAGCATAGTCACAGAGAGACAAAAACTGGCAAGTTTCAATCTAAACTGAGAATGTTCCAAGAGCGTAAATGATTATAGGGTACTGGGGAAGCAGCCAGAGGGGGCCCCAACCAAGGCTTGCCCTGAGGGCCCCAGAAAGCCTTCCAGGCCATAGAGTCGAGCCTCAGTTTTAGGGTGATAGGACACTATTCAAGAGTTTAAGATGGGAAATGAAATAAGGAGATCACTCTGGCTGTGTGTCAAAGAAATTGGTGGGGAATAGGAAGGATGGCAAGAGGAAATGCAGGAGAACCAATTACAGGGTACAGTGGTTTGGGTAAGAAAAGATGAAGTGAAAGATGGGGATTAAGTGAAGAGCTGAACAAGATATTATGAGAGAAACGCAAAAGGATTTGGTGATTAACTGGATATGGGAGGTGTAAAGGAGGAGAAGGAGAGATGTTCAATAAGACTCTTTAATTTCTGGCTGGGGCAACTGGATGGATGGTGACACTGTTCGTGGAGCCAGAAAATACAGATAGGAAGAGGAGCAGGTTTGCTTTAGGGGAAAGATGATAAAATCAGTTTAAAAAACCTCTATTTATTTATTGGGCTGTGCCCAGTCTTAGGTGTGGTACTTGGGACCTTGAGTCTTTGTTGTTGCATGCAGGATCTTTAGTTGTGGCATGCAAACTCTTAGTTGCAGCTTGTGGGATCTAGTTCCCTGACCAGCGATTGAACGTGAGCCCTGGAGTGCAGAATCTTAGCCACTGGACCACGCGGGAAATTCCAATGAGATTAATTTTGAAACTGTAGTTTGTGGTGAGGTGTCAACAGAACTTTCAAGGAAAGATCCAAAAGGTTGTAAGCAGTTGGCAACATGGGTTTAGATTCGGGTAGGAGCTCTGAGCTGGAGACATTGAGATTGGAGTCCTCAGTATACAGCCAGTGATGAGAGCCATGAGGTGTATTAAAATGTCCTAGGGGAGAGTATACAGAGTGCAAAGAGACAAGAACACAGGATAGAAACAGCAAGAATGCTATTACATAAGGGGTAGGTAGAGGAAAAGGGGCCACCACAGTACAAGACTATCCAGGGAAGTAGGAGGAAAAACTGGATAATTAGAGTCAGATAGACCTGGATTTGTTCCCCTGCTGTACTAGTAATTCATTTGTGTACTTATGTAAATTACATTGCTTACCTTTTCCAGCCTCATTTTCTTAATCTCTATTGAAATAAAAACAGCGACATCTACTTCCATGTTGTTGTTAGAACTGAAGAAATAAACATAAACAAAAAGAAAGCTCATGACATAACACATCACAGTCAAACAAAAAAGACAGAATCACTTTACCTATAGATTTATTCTGGGAATGAAGAAAGCAAATGCAGATTTCTGTTTATTTTTTAAGATTGCATTACATATTAATAGCAAAATCTTTCATACAACCTTGAGCTAACACAAAGTGTTAGATATTGACTAAGACACACAAGAATAATAGATTTTATCCTGTATCAAATCTAACTAATATTTTGGAGGATCAGTTCAGTTCAGTTCAGTCGCTCAGTCGTCTTCGACTCTTTGCGACCCTGTGGACTGCAGCACAGCAGGCTTCTCTGTCCATCACCAGCTCCTGGACCTTGCTCAAACTCATGTCCATTGAGTTGGTGATGCCATCCAACCATCTCGTCCTCTGTTGTCCCCTTCTCTTACTGCCTTCAATCTTTCCCACCATCAGGGTCTTTTCAATGAGTCAGTTTTTCATAGCAGGTGGCCAAAGTATTGAAGCTTCAGCTTCAGTATCAGTCCTTCCAATGAATATTCAGGACTGATTTCCTTTATGATTGACTGGTTGGATCTCCTTGTAGTCCAAGGGATTCTCAAGAGTCTTCTCCAACACCACAGTTCAAAAGCATCAGTTCTTCGGTTCTCAGCTTTCTTTATAGTCCAACTCTCACATGCATCCATGACTACAAGAGAAACCATAGCCTTGACTAGACAGACCTTTGTTGGCAAAGTA
This sequence comes from Neotragus pygmaeus, assembly GCA_006410875.1. NCBI lineage: Eukaryota > Metazoa > Chordata > Mammalia > Artiodactyla > Bovidae > Neotragus > Neotragus pygmaeus. The sequence continues at coordinate 208,866 of SJYV01025710.1, read as the reverse complement.
ATGTCTCTGCTTTTAATACACTGTCTAGGGTGGTCATAACTTTCCTTCCAAGGAGCAGTCATCTTTTAATTTCATGGCTTCAGTCACTATCTGCAATGATTTTTGAACCCAAGAAAATAAAGTCTGTCCCTATTTCCATTGTTTCCCCATCTATTTGCCATGAAGTGATGGGACCAGATGGATTTTGGAGGATACAAGTTATTTAAACAATAGAACTAAATAAATTAGCAAAACTAGAGAAGCATGAGTTCAGCAACCCTTTGGTACAAATGAAGAATCTTTCTTTAGTATAAATAATGGCCTATTCTGATTTATCAATTTCGTAAGTTCAAATTTTATTACAACAGATTTTCTTAAGTCAGGGCCCACATCTAATAATGGTTACATTTACAACCATTGTTAAAGTACACGAGCAAGAGTATTATTGATGCCATATTTTTATTATAACTTTCAGATGGCTTTGTGGTAAAATGGATGTTTAAACCAATTACTATAAATACATTTCTCAGATGGTAATGCAGTGTGGGAGACCAAGGGTTCAATCCGTTGGTTGGGAAGATCCCCTGGAAGAGGGTATGGCAACCCACTCCTGTATTCTTGCCTGGAGAATCCTCATGGACAGAGGAGCCTGAAGGGTATAATCCATGGCTGAGTGGCTAAGCACACACAGCAGCACAGCACAGCACACAGTTGCAAAGTTATTGAATATTCTCAGTTCTTAATTTTTTGATAGAAACTTTCTCTTTCACTTTCCTAATAGCACTTACAAATTTAGCTCATTATGATTGAAGCCTTAAAAATTAGCTAGAAGTCTCAACATTTATAATAACATCCAGGCTGTGGTGTTATTAGTATTCTAAGAGCTGCAGATGGTCACATTGGCTAACATTTGATGAAAGGCAGAACATGAGTGTGATTGGCTTCCTGGGAGCCATTCATGGATGTGGGTAATCAGAGTGGACCTGCAGGCCTTTGGTCAGGAAACACTGACCACTCTTTGTTAGTCTTGAGCGGTGAGAGAACATTTACGGTGTCAAGGGGAGCAATTGGATGTGCATGTGCCAGAGCAAACAGGGTGATAAAATCTATAGCCACCAACTGCAGTCCTGAAATCTGAAGAGCAGTTTTCTATTTGAGAAAGCAGAGCTGGAGGAAAAGTGAGAAAAAACGGTTCCTTCATGCAAAGGACAAGTAACATACTGGACCACCTACCCATCTACTTCACTCTCAGGTGATTTCTGAGATCTAAAATTACAAGGGTGTTATTCAGGTTAACTTATGGGTGTTGAACATGAAATATGAGCCAGGCCTAGAGCTACAAGGATGAATATAGCAGTTCCTGGCCTCTAGGAACTCATAGGAGAAGGCAATGGCACCCCACTCCAGTACTCTTGCCTGGAAAAATCCCATGGATGGAGGAGCATGGTAGGCTGCAGTCCATGGGGTCGCTAGAGTCGGACACGACTGAGCGACTTCACTTTCAATTTTCACTTTCATGCATTGGAGAAAGAAATGGCAACCCACTCCAGTGTTCTTGCCTGGAGAATCCCAGGGACAGGGGAGCCTGGTGGGCTGCCAGCTATGGGGTCGCACAGAGTCGGACATGACTGAAGCGACTTAGCAGCAGCAGCAGTAGGAACTCATAGTTTGGTGATGGTTTTGGTCACATTATTGAGTAATTATCCAACAATGGAATTAGAATTTTAATAGACATGAACAAAATGCTGTCTTGGAGCCAGAAAATACAGAGACAACTATATCACAAAGAGTTTGTACTTTGTCCAGTAAAGAGTCCTTGATGCTTTGTGAGCAGGGAAGTGACATGGACAAATAAATGTTTAATATAAAAAGTCTGGTGGCTTTGTGTAGTAAGGACAAGGATATGGGAGAAATTACATGAAAGAAAATAGGAGACTATCTGATTAATTCTTACATGTAACAAGAATAATTTGAATTAGAGTAATCAGTTCAGTCGCTCAGTCGTATCTGACTTTTTGTGACCCCATGGACTGCAGGCTTCCCTATCCACCACCAACTCCCGGAGCTTACTCAAACTCATGTCTATTGAGTCAGTGATGCCATCCAACCATCTCATCCTCTGTTGTCCCCTTCTCCTCTTGCCTTCAATCTTCCCTATCATCAGTGTCTTCTCAAATGAGTCAGTTCTTTGCATCAGGTGGCCAAAGTATTGGAGTTTTAGCTTCAGCATCAGTTCTTCCAATGAATATTCAGGATTGATTTAATTCAGGATGGACTGGTTGGATCTCCTTGCAGTCCAAGAGTCTTCTCCAACATCACAGTTCAAAGCATCAATTCTTCACTGTTCAGCTTTCTTTATAGTCCAACTCTCACATCCATCCATGACTACTGGAAAATCCATAGCTTTGACTAGACAGACCTTTCTTGGCAAGATAATGTCTCTGCTTTTTAATATGCCGTCTAGGTTGATCATATCTTTTCTTCCAAGGAGCAAGCATCTTTTAATTTCATGGATGCAATCACCATCTGCAGTGATTTTGGAGCCCAGAAAAATAATGTATCTCACTGTTTCCATTGTTTCCCCATCTATTTGCCATGAAGTGATGGGACCAGATGCCATGATCTTAGTTTTCTGAATGTTGAGCTTTAAGCCAAACGTTTCACTCTCCTCTTTCACTTTCATCAAGGGCTCTTTAGTTCTTCTTCACTTTCTGCCATAAGGGTGGTGTCATCTGCATATCTGAGGTTATTGATATTTCTCCTGGCAGTCTTGATTCCAGCTTGTGCTTCATCCAGCCCAGCATTTCTCATGATGTACTNATTTTACAAAAGTATTGGCAGTAAATGGTGTGTATCACTCTTGAATTTCTATTGCTTGCTTTTTATTTTCCATGCTTATAAGTAGCAGAAAATCATCTCTGCTTGCCTTTGACAAACACAGTGGGGTGATCAGTCTTGACTGAAAATACTGAATTATAGAGCTTCATGAAGAAGCTGGTATTGAATTCCAGCCAAACTTTTATGACTCTATTCACAAAACTGTCAAAAAAAAATCAAGGTATACTGTATGACAGAGGATTTGTGAGTCGCTTCTAAGTGAGGGGACATTTGAGAGACTAACTTGTATGTGAAAATGTTTGAATTCCAGGATTCGGTGATGGACAGGTAGACCTGGCGTGCTGTAGTCCGTGGGGTTCCAAAGAGCTGGACATGATTGAGGAACTGAATTCAACTTGTATGTAGAAATGTTTGGACTTAGGGACCATTTCCATGGTATGTGGCCACACAGAACAGATATTTTAAATCCAAAGTCAGTTTTCTATAGTAAGAGACAATAAGGGTACATGGACAGAGCCAAGCTTTCGAGTCACCGAGGCCTGGGTCTGAATCACAGCACCACTGCTTAATTACTGAGTAAGTCTGTTCTTTAATTCCTTCACCTTTCAACACTGACATATCGGTACGTTCTTTCCAGGTTTGTTTTGGGGGCTCAATGGCTTGGTATTTTTAAAAGGCCTGGCCTATATAATAGGTGCTCCACAAATAATAGGTCATTTATTCATTCAACAAACATTTATAGAACACTTTCTCTGTATAGCAGTCATCATGCTAGGTGCTGGGACTACCAAGAGAAATGGAATAGAGCATTCATCCTTAGAAGGTGAAAGTGTTAATCACTCAGTTGTGTCCAACTCTTTGCGACCCCATGAACTGTAGCCCCCCAAGCTCCTCTGTCCACGGAACTCCAGGCAAGAATACTGGAGTGTGTAGCTGTTCCTNTGGAATAGAGCATTCATCCTTAGAAGGTGAAAGTGTTAATCACTCAGTTGTGTCCAACTCTTTGCGACCCCATGAACTGTAGCCCCCCAAGCTCCTCTGTCCACGGAACTCCAGGCAAGAATACTGGAGTGTGTAGCTGTTCCTTTCTCCAGAGGATCTTCCCAACCCAGGGATTGAACCCAGGTCTCCTGCATTGCAGGCAGATTCTTTACCATCTGAGCCATCAAGGAAGCCCGAAGGTCACAATTAATACCTAAAGACCCAGAAACCTACAAGATACTGTATGGAAAGTCTGACACTATAAAGCTATGCATAGGCTATCATGAAGGAACAGAAGGAGGGGTTAAGGAAGGCTTTCTGAAGAAGGTGATGAACCTTAATCATTAATTGGGAGCTTTCTCAGGTAGAGGGGAGTAGAGGGGCATTCTACACAATAGAAGCAATCTGAGCAAAGGCCAGAGGTCATAAAGGTGAGGAACATCATGTGTGCAAGACACTATGATCATTTGGGTCTTGAGTATGAGAGAAGCATAATACATATGAGGGCAAGTTGCTGGAGGTGAGAATGGAGACATGAGCAGGAAAAGTATTGCAAGTCCCTCCTCTTTTCCTCTTCCCCTCCTTTCCTTCTTCGAAAATCCAGAACATGTAGTTACTGCAGTTAGAGATGGACGAGGAAGTTCCTATTCCTTTTTAGGCTATTTGTATGGTATATCTGGAAACAAAAGGGCCATTTTGAAACCATGTACCTTCACTGCCACTTGGTAACCAGAATGTATGGAAGAGAAAACAATTCTCTAAAGCTCTTAGGTATGGCAAGAAGATGTAGTACATAGTGTAAAGTTAGACTCTCCTTGCAGTAGAGCTTAGGTAGCTAAGAGGGTGGGCGCTAAATAAAACAGAATGAAGTAATGCCATTCGCAGCAACATGGATGGATACCTAAAGAGTATTATACCGAGTGAAGTAACTCAGACAAAGACAATACCATGTAAGATCACTTATATGTGAAAATTAAAATATGCCACAAATGAACTTATCTAAGAAATAGAAAGACTCACAGAAAACATATTTGTGGTTACCAAAGAAGAAAGGGGGTGAGGGAGGGATAAATTAGGAGTTTGGGATTAGCAGATACAAACTACTATATACAAAGTAGATAAACAAGGTCCTACTGTAAAGCACAGGGAACAGTATTCAATATCCTGTAATAAGCCATAATGAAAAAGAATATGAAAAAGAATATAAACATATACAGGCTTCCCTGGTGGCTCAGATGGTAGAGAAACTGCCTGCAATACAGGAGACTTGGGTTCAATGCCTGGGTCAGGAAGATCCCCCGCAGAAGGAAATGGCAACCCACTCCAGTATTCTTGCCAGGAGAATCCCATGGACTTAGGACTCTGGTGGGCTACAGACCATAGGGTCACAAAGACACTATGCTTAGTCACTCAGTCGTGTCATCTCTCCAATATATATATGGAAAGAGAGATTGAATCACTTTGCTGTACTGACACAACGTTTAAAACCAACTCTACTTCAATTTTTATTTTATGTATTTATTTTTTGTGTCTTATGGTGCAGCATGCAGGATCTCAGTTCCCTGACCAGGAATAGAACCCTCACCCCTTGCAGTGGGAGCCCAGAATCTCAACAACTGGACTGCCAGGGAAGTCCCTATAGCTCAATTTTTTAAAAACAGTTTCAAGAGTTTGACCTCTAGATTCAGACGGACCTGGGTTTTGAATTCTACTTATTTACACTTATTATTTACTTATTTGACTTTCCTGGTGGCTCAGATGGTAAAGCGTCTGCCTATAATGCAGGAGACCCAGGTTCAATCCCTGGGTTGGGAAGATCCTCTGGAGAAGGAAATGGCAACCCACTCCAGTACTCTTGCCTGGAAAATCCCATGGACAGAGGAGGATTTACTTATTTACACTTATACACTTATAATAAGTAAATATTTACTTGTNCCAGGTTCAATCCCTGGGTTGGGAAGATCCTCTGGAGAAGGAAATGGCAACCCACTCCAGTACTCTTGCCTGGAAAATCCCATGGACAGAGGAGGATTTACTTATTTACACTTATACACTTATAATAAGTAAATATTTACTTGTTTATAATACTACTTCATGGCAAATAGATGGGGAAAAGTGAAAACAGTGGCAGCTTTTATTTTCCTGGGCTCCAAAATCACTGTGCCTGCATTCATGAAATTAAAAGATGCTTGTTCTTGGAAGAAAAGCTATGTCAAACAGCATACTAAAAAAAAAAAAACAAAAACAACATCACTTTGCCGACAAAGGTCTTTATAGTCAAAACTATGGTTTTTCCAGTAGTCATGTACGGATATGAGAGTTGGACCAGAAAGAAGGCTGAGCACTGAAGAACCGATGCTTTTGAACTGTAGTGCTGGAGAAGACTCTTGAGAGTCCCTTGGACAGTAAGGAGATCAATCCAGTCAATCCTAAAGGAAATCAACCCTGAATACTCACTGGAAGGACTGATGCTGAAGCTGAAGCCCCAATAGTTTGACCACCTAATGCAAAGAGCCAACTCAGTGGAAAAGACCCTGATGCTGGGAAAGATTGAGGGCAGGAGGAGAAGGGGATGACAGAGGATGAGATGGCTGAATGGCATCACCAACTCAATGGACATGAGTTTGAGCAAACTCCAAGAGATAGTGAAAGACAGGGAAGCCTGGCGTGCTGTAGTCCATAGGGTCACAATCAACGAGACACAACTTAGCCCCTGAACAACAACAAATATTTACTTATTACAAGTAAATATTGTAATATATTGTATGTAATATGTATTATAATATGATAAGTATTTGCTAAATAAGTGTTACCTTGAGTTACTTAACCCTCTGGGCCTTAGTTTCCCCAGCTGTAAAATGGGTTTAAAGAAATGATGCATATAAAGCACTTAGCACACTGCCAGGCTATACAAAGGCACTACGAAAATGTGATATTGCTGTTGTCTGAGTACCGTCCACCAAAGGGATTCATTTACAATCGCTTTAAATTCAATTAAACTTAGAAAAGCATGTTAAAATTAATGAGCTGCAAAGTTGGCCCTATTTTCCCAAACTCTCCTCACCACTATTGCTTGGACTTCATTCCATTTAAGCCTGTCTTAGCTACATCTTAGGAGGACTCCCCCCCCCCCCCCCCAAGCTCTGATATTGTCACACCTGTGGTCATAACAACTAGGAACATAGCAGACCACTTACCTGCCAAATTGGAAAAGCTATTTTTCTTCCTTCTTCTTTAGGCAAATTCATTTTAAGGAAGGAACATCCAGGGAACTGTCAAAATTAGTTCATCCATTATCACTCTATAATTGTCTTCTTTCATAAACATAGTACCTGCATAAGATATTAAAATGTACAGATGTGACTAATCATCTAATTAGGAAGCAAATTGAAGGATTCATGTTTTTTTGTGAGCTTATTTTGAGTTTTAAATACAACTTCACATATGGTAACAAGAGAAAAATTAGGCTCAAACCTATGCATCGTATTCATTTACAATCCCTTTAAATTCAATTAAACTTAGAAAAGCATGCTAAAATTAAACATTTTAGTTATGAACTTAAAAAAAAANGCTTATTTTGAGTTTTAAATACAACTTCACATATGGTAACAAGAGAAAAATTAGGCTCAAACCTATGCATCGTATTCATTTACAATCCCTTTAAATTCAATTAAACTTAGAAAAGCATGCTAAAATTAAACATTTTAGTTATGAACTTAAAAAAAAAGAAAAGTATGTTAAAAAATCTGTGGCTGATTATGAACAGTGTGGAGATTCCTTCAGTTCAGTTCAGTTCAGTTCAGGCACTCAGTCATGTCCGACTCTTCATGACCCCATGAATCACAGCACACCAGGCCTCCCTGTCCGTCATCAACTCCGGGAGTTCACTTAGACTCACGTCCATCGAGTCGGTGATGCCATCCAGACATCTCATCCTCTGTCATCCCCTTCTCCTCCTACCTCCAATCCCTCCCAGCATCAGAGTCTTTTCCAATGAGTCAGCTCTTCGCATGAGGTGGCCAAAGTACTNAGGTATATTAATGCATATATATGGAATTTAGAAAGATGGTAACGATAACCCTATATGCGAGACAGCAAAAGAGACACAGATGTATAGAACAGTCTTTTGGACTCTGTGGGAGAAGGTGAGGGTGGGATGATTTGAGAGAATAGCACTGAAACATGTGTATTATCATATGTGAAATAGATCACCAGTCCAGGTTTGTTGCATGAGACAGGGTGCTTGGGGCTGTGCACTGGGATGACCCAGAGGGATGGGGTGGGGAAGCAGATGGGAGGGGGGTTCAGGATGGGGAACACATGTACATCCGTGGCAGATTCATGACAATGTATGGCAAAACCATTACAATATTTTAAAGTAATTAGCCTCCAATTAAAATAAATTAAAAATTTATAAAAATCTGTGGCTGATACAACATTGATGATATTATGCCAAGTGAAAGAAACCAGATGCAAGAGATCACATATTCTATGATTCCATTTATCTGAAATATCACAATAGGTAAATCTACAGGAACAGGAAGTAAATTAACGGTTGCCAAGGGCTGAGGAGAGGGAAGACAGGGAAGATACTGCTTAATAGATGTGGGGTTTCTTTTTGGAGTGATAAAAATGTTCTAAAGTTAGGTAGTGGTGATGATTACAACAAGAACGACTGAACTGTACACTTTCAGTGGGTGAACTGTATTCTATGTACATAGAATTAGCTATATTTCATACAGGTGTTAAAACATCCCACTGCTACATCCCATATTCATAATTGACTCTCTTGGGATTCAGAATGTTTATTTTGCTCCTAAACCACCCCCTTCTCTACCACTGCTGCATATCATGTATTGTAATAGAACTAATCAAATCAATGGAAGCAGAAAGGCTAATCATTATTAAATAACATGTTTGTAAGTGATAGAAGTAATCCCTTTGCCTGATGTTTAAAGGACTCTAAGTTCCTTACTATTGATCCTTAGCTAGTTTAGTTAATTTCCTACATATTACTGAGTGCTAGCTCACTTCATGTGCCCTTCTGCTCAGTTGATAATTATGCTTAGGTCTGTTGCCACAGCCTCCCACTACTCTGCAATTGACCATTAATGTCACTTTTCCTCCATTGAGCAGCTGAGGTATTTCAAATGGTTGCTAATCAAAGCTCTAACCATTCCCTGCTGCTGCGTCGCTTCAGTCGTGTCCGACTCTGTGCGACCCCATAGACGGCAGCCCACCAGGCTCCCCCGTCCCTGGGATTCTCAGGCAAGAGCACTGGAGTGGGTTGCCATTTCCTTCTCCAATGCATGAAAGTGAAAAGTGAAAGTAAAGTTGCTCAGTCATATCTGACTCCTAGCGACCCCATGGACTGCACCCTACCAGGCTCCTCTGTCCATGGGATTTTCCAGGCAAGAGTACTGGAGTGGGTTGCCATGGGTATAAATAAAAGAGACAAACTTTAATGTTAAATGAGAAGCTAAGAGCCTAAATTATCTGTTCCAGGCAAGCACACATCATTGCCAAGTTGGGGTCAAAAAATAAGCAGAAATTTTCTCACAAAGCTAGATTTCTGAAAGGTATACCAGATCAGAGTAGGAGTGAGAACATATGAATTCCATAAAATGAAATGAGAAAGGCTCCTTTGTGGCTCCTTCAGATGTCAGGGTAAACAAGGTCATGGTCACCAAAAACTTTCTCCTCCCTTTTTTTGAAGAGAATATATTTTGGTGTTAGGTAGGAGATGACTTAACAGTGCCTAAATAATTCTTTAGCTGANCATAAAATGAAATGAGAAAGGCTCCTTTGTGGCTCCTTCAGATGTCAGGGTAAACAAGGTCATGGTCACCAAAAACTTTCTCCTCCCTTTTTTTGAAGAGAATATATTTTGGTGTTAGGTAGGAGATGACTTAACAGTGCCTAAATAATTCTTTAGCTGATAGATTATAAAAAGTAACCTATTACAGGAAGGGGAAGAAACAAAAGCTAGCATCTGAAAAACCAGGCAGCCAGCCTAAAGATGACCCATGGGACTTCCCTGGTGGTCTAGTGGGTTAAGATTTTGCCTTCCAATGCAGGGGGTGCAGGTTCGCTACCTGGTCAGGGAGCTAAGATCCCACATGCCTCACAGCCAAAAAAACAAAACAGAAAATAGAAGCAATAGTGTAACAAATTCACTAAAGACTTTAAAAAAATAATAAAATTTTTAAAAAATCAGGATGACTCATTTTGACTCTTGGAACTGTCTAATGTCCATGCCTTCTGTTCTGCATTAGATGACTAAAGAGTAAAATTCTAACCTTAATTAAGTCCTTTTATAGGAGGGGAAGTAGATTATAAATTGCTCCATACGTTAGCCTGAATGGAATTGCTGCCTAAAACCTCATCATCTCCAGGGGGAATCCAATGAGATGAGTTTAAGAAAGGGTTTTTCACAGACACTGAATTCGAACATAAAGGTTTATTTTTTGGCAGAGGAAAGAGCAGCTCCTTCTCGTACCCTGTGAGTCAGGACTTGTCACCCTACCTCTGCTCTGCTACATTCATGTGCTAGCCCAGGCCAGTGTCCCAGGGCTGAGACCAAACAATTTGTAACTCATACCTGACAGAATCATCAGGATCTAGGTAGAAAGTCACATTGGCCCAAATAATCTGAGGACTATAATGCCTTCCAGGGACTTTCAAAATCAGATTTTTTTTAAAGATGCTTTGAACAAGGAGATAAGAGAAGGGTAAAGCAAGGGATCTTTGTAAGCAAGTAATTCACTGGTGGGTGGTAGACCAAGGGCCTTATTTCAAGAACCCAGAGGATCAATGGAGTCAACTAGAGAGATGGCTTCTATCTGCCTTTTGTGATTGTGACTGTTTCTCCTGCTAGACTGGGCTCCTTAACAAAAGCTATTCTTCTTTGGTTGATCATTGACTTCCTCAGTATGAAGCACATGGAATGTGCTGTTGGGGGTCTTCTGACCCTTAACAAGTGTGCAGAAAAGAAGCTCGAGAAGGGCTGGGAGGCAGCGTACCTGAGCTGGGAGCGCCCTTGAGTAGGGGCAGTTGGGGAGGGATTCCAAAAATGGTACTAAAGGTTGTCCCCAGCCCTGATTGCACACATAAAATCACCAGAGGAGCTTTTAAAAAATGCATATTCTAGGGCCTCAGAGCTAGAAAATCTCATTTAATCAGTCCAGGATGGGCGGGCCACGGGTGTTTAATCTACTAGTCTTCCAGGTGATTCTTGTGCATGGCCAGGGTGGAGAACCACTTCCTGACAGCAATATTTGAAGAATTCAATCCACTGGTGACTGTGGGTCACATACATTAGTCTGTCAGAGAATCATCCTTCTGTTTACTGTATGGCATTCCTGGTCCCACCCAAAGAGATCTTGAATCAGTGGGTTTGGCAAGATGCTTGGGCCAAGAATTTACATTTGTAGCAAGCACAGAATTCTGATGCAGTGGGTCCAAAGACCACACCTTCAGAAGTACCCTTTGTCCCCCAAAGGCATCTGGGTTAACTTCCAGAGAAAACAACAAGTAAATGGCATGGGGTTAGTTCTTAAAATGAAGCAGAACTATTTCTGTCCTCCAGCCATCAAACACAGCAGGAGTGTTCATTCCTCTAGTGTGTGGTTCCAAGGTGCCAAATTTTCACCTGCCTGAGCCTTGCTTAACTCCAGACCAATTTGAAATGCAGGCTGAAAACAACCACGGTTCTTCTGTGATGCCATTGGTCCAGTTAAGACAATCATCTCATACATTTTTGATCCAATGGGCATTGCAACCAACACAATTGTTTCCTTTTAACCCAGCAGCTTTGCAAAGAAATGCAGGAGTGTATAGTATTCTCATTTTGAAAGATGGAGAGATTGGGGCAGAAACTGACCCTAAGGCAGGGAGATATTAGATTGGGAAAAATCAAAACCCTGATTTGATTTGTGTCAAAAGCACTTTCACATCTCTGACCTAGTTTTTCCTTACTAATCCCCTTACGAAGCCAGGCAGGGGCAGGTGTCATTCTCAGATCTGACCTTTTCTATGGGAAAAGCAAACAAACAGCAATGGATGGGATCTGAAGGCCCCACTGCATTATACCTTCATCCACATTCATAGCTTGAGTTCCAGCTTGAGCAATCATCCTTTTAGGCTAAGTTTTCCCCTCTCCATGGGTTTCTTTCTTTTCTTTTTTTTCCATGTTCAGACACTCCAGTAACCTGTTACATGACTGGATATTTTTAGCAGGTGGCCTCTTCTTTGCTAGGGGAGAGAACAGGCAGGGAGAGAACATTAGGGACCAAATAAAAAGGGAGCATTACCTAAAGGGGCAAGAGCCAACCCCCAAAGAAGTGACAATGGAAGGAAAATGTTCTAGATCAGCTTCACTCTTTTCCCATGCTACCTGGAGCAAACCTTGGTCCCCAAGTGCAGGTGAGATGGTTCAGGGACTTCATCATATTTCTTAGGACTGTATTCAGGGATATATTCCTTATTAAAAGCAAAGATATCAAAATTTGAGGCAATAAATTGCATTAGAAGTAAGATACTATCGACTTACCATCTGCCCTGTTAAAAATGTTGACCTTTGGGGAATCTAAATCAGCCTGAGTTGTCCTGAATTATACTCAAAACACAGAAAAGAGGTGCTCTTATTTTCATCTTTGGAAAATGAAAGCTATTCTTTTTAATTTCCCCCAACTCTCTGGTCGGAGAAGGCAATGGCACCCCCACTCCAGTACTCTTACCTGGAAAATCCCATGGACAGAGGAGCCTGGTGTGCTGCAGTCCATGGGGTCACTAAGAATCGGACACAACTGAGTGACTTCATTTTCACTTTTCACTTTCATGCATTGGAGAAGGAAATGGCAACCCACTCCAGTGTTCTTGCCTGGAGAATCCCAGGGACGTGGGAGCCTGGTGGGCTGCTGTCTATGGGGTTGCACAGAGTCGGACATGACTGAAGCAATTTAGCAGCAGTAGCAACCCTTTGGTAATTTGAAGATTCATTTTTGCTTTCTAGACTTCCTTCTTCTTATCACTGAGGCTTGCATATCCTTTAAAAGACAGAGAGAGAGGATGGTCAGGGTCTGATCTTAGTTCCCTGACAAGGGATCAAACCCATGCCCCCTGCAACTTAAGCAGTCCACACTTCCGTTGCAGTAAGATCCCACATGCTGAGTGGCATGGCCAAAATATAAATAAACAAAAATAAATCTATATAAGTATCTTTATAAAAATTTCATATGCTTACAAATCACCTGGGGATATCATACAAAGGCATATCCAGATTCAGTAGGTCTGGGATGGAGCCTGATGTTCTGCTTTTCCAAGAAGCCCCCAGGTTATGTTTATGCTGCTGGTCTATGGGTATCAAGTGTATAGACCACACCAACTCTGAAATTCTATGATTCTTATTTGTAATTACCACCCTCTTCTCACCCCTGTCTCTCCCCACTGTTGGTCAGGATTGGCCGCAGATATCAGCTTTCAGTGACTCTGCTGGTTTGGGCAGGTGGGTAAAATGGGGAACTAGGAAGATCACTGGGCTTCCCTGGTGGCTCAGCGGTAAAGAATCTCCCTGCAATGCAGGAGCTGAAGGAGACGCAGGATCAGTCCCTGGATAGGGAAGATCTCCTGGAGAAGGACACGGCAATGCACTCCAGTATTCTTGCCTAGAGAATCCCATGGACAAAGGAGCATGGTGGGCCATAGTCCATGGGGTCACAAACAGTCAGACACGACTGAAGTGACTTAGTACGCACGCACTCAGGAAGACCACTGCCACATCTGGCCCCATATGCCAAGTCCAGTTGCTTGTGTGCTATGTCTAAAATGTGTGTTAGCAGTCCTGACGCTCAGTTCTATGATCCTTCCAGCTCTTGGCTTTGGGAGCACTCCTTGCTACCTCAAATTACTGGACAGTGGGGGCAGCAACATCTTTCCTAGGATTCCATGGAATCATTGAGTGGGGTATTCCATTTTCATCAGAGAGACAGGCTTTAAAGGCAGAAAAAGAAACACTATTGGGAGGAAAGGGTATAAATCCACGTGGGAATTTTCCCAAGACTTCTGGCACTAAAGTATCAATCTTTATGATTTCATGAATAACTGTCTTCAGTCTTAGATAGTAAGCTGTCCTTGTTCAACACTATACGCCCAGGGCCTACCCCAGCCCATAACACGGAGAAGATTTTCAGTAGATAATTTGTTGGATGTATGCTTAAATGAATGAGTGAATGAATGAAGAAATCAGAGACACAGTTTGTTTAAAGAAAACTTCTTTGGGGAATTTGGCAGAAGGAGCAACAGAATCACCTGGAAACAGAGAGCAAGGAAGCAAGTACGCGTTAGATCATGATCGTCTGAAGTGTCCCTGCCCTTGTACTCTTCTTTGTTATTCTGTAATATATAACAGGATGCACCTGCTCAGACTTGGGAACTCTAGCTGGGTAGATAGGAAAGCTGATGCAAAGCCCCTGTTAATTAAAAAGCATTTTCAACTGGAATGGTCTTCTGGTGAACACAAAGTACTCAACCTCCTGATGGGTTTAATGCCTACATGTGTTGAGAACACACAATGAACAGTCTCAGGATTATCTCCTAATCCTGAACCCAGCAAAGGAAACAAGATATCCAAAGTCACCCATGGGTCTGTTATTTATTATGTAAAAATAAAAAATTAAATTGACAAACCACCAGATGGCCAAGGAAATCAAGTTTCTCTTATTTATGAGTTTATTCATGAATATAACATTTAAGCATTTCTGCCCCTAATTTTCTCTGGTTTTCTTACTCCTTGTTATGACTCATCTCTGAAAATCTAGTCAAGAAGTAGTACCAATGCCCATGCTAGAACTTTCAGAAAGATGACTCAAACAATGCACACCATGTTTTCAAAAATCTAGGGAAAATTTCATTTGGAAGAGGACACTAATGAAACCAATGGGATGGATCAAAGATAAGATGAGTGAGAACAAAATGGAGATGGGGAGGGGACTCTCCCAGATCTTAAATGACATCATGTATGTAGGCCGCCTTTTCTGTCCTGTCTGTTAATTAACACTTCTCTTGCCCCACTAAGCAGATTTGCCACAAGGAAATAAAAACAACTTGTTGTCATGACCAACCCAAATCCATTCATTCTACTGTTGCATTTTCAAATTAGCCTAGGTAGAGAGCTCCTACTGAACTATTGGGACAGACAAGAGTTGGCATCTACTCAAAAGAGAACTCTTGTGGCCTGCTGGCTGCACCAAATGACCTGGACAGACTGAGGTCCAGAATGACCAGAGAAGTAGGCAAGTGTTCTGTGAGCTTTCAGTGGAGATGTCAGAGTATTCCCCTGTGACCAAAGCCTGAAGAGCTGCCACCGAGGAGGAGACTCAGAACCGAGTCAGTTCTAACTGTTGCTTCCTGACCTGCATACAGGTTTCTCAGGAGGCAGGTCAGGTGATCTGGTATCCTCATCTCTTTCAGAATTTTCCACAGTTTATTGTGATCCACACAGCCAAAGGCTTTGGCATAGTCAATAAAACAGAAATAGATGTTTTTCTGGAATTCTCTTGCT
>SJYV01025710.1:177585-193501 GCA_006410875.1 Neotragus pygmaeus | reverse complement strand
GGATGCTTGGGGCTGGTGCACTGGGATGACCCAGAGAGATGGTATGGGGAGGGAGTTGGGAGGGGGGTTCAGGATTAGGAACTCATGTACACCCGTGGCGGATTCATGTCAATGTATGGCAAAACCAATACAGTATTGTAAAGAAAAATAAAATAAAATAAAAAATAAAGAGTACACACACACACACACACACACACACACACACACACAAAGGGCGACCGAGAGAGTGACCAACCATGTCACTCTTTACCTGTATGACTTTGGGCCAATCACTTAACTTCTCTGAACTTCCATTTACTCCAGGTATAATGTAGGGGTTAACTGGTTAAAACAACTCAAGGGCATGCTCATAGTACACACTCAATAAAAGTTAGTTAATATTGATTATAATAGTATTGCTGTACTTTTCCCACCAAAGCTGATAGGAAGCAAAAATTAGAAGCAAAAATTTCCAGTAAGAGGTTTTGCTTTTTGTTTTTTCTTTTTTTTGTCTAGCATAATATTAAGATGGGTTTGACGGTCTGCCTGCATGCACAAAGTTACTTTTCTAATTTGTACACTTATGTTAGTGAAAAAAGAATCATGATACAAAGTGGGGGGGGGAATCTAAGCAGCAGAGAATAGGTTCCTATTATATATTTATTTTAAAAAGATAAATAAAAGACATTGTACTATATAGAGAGAAGGCATGGGGTTTACATAACTAGATTACACATTTAAAGTCTGGATGCGAAACTCCACTGTAGGATCAGAAGAGGCTTTCTCAAGCATTAGCCCCATCCCCAGTGCTATTTCCAGGAGATAACAATTGCAGTCCTTGGCATAATCAGATTTGAACAAAACTATCTGTGAGGACGTTGAGGAAGTAGATTTATTTAATACCTTTCTCCAGTCCATAAAAGACTTGAAACAGCTACGTGTGCACCTGTGGTGGATTCATGTCGATGTATGGCAAACCCAATAGAGTATTGTAAAGTTAAATTTTAAAAATAAATAAATAAATAAATTAAAAAAAAAAAAGATAAAATGGGGAGAGTGAAAGCAAGGAATAAGATCTTGCTAGCAACTGATGCACAGGAAAATAACGCATATTGTACAAAAGGAAAAGGAAGTAGTGTGGTTCTTTGAGTGTGTGGGGAGGTAATCAAAAACATGACACTAAAGTCAAAGGAAACTTTAGTGTACACACACACACACACACACACACACATGCACACAAAGTCACAGCAGGCATCATGGGCTGCTTAAATCTCTATGATTTAATACTGAACAATCTTAGTTGAGATTGAGAATTCAAAACAGTATCTTAGGACTTTCCTCCTAAAATGTTTAAAGAATCATCTAGATTCTTTGATGAACTACTACTGTACCATGTTTGGAAATTCTTGAAAGTTTCCTGGAGATCATAACAAAGACAAAGACACCACCTACCTTCCAAGAAAGGGTAGAGTCAAGATAGACATGAAAGATAAACCTAATCTTACAGGACAACATTTAAAAAATAATTTCACAATAAAAGTTAAAAGAAAGGTAAGAAGAGCACAGGGAGCTGAATAATTATCAATACTACATTATGAGAGGAAAAAAACCCTGCTGAACAACAAAATTTTTGTTGGTAACGGATGACAAGCCTAATGGATTTTGGGTAGCAAACAACATAATATGTATTGACCTTAGAAAGGCTTTTGTTTCTGCTCCTGGCCATGACCTACTTATTAACTAGCTTGAAATATATGGTTCAGACCATATACAATTGGTGCTAGAGGATGATATTGACAAACTACTTTTTGATAGTTCAAAAAGAACCAGAGGCAAGGAAGCACGCTGTATTGTGTTTCTCAAGGAACTGACCTAATGTTGATGCTATTTAATATTTTCATCAATACTTACTGGGTAGAAGACAAATACGCCTGCTCATTACAGAAAAATTCAGTAATGAAGATTTTCATCCCAGAGATTACATAATAAATGGTAGCTATTTTTAACCTCCTCCAACAAAAGAAAATAGATCTAGAAGAGTATATGAAAAATGGACAGAGGAGGATACTAGTCTTTGACACTTATTATCTTCTAGAATAAAGCGAAGAGGAGGTCGTAAAGAGTTAAAGTGGAACATACATAAATGATACGGATCTCAGAAAAGGAGTTCTTTATAGATATACAGATCAAGGGAAGTAGTGGAAAAGGCTGAAAAGTCATTTACAAATATAACTGCAGGTCAAAATCTGATGGTGATGTGTGACCAGCAATCTATATACCTGTTTAAAAAACTGCACCAGGGCAGAAATTGCGAAATATGCCTCAGGAGTGTATTTAACGCAACCACTCAGCAAAGAAGGTGAACTAATCAGCTAAAATGGACAGCATTCATCATAGCAAATTTTCCTCTGAGGGTAAATAGTTAAGGAGTTGATTGCGGATGTAGCCTTGATGGATGCTACCTGATGCAAAAGCATATCCTCAGAAATCAAAAACACTCAACAAAATGCAGTTGAAGAAGGCAAAAAAAATTTTTTTTAACAAATCAAAAACCATGATAGAAGGCCCCAGGTGATCACGAGGAAAGTGTGGAGCAATTCCATGGATCCCAGAATGGATTATGTCAATTTTTTTAGTCCCTAGGAAGTAAGAAGAGCAGGAAATAGAGTTGGCTAAAGTGATAATTTCCCAGAAAAAGCACATTGGAATACTTTTACAAAAGTCCAGATCTAACCAGATCATGGAATTCTAACGATGAGTACTAAAAACTACATGATTGTGTAGAAGCACAATTTGGAAAGCCCTAAAATAAGAAAAGACACGAAAAGTAAGGAGGAAAACATTCTTCAATGAGTTAAGGCAACATCGGTCAAAGGAGAGAAAAACGTGGTTTTCTAACCAGTCCTCTTGGTCCTCATCCCAGTCCCTCCCGTTGTCCCTTGGAGGGTCACTGCCAGATGACAGCCAGGAAGAGCTTGTAATAAAAGCAAATTCTGTGGACCTGAAAGGAACAAAAATAAGAGGCATTAGGAGCACACAGTTGTTAATCTCTGTCTTATGTAAGTCTTCACTTTTTCATTTGTTATTGAGGATTATTTGGGCACCTGTGAAACTTTGAGGCAAGAGGTTGTAACTTTTCTAATTTTCATAATATCTTTAAAAATAAACGTGTTTTTAAATTTCATAATTCATTGATCAGGAAAGGAAATGGCAACCCACTCCAGTATTCTTGCCTGGGAAATACTGTGGACATAGGAGCCTGGCAGGTTACAATCCATGGGGTCGCAAATTGTTGGCCACAATTTAGCAACTAAACAATATGTTAATACCTGCTTATTAAACATGTAGAAAGAAGTATATAAAGCAAAATGTGAGAGCGTTCCTTCACATCTCAATCCAAATCCCCTCCACAGAGCTAGAGCTCATCAACATTATTAGATCTGTTTCTGTATATTTACACACACACACACCCTTTTTAACTATATAGACTGGGATTGGCTCATGTCAGTACATACAGTTCTGTCTTAATCCTTTTAACAACTGCATATCTCATAGTATTGACATGCCAGTTTCTTTAGCCACTGGCCTAAGTGACAGACAATTGGATTGTTTTCTGTCTTTTCTAGTATAAACAACGCCGTGATGACCACCTTTATATGCACAAATGTGGACACATATTGAGTATTTCTATAGGATAGGAGACATTCCTAAGAGTGGAATTTCTTAGTATATTTGTAGATGCCAGGGAGCAGGAGAGGGGGAATGGGCAGGTAGTGTTTAATGGGGACAGAGATTCAGTTAAGGAAGGTGAAAAATTCAGGAGCTGGATGATGGTGAGGGTTGCAGGACGATGTGAATGTGCTTAGTGTCACTGAAATGTACAGATAAATGTGGTTAAAAGAGTATGTTTTATATTATGTAACTTTTAACACAATAAAAAAAAATTTTAAGTGGAATTTCTTGGCATACACATTAGAAGTTTTGATAGAAGCTGTTAAATTGTCATCCAGAAATTCCTGTTACAATTTACTCTCAAGAGTATATGAAAGTATCTCTTCCGATATACCCTTAACAACCCTGGGTATTATCCTTTTTTCCCCATATCTGAGAGGTCAAAAAAAAATGCTATGTTTTTTGTTTGGATTTGCATTTCCCCATTACCAGTACTTAAGGACTCTTCTGTATTATGCAGTGAGATTGAGCACTTGTTCATATGTTATCAAGGATTTGTATTTCTTCTGCGAATTTCTTGTTCAAAGACCTTTATTCATTTGGCTGTTGGCTTGTTTATCTTTTCCTTGTTGGTTTTATATTAGTTCTTTGTAATTATGGATATCAACCCTTTGTTACATATGGTATAGTTATTTTCTTCTAAACTGTCAAGTGTCTTTATCTTTTGTAACATCTTAAAATTATCTTCCTATAGGATTTTCTGTGTAGAAACCCAACAATTTTTTAAATTCCAGTTTTAAATTGTTTTATTTTTGAATAGAATAAAGTTAGTTTCAATTGCATTCTCTGTTATATACATAAAGCGAATGTCTCTGAACGGGCTTCCCTGGTGGCTCAGATGTTAGTAAAGAATCTGCCTGCAATGCAGGAGACCCGGGCTGGATCCCTGGGTTGGGAAGATGCCCTGGAGAAGGGAGTGGCAACCCACTCCAGAATTCTTGCCTGGAGACTTCCATGGACATAGGAGCCTGGAGGGCTATAGTCCAGGATTGCAAAGAGTCAAATACAACTGAAACTGAGCAACTAACACATGCACACACACACACACACACACACACACACACACACACACACACAATCTCTCTGATCAGTATATAGATTAAAGCTGAGCCAGGTTTTACCTGTTGAGTTATGCATTCTTTTCTAAAGCACTTAAAGATAGTTTACACTCACTTCAAAATCCTATATTTTATGACATTTTAGCTAGGCCCTCCACATCATATGCCTACGTTTAGGAATTATGCTGCTAATGGGTTCTATGAACCAATCTACCTTCGTTGAGCCCCAAGCAGATGAGGCGGCAAAAATTACTTGTATTGAAACTCTTAAGTCATCCTAAACCACTGTTATTTCAATGTCCTATATGGGATTTAAAGAGGATACAGTATTTAAGGAGGATACAATGAAATTCATCATCCAGGCCTCAAGAGAAAAGTCTATGTTTAGAGGGACAAAAACTCTGTGTCCCATTCTGCCTCATAGCACATCAAATATGCCCAACGGCAACAGAATCTGTTGTATGAAACGTGCCAGCTTATGTCACAGTTTATTAGCTTGCCGTGTAACTGACAAAAGTGAAGCACTCATAATTAGCTGACAGATTTGCATACCCACTACTCGTCACTATGATTTCAGAGCCAAGCATGGCTGTAAATAGGTTTTCTTCATTTTCAAACACGGCAGATAATATTTGGTAAAACACTCAAATTCCCTGGCTGCCTTCCACATTTGCTATCTTCCCAATGCTTAGGCCCCATATGGACAAACAACGAAGCTGAATATTTAGAGGGCCTTGACCCCCCTCCCTCCTGGGTACACAATGTACATGGTTACTGCACCATCTTGTGGCCATATCTATGAACTGCACATTCTCTGCTAGTAGGCAACCTGCCAAGATCCTCTCTGCTAAAACCTTGCAAAGCGTCCATCACCATCTTGTCTTCCTTTTTCCTCTTTCCAGCCGCCAAACTGGAAGGAAAGGCTATGCTAGCAAGGCTTACCCACTATGTTTCCTTCCTTCTGTCTTTCTCGCTCCTTTTTTCTCTCTCCTGTCTGGACTGCCTCAGTGCCTCAATTGGCTCTAAAGACTCAACCAGAAATCCTGAAAGTCAGGAAAGTGACTTCCACAATAAATTCTTTACAAAAATACTATTTCTTTCACAGTATCATCTACCCATAGACATAGGTCTATGTTTGATTTTTAAACAACTCCCTTATGATACTGTCTAGCCCTTGAAGAACTAGGAAGAGGCAGAACAATCCAAGGAAGGGCCCTCATTAAAAACAACAGCAACAAATTTAAAAAATCAGTTTAAATACTGCAGAAGAAAATCACCTTATTAGATCCATAAGGGCATCTCTCTGAGGGCTGTGACAATATGACATATTTAAGGGAGTAACAATGTTTGGAGACTGAGTACAATGAGGCTGAGTCAATCAACCAGGGAAGTCAGACCCACTCAAGTAGGGTTGAAGGAAACAGGTTAGATTTCTCTGCTGTGAGCAAGTAAGGAGCATTTGATAGCTTACAGGTTCCAAGGAGTGAGCGCTGAGTCAAAGCCACTGGGTTGGCTTTGTAATCAACCCACTTGCCTAGATCAAACTACATTTCCCAGTATTCCCTTTCCTGGATGTTTCAGTTAGAGTGGTCCACAAGAGAGATTCTTGTGGGAGATGTGGGGGGAAGAAAGGAAGCAGCAACCATGTTGCACACTTGGCTGTGTATCTGCTGGCTTACCTTGTAGGTGTGAGGATGTGACTGGACCTATGACTGTTCCATCTTTCCCTGTATCCTCCTTCAGCTTCTCCAACTTCTGGACCAGGTGTACATGTGTTTAGCTTTGTGACAAAGTGTCCTGGCCTTTGCGGGACAACCATGACCTCAAGGGCAAGGCCACAAGTACTGCCATGGATTTCAATCCATCCTCATGGGTTCCACCACGTTCTTGCTTTCCTCTGCTTTACATCCATCTTTCCTTCCCAACTGCCTGCCCTGTGGACTTCAAACCTCAACATCAGACAAAGATAATCACCTTACAGAGATGGCTTAATGAGCTCCCAAGATTGTGTGATGTCAAATTCCTAAAACAAATCTCTTCATAGATAGATATACACCCATGGTTCTATTCTCTGTTTTAACTTCTGGCCAATACAGCCACATTATGGATGGACCACACACACACACAAACCACTACACCATGAACCGCCCTTGAACTTAAGTGAAGCTTTTCCAAGAATATAATTCAATGAAGAAAGTCCCAAAACATATTCTCACAGGAAAAATTTAATCCAAACACACAATGAGCAAGTCAATAAAGGGAGACAGAAGATGTCCAAAAAGCACACTTTTACCCTAAAAAATATATTTATAGTTCAGTAAGGGAGATAAGAAAGGCACATAACACAAAATAAAATTCAGGGCAGTATGTGATAAGCTTTGGAAGAGAGGTTCAAAGAATTGTCAGATTATCTTCCTGACCAAGGATCCAGTATCAAACTCTATACAGAAATGACCACAAACAGCCTAGTTCATCACACCTAAGGATATGCCTACAGCTCTCAAGTTTTTCAAAGGATATATAAATCAAAGAGTACAACATTCTAACAAGTTACATAAAGGCTTATTTATCACTGTAAAAGAGCTTGTAGAGAGGAGTTGCCAGGTTGGGAAGCTGCCCAAGGCCAATGAGCAGGATGCTGGGTCATATGCATTGGGGCCTGTTAAGAACTGAGTGAATGGCTGAGTTGGGGCACCCCCTGCTATAAGCAGCTGCTGTAATCTAAAGGACTAGCAGTTCAAGGACTGATGTTAGACTGCTGATGGTCCAAGGCTGTCCAGAGAGGAAAATCCAAGATAGTGAACATAGAGGTCAGGGTGAGTCTTTCCATTACAAGTGACTGTACGTGATAAAAGCCTTTACAGAGGAATTCATTTCAATATCCCTCAGTCATTAACTAATTCATCAGCAAATATGTAGTGAGTACCTAAAATGCGCTTCTTCTCTCCTCTGATGCACTGCCTCTTTGCAGGACTAGCTCCTTCTCATCCTTCATGTTGCAGTTTAAATGTCACCTGCCAAAGTAATCTTCCTTGTTCACTCTAAATATTTCCTCTTTGTTATCCTTTATCACTTTCATCTATACATTTCCTTTATGGCATTTAGCATGGTCTGGCATAATAATTGACTTGTAATCTGTTTTAACTAATAGTGTTGAATGCTAAACTGTAAGCTCCACAAGAGGGGGTATTATGTCTCTTCTATTTATATCTGAATATCCAAGATGAGCGCACACCCAGTCACACATTAAGTTAAATATTTGTTGAGTGAATGACTAGCAGGACTACGTGAACTGAGAACTTTCAGATGTTCAAGCTGGATTTAGAAAAGGCAGAGGAACCAGAGATCAAACTGCCAACATCGCTTGGACCATAGAAAAAGCAGGAGGATTCCAGAAAAATATTTACCGTTGCTTCATTGACTACACTAAAGCCTTTGACTGTGTGGATCACAACAAACTGTGGAAAATTCTTCAAGAGATGGGAATAACAGATCACTTTACCTGCCTCCTAAGAAATCTGCATGCAGGTCAAGAAGCAACAGTTAGAACTGGACATGGAACAACAGACTGGTTCAAAATCGGGAAAGGAGTACATCAAGGCTGTATATTGTCACCCTGCTTATTTAACTTATACGCAGAGTACATCATGAGAAATGCTGGGCTGGATGAAGCACAAGCTGGAATCAAGATTGCCGGGAGAAATATCAAAAACCTCAGATATGTAGATGACACCACCCTTATGGCAGAAAGTGAAGAGGAACTAAAAGAGCATCTTGATGAAAATGAAAGAGAAGAGTGAAAAAGCTGGTTTAAAATTCAACATTCAAAATCTAAGATCACAGCATCCGGTCCCATGACTTTATGGCAAATAAATGGGGAAACAGCGGAAACAGGGACAGACTTTATTTTCTTGGGCTCCAAAATCACTGCAGATGGTGACTGCAGCCACCATCTGCAAGTGAAGACACTCTTTTCTTGGAAGAAAAGCTATGACCAACCTAGACAGCATATTAAAAAGCAGAGACATTACTTTGTGGACAAAGGTCCATCTAGTCAAAGCTATAGTTTTTCCAGTAGTCATGGATGGATGTGAGAGTTGGACCACAAAGAAAGCTGAGCACCGAAGAACTGATGCTTTTGAACTATGGTGTTGGAGAAGACTCTTGAGAGTCTTGAGAGTTGGATGGCAAGGAGATCCAACCAGTCCATCCTGAAAGAAATCAGTCCTGAATATTCACTGGAAAGACTGATGTTGAAACTGAAGCTTCAATACTTTGGCCACCTGATGAGAAGAACTGACTCATTGGAAAAGACCCTGATGCTGGGAAAGATTGAAGGCAGGAGGAGAAGGGGACGACAGAGGATGAGATGGTTGGATGGCATCAGTGACTCAATGGACACGAGTTTGAGCAAGCTCCGGGAGTTGGTGATGGATAGGGAAGCCTGGAGTGTTTCAGTCCATAGGGTTGCAAAGAGTCGGACATGACTGAGTGACTGAACTAAACTACCAGGACACTGGAACTATAAAGATAACTGGGATGGGCCAAATCCATGCTTTTTGGGGGCTCACAGTCCATCAGAGGAGGGAAATGGGCAAGCAGAAGAATGACTGGTAGAAATGGCCTCAAACAGTTTAATTCATCACCTCTTAAAGATACTCCTACCCCATCAAGTTTTTTAAAGTTACCTTTTTTGGAGTATATTTGCTTTACAATGTTGTGTTAATTTCTACTGTATAGCAAAGTGAATCAGCTATATGTATACATATATCTCCTCTCTTTTGGATTTCTTTCTCATTTAGGTCACCACAGAGCACTGAGTATACTTTCCTATGTTATACAATAGGTTCTCATTAGTTATCTATCTTATATGTATCAATAATGTATATACATCAATCCCAATCTCCCAATTCATCCCACCCCCAATTTTCCCCTTGTTATTCACACATTTGTTCTCTATGTCTGTGTCCATCAACAAGTGAATGGATAAAGAACATGTGGTGTGTATATACAATGGGGTATTACTCAGCCATTAAAAGAAATAAAACTGGTACATTTATAGAGACGTAGATGGACCGAGATGCTGTCATACAGAGTGAAGTAAGTCAGAAAAAGAAAAACAAATATCATCTATTAACGCATATATGTGGAATCTAGAAAAAGTGGCATAGATGTTCTTATTTGCAAAGCAGAACTAGAGACACAGACCTATCAAGTTTTTGAAGTGTATATAAATCAAAGAGGACAAGGTCATGCAAAAGACTATTTGCTCTTCTAGGATGAGTGCTGGGATGGGGGTTGACACAGAGGTTGGGGGGAACACAGGGAAGAAAGGACTAAATCCAGTTTGGAAGGGATCAGGGAAGACTTTCCAGAAGCGATGATGTCAAAGCAGAGTCTGAAAAGAAGGCAGGGATTACTTAAGCGAAGAGGCCGCCTTTCTGTGTGTGGTTTTTAGGTGGAGGAACAAGCAATGCTGATACGGAAGGCAAAAGAGAGGCGGATATGGAATAGCATTGAAGGCAGAGAGAACAGAATGTGTAAAATGCCTCAAGGTGGAATAAGAGACAATGGGAAACCTCTAATAGCTCCTGTCAGCTAGTGCCTGGGGTGTGAGGGGCAGTATTGAGAAAGAACACAAACAAGTGACACATTCTGAGAGGTATTGAATGCCAGACTTTGGAATGACACTTTAAAGATAGTCATTGAGCTGTCTCTTATACACATNGAAACCTCTAATAGCTCCTGTCAGCTAGTGCCTGGGGTGTGAGGGGCAGTATTGAGAAAGAACACAAACAAGTGACACATTCTGAGAGGTATTGAATGCCAGACTTTGGAATGACACTTTAAAGATAGTCATTGAGTGTGCTTTATTTACAAACATTATCATTTTGTTGGTTATATGCCACCAGGGATTAAAATTAAATGCATGAAATTATGCTAAGCTTTAGTACTGATACTAAAGATAACGATGGTTTTCAGAAAAACTGAAACTTACGGACTGATCTTGGATTAGAATAATAGAAACCATGATTATCATGGAAAATGCAGGGTCCATGGCTGATGTACTGGAATCAACACACAGGAAATTCTGAGTACAAAGCCAAGTACACCTTGTGCATCTGCTAAATATAATAATAAATGCCAGTATTATTGAGAATAGTCATCGTTCTTTTCCATCAAAAAAGGGAACTTTAGACAGTACTGTGTCAAATAAAATGCCCAGTATAGGTAAAATACAGTACTGGACCTCTGAGGGGAACATAGGAGAAAAATAGAAAAAAAAAAATAGAAATCTAGTTTCTTCAGGGATTTTGGTAAATATTTCCTTTTAGTGATAATGAATTCAATTACTGAGTAACTTAGAGTTCAATGAATGGTTGAGGTGGGGGAAGACTGTAAAACATTACCAAGAAAAACAGTGTAGGTGTTCCATTAAAAGTTTCTGTATGAATAAAACATATGAGTTCAAAATAATTGCTTCAATGCTAGAAATGTTTACCTATATTAATCCAGTCTAATTGCAAAGTACCAGAATGCTGTTCTAAAGTGCTTTGCATGTTTTAACTCATTTTAATCATTACCACAAACCTATGGAGTAAATACTATTATAATTTCAATCTTAGAAATAAGGAAAGGCTCAGCAAAATGAAGTCTGGGTCACGTAACTAATAAGCCAAGGCTTATTAGAGTTCATTAAAACTTTGTTAAGATGGCAATCAGCCTAAGTAAGATTTTATAGAGTCTGTTAGAATCAATGATATCTCAAAAACTCCTATTTAAAATCATTTTGGAAGACCAATGCCTAAGGCAAGAAGTAAAGTTCAAGTAGTCAAGGGTCAGTTTCAAGGAGGGTGGCTTTCAATGGTGAGTCTTGGCAGAGCCGAGTGCTTTGGGCATTTAGTTGAATGTGGACTTCCACCTGTAGATGGTGCAGCCCTCCTGGCACTTTCTGAGAAAGGGCAGTGCAGGATCAGACCTATGATTCAGGACAATAGCTCTCCACTGTACCTGAGCATCTTGGAATCTCCTTAGGATCGCATCCAAAAAGGCGGGATCTCTCACTTGGCGCCTGAAAGTTTGATTCAGAACCTCTGCAGGGGGGCCCAGGGCATCTGCATCTTTAAACCAACATGTCAGTGAGGCTTCTGAGGCCTCAGCTCCATGATTTAGGCTTTGAGATGCAGTTTGAGGAAGATGCGTGTGGTGGTTGAGAAAGAGGCTGAGAACAGGAGAATAATTAAGGAGTTACTTTGACCACTCAGGTGGGCTACATAGAAACCTGACCTTGCATGAAGTGGGCTACATAGAAACCGGACCTTGCATGGGAGTGCTGGGCAATCAAAACAATGACCTCCCTGTCAGGTTCCCTGGAGTCTGAATAAAGCATGCTTCCAATGACAATGGACACTCCGGAGCACTGGGAAACTACTGATGACTGTTAGGTCAAGTTCATTCTTGATAAATCCTATTCATCTTGGCTAGACAGTGCTGAGGCTCCTCACTTAACCTTCCTTCCTAGTCGTTTACCTTTGCAAAGCCTAAATCTGCCTCTTGGGTCAAATTCACAAAGTCTTTACAACAGAATCCCAAGGACCTTGATGGGCACATGGTCCTACTCTAGCTAGTTTCGGGGGCAGAAAACCTTTTTCCAACCTGACAGGAAAAAACAACACTCATGTGTTTGAATTAATCCTTGAGAAAGCTGGTAAGGGGTTCCAGCTGGCCTACTAGGGCCCATCGTAAAGCCCTCTCTTTTAAAACTTGACAATTCCTTTCAGTCCTCTGAAGTCACATGAAATCCAATGGAGCATTTTAAAGTCACAAAAACTGTTAAACTTTTCTTAGGCCCAGTTAGGCATCAGTAAATCTTAGTGAGCGTCATGAAGTCAGTCACAAGATTTAAGCCAAGCACAAAGAGAGTAGAATGTATACAATTTAATGAGACTTAATGAGGATTATTGAATCTTATCCTGCCCTTCGGGCAAACAAGGTCAAAAATTTAAAAGTCAAATGACAGAGAAGCAAAATATTCTATTTCTTTTTTTTTTTTTAAGTGAAGTGAGCTATACCTCAATTTACATGACTTGAGTGTTGCCTTCCCTGAGGGCCCTTCGTGACTGCTAATATAATAAACTAGGAGGTGTTTTAATGGGTTACTGGCCCTCCTCTCTCCTAGGGGGCATAGATGCATTTTAATTTTAATAGGGTTTCCTGCACAAAGTAGAGACTTGGAGTGTGGGAATTCCAAGCACCCACCTGCGTCGGTGGGGGAGGTAGCTGGATCTCTGGAACCCTCTGGGCTCTCAGGGTGCAGACAGGCCCATACTCTGACAGTATAGGGTGGGGAGGTGGGTGGGAAAGGAAGAGGCCGGTGGTGAGTCATCCTTAGCTAAGTGCGCTAAAGTAGGTCCCCAGTCAGCAGGGGACATCAGATAATGCTGGAGAGAGTATCAGTGACTCAGTTGGCATTTTGTTGGTTAGATCTTTCAGGAGATCTGTCACTGGCTACATTCAAAGCTCAGAAGTAAACCTTAGGGCAGGTCTTTATACATTTTAATTATGTAAAAAAACCTGTTATATATATGTGTGTGTGTATATATATATTCAATTCTTCATCTCAGAGTCAGCCTTTAGCTGTTAAAGAGAGGTATTTACCAGACAGCTAGTTTTCATATTAGGAACAATCATAATGATAATACTATCAAACACATATTAAGTTTATTTTGTGTCAGACTCTGTTCTGAGTCCTTTACAAATATGAACTCTTTAATTTCTCACAATAACCATTTGAAGTTGGAGCTGTACTTTTCTCCATTTATAGGGGAGGAAACTGGGACATGGAGAGGCTAGTGACTTCTCCAAGGTCACAGACATGGTAAATGGTGGGACTGAGATTCAAACTCAGACAGTATGGATTCAGAGCCTACATTCTCAATCTATAATATCAGCAGTAATCTATTTGGGGGCTTAGAGGTTTAGGGTCAACCACTCACTATATTCTCGTTTTGGAAGGAAAACCAGGATACATTGCTGAGCTTTAAAAAAGGAAATTGAGAACTATATGGTATGGTTTCATTTTTGTGTTGTGTGTTGGGGGAGAGAGAAAAAGAGTGAGGGAAGAGAGAGAGATGTTAGATTTGAATGTGAAAAAGACAAGGCAGTCTGGAAGAAATAATATAATTCCACTAGTTATTTTGGAAGAGTGAGCATGTGTAGGTAATTTGTCATTTCATTTTTTACTCACATGCTTCCATATCATTTGCAGTTTTTACAAGCATGTAATAAAACACACACACACATTGAAGAACTAATTAAGCTTTTAACTATACTCTCTGACACAGCATTTAGTTTAGATTTCCATAATTCTTAGGGGAAAGATCAGATTTTTCCCTGTTCTCAGGCCTCATGAAGTGATCTGCATATAATAGTAGGTACCCCATAAACGTGGGCTTCCCTGGTGGCTCAGACAGTAAAGAATCAGCCTGCAATGCAGGAGACCTGGGTTCTATCCCTGGGTTTGGAAGATGTCTTGGAGGAGGACATGGCAACCCACTCCATTATTCTTGCCTGGAGAATCCCCATGGAAAGAGGAGCCTGGCGGGCTACAGTCGATGGGGTTGCAAAGAGTTGGACACAACTGAGCACACACCCCATAAACATTAGTGTGGTGGTGTTGATTGGAAAGTATGCTGATGGAAGTATGTCTTCTATCCTCTCCGACCCTGGAATCATTACAGACTCTGCTGAGATTTTACTCTGGGAAATTTGGATTGGCTCCCTAGCTCAGAGGTTGACCAATTTTTTTCTCTCAAGGGCGAAAAAATAAATATTTTAGCTTTGGGGGCCATCAGTGTTTCAGCTCTTCCTGCCTCTGGGGTTGTGACAGTAGGCAGAAGAAATATGCAAAAATATGGGCGTGGCCATGTTCCAATACACTCTTATTTACAAAAGCAGGTGGAGAGACTTGGCCCCAGGTCTGACATTTTTTGGACCTCTGGTCTAGCTGCTCAGAATAGTGTTATTTACACTGAGCAATAGCTGATTTGCTTTTCTCAAGATAGGTTTCTCCTGCAGTTCTGTTAGTCGCTTATTCCGGTCCATCTCTGCGACCCCATGGACTGTAGCCCACCAGGCTCCTCTGTCCATGGAATTCTCCAGATGAGAATACTGGAGTAAGTTGCCATTCCCTTCTCCAGGGGATCTTCCCGACCAGGAATTGAACCCGGATCTCCTGCATTGCAGGCAGATTCTTTATCATCTGAGCCACCAGGGAAGCCCTCGGTCTGAAGGTCTGATTGATGTGTTATAAATTTACTTTAGAATCTTTGAGGTCTTGATCAAGTTCCTCCGGTGTTTTAGAACATCAGC
The DNA here is from genome assembly GCA_006410875.1 of Neotragus pygmaeus. NCBI lineage: Eukaryota > Metazoa > Chordata > Mammalia > Artiodactyla > Bovidae > Neotragus > Neotragus pygmaeus. The sequence goes on along the minus strand of SJYV01025710.1, from coordinate 178,361 downwards.
TCATCTCACTCTGGCTATTCGAGAGATTAGGATTGCCCTATTCCACAATCCTATGGGATTATATTTGAAGTCAGCACACACTGTATCTTGTTAGACTCTTTACAATCCGCTCCCCCAGCCTGGGCTTTGTCTGTTTGCTTGTTTTGATTCCTAGTAAAGACAAGAGAGAAGCAGTCCTCAGAACAGGACAATAAAGCTTGGAGTTGCGGATCACCAGCCTAGCTGAGTCTGTTGGTCTCTTCTGTGTCTCAGGCATGGGGAGAGTGCGGTTGTCTAAAGCCTGGCCTCTGAGTCTTTTAAAGTTCTTTTCACTTCCAATTCCCCACCCCATGAAACAAAATCATCTGTGCCAGTGCAACAGTTCTTTAGATCTCCCACCTCTCAAAGACAGCCTTGGTTTTACTTTGCTGTAACTCCTACTGAGAATCCTAAGTCCTTAGAAACTGGGCCAGTTAGTTACTTCATTAGAGCTCCTCTCTGGGCTGCCTCAGCAGCCCCTTTCCTCAGGCTCTGTGTCCAGAAGCAGAGTGCAGGTTTGCAACGTTTTTCCCGTTTCAGCAAGTACTCTTCAAGAATATCCTCCTGGAGGGTAAAGAGAAATAATCTTCATTTCCTAAATATTTAGTTCTTGAGTCTGGAGGGCTACAGTCCATGGGGTTGAAGAGTCAGACACTACTGAGCAGCTAATACTTGAGCTCTATATTCCTGTTCACAGTTCCTCCCAAGAGGAGATCATGGGGCTCTCTGGCAATCAAGAACTTTGACCACCCAATTAT
>SJYV01025710.1:94304-175930 GCA_006410875.1 Neotragus pygmaeus | reverse complement strand
ACACCCTGTTTAAAACCTTTAAATAGCAGAAGGTAGAAAAAGTTTAAAATTTTAAACATCTCAAATAACAAGATGAGTCCCTTTCTACTCAAAAGCCAATATTTTTACATAAAACTACTCATGTTTGGGAGAGAAGTTTTCCATTTTCTACAATTTGGTAAACTCTATCATCAGTTCTTATTTTATTTAAATAGATTCTTGGTTATAATCAGAAGAAAATGAAGTTTTGTGTTTAGTTTGTTTTATGTTATACTCATGCTTACCCCTGGAAAAAATGTTTGCTTCCAAGATTGGGTTTCAACAGTGTATCATGAATAATGTAAAGTCCATTTCTTAGGCATAAGTTAAATGGTCATTTTTTGTGTTTCCATTTTGTCCCTATGACTAAGAACTTCTTAAAATATCTAAACAGCAATTTCTGGTGAGTCTGGTTTGGCTTTTGGATTTTATAAATACTTCAACAAACCAAAAAAAGAAAAAAGGCAATTTAATCACATATTGAAATTTGTTTTACCCACGCACAGTAGAACACTGAATTGAAAGGCAACTGTAAAGGCGACATCTGAACTTTTTTGAACTTCCAAACTTTAGGAAGCAGGATGTGTTTGGACGCTCTCATGTTTGAGGATTTGCCCTATTTTGGCTGGCGCTTTGGGAGAAGTGCGTGAAAGCCTTTGGGAGCCGCTTAGCGCCACTTCTCTACGCTGCCTATATAGTCATGCGTGCCATTGCTGGTGTTGCCATCGCTCTGCCCTTGGCCTGGACTCTGCTTCTGGCTTTCCTGGTTCTCCTTTGGACTTGGATTCTGACCCGAGCTCTGAGTCAGATTCTGAATCAGATTCTGAAACAGATTCTGAGTCCCACTCTGACTAGCATTCAGGTTTGGGTTCTGACTCGGGTTCTGACTCGGATTTGGGTTCTGGCCCTGCCTCTGGGTCTGGTAATGGGTCTGAAGGAACCTTCCCTTCAGAAATTTGCGTTGTTCCTGACGCTTCCGTCTAGCTTCCTGATGCTCCTTCTGCCTCATAAACTGATACCTTTGCAAAAAGAGATCTTTTGCATAGCTGTACAATTCCATATCCAGAAAGTTCAGTCCCTCAATACGTTTTTGGAGTTCCTCATTGATTTCTACGCTAGAGGCCCTAGTGGTGTTATACTGGGTAAAGGGAGAAATAAAGTTCATGTTGAAGGTTTTCTCAAACAGATACTGGGTCTTCCGCTGAAACTCAGTGAGGCCGAAGAATGCCATGTGCTTCAGATTCGACTTGGCACTTTCCAGGAGGACCTTGTTCCTCTGCTTTTCGGGCATGACTGACAGGTTGTAGCAGCCAACGAGTGTGAGGTCGGAGAGCATGCGCACCTGGCGGTTGTTGGCTAGGTTATAGGGACAGTCCATGAACTCTTTCAGGGGGCAGCCGGACCAGTCGTCTCCAGTGTAGCAGCTGGGCAGCTCTTCAGAGGTTGGGGGCCTGCCGTCGCAGACGTGGAGGGACGCTTTCCATGTTGCCCCTCTCTGGACATGCCTCCACTCACTCAGGTACCGGGACACTGGGTCGCGGAGGATGGTGATGTAGTGGAAGTTCCTGTGGACAAAGCACAAAGGCTGGCGGTCAGGGCTGCGGCTGACATAGGTGGAGTCAGGAAGGGGCAGGGCATATGTGATGTCCACTGGTCAGGAAGGGAGGCCAAAGTAAAGTGACGGCCATCTGGTGGCAGCTGTCCTGGGGACTGTGCCATTGTTCCCTCTGTGAGGCCCGCTAGCCTGTCCAGAGAGCTCCTTTTTTAAGCATATACATCGGGTGGAAAGGCCACTCCCCTTCCTCCTTCCCCCTCTGTTTCTCTCTCTCCAGCTAGTGACAAAGTCCTCCCAATGACCTCATTTATTTCCTACTCCCCACTCCCAAACTCTCATAACTGATCATGAAATGGAGACTCGATGGAAACGAATGATTTTACTGAAGTGATAAGAGGTTGACAAGTACTCAAGTTCTAATCTTTCTCACAAAATACACAAAAGCATTCTTCTGATAGCTAGTCTAATCAGGATATCTTATTAACAAAACCTTGTTGAAAGAGTGTCTGATATGATGCTTTTGATTCTGGCTGCTGTCATAACATCAGGGCTCCTACGTGATGGCAGTGGAATGTGAAGATACGCAGTGCAGCCCGGAGCCTCCAGAAATAAACATTGTGGTTAGTTACCGACTGAAATAGACATGGTAGCTGCCAATGGCATATATATAAGTTACTACCTCGATATCTGCCTTCACTCAAGTGCTAATATTCCCAGCAGAGGCAAGTTAACTCTATGAGTTCCAAAATGCCCTTTATCTTTACCCACTGAAAGGACACCCGGATGTCAGCATGTATGGAGGCTTTGCTGGGTTACTGTCTTCACTTTAAAGCTGCAAACTGATAAGAGTTCTTTTCTTCACATAGCAGACTAGTAAACATTTAAACCGCACACCTACACACACCCATACAGAGCAGGTGCACTCACATTCACTCACACACACACACACACACACACACACACACAGCAGAAGCATCATGGCTTATGATGTGATCAAGGGAAAAACAACTTTGCAGCTGTACTTTAATTAAGAAATAAGCTTCCACTCAGGTTCAGTGGATGAAGGATGAGGTCATGGATGGGCCTACTGTGGAAGGAAGATGACAATAAACACTGAATATTAACATTAATTTCTTAAAGGAAACCTGGGGAATGGCTTCTAGCTTTTCTGAAGTTTATTCTTTTCCACCTGAGGGATGCTGTTTCTGCACCCAGGAGTGAGGAGCCAGATAGAACCAAGTCAAGCACCCGACTGGCTAGGTCTGCTGGCTGATGTCCTCTGAGCAAACATTCCTCCCAAGTCTTGGACTCTGAGCAATGCAGGCACCCTGGGATCTATCCTGTGTGCTTCTCTTCTGTTCATGGTGTTCCCTCTGCCTGGCGTAACCTTCCTTCTTTAACTGAAAAATTCTAGGCATCCTGCAATTTCCAGTCCAAGTATGATCTCTCCTCCAAGAAAATTTATCCCACTCCTGCTGTCAGTCATCATCTCTTCTTCAGTGACACTTCCACAATTAACCTTTGCTAAAATATTTTTGATGCTGAATCACATTTTTTGGTATTTCTGTTTAAAGTAGGTTTTCTGCGACGAGAACTCTACATATTCTCCTTTAACTCTCATCTCATCCTTTTCAATGTTGTACCAGACAAAAAGCAGAATCCAAGTAACTCCTTTAATTAACTTCTTTAATGAACTATCCCAAGGAAGAAGGAGAGAGTTGAGAACTGGGAAGGTCATGCCTCATCATATTAAAAACTCTGGAGAATCTAAGTGACTGGCAAAAACCATAAAAAATTAAAAATATCACCTTCTATGATACCGTGGAGTAAACAAGCATGGGACACAAGAGAAACATCCTAGACTGAGGCTGGAGGGGTGGCAAACCCACGTTGACTGGCCTCACTCTTTTGCCTGTCTGCGGCCACTCAAATTCATTTCTGTAAAGACCCACTGCTAACAACTAGCAGCTTTTCTTCCCCAGTAGCCTTGACCAACAAAGGTGACTGCTGTTCCCATGGGCTCCGAACTTCTATTCCTTGCTTTGGTATTCATTCACTCCTTTGGTACAGATTTATTAAGCCTTCATGCTAGGCCTGAGGCCACAGCTTCATGGCAATTAGTCTGATTATTTGGGAAAAAAAAGAAATTTATGAAGACCAGTGACACACTTGGATTAGTCTTTCAACCAGCTTTTCCAGGCATGCATTATAAATGGGTGCTTAAAAGCCCCATGATGGAGTCACCTTCATGCTCAGCTGACAGTCCTCCAGCCCACATTTGTTTTACTGATTTAAGCCAACAGTGACATCTTCTGGTAAATTCTAGAGTGCACCCCTTGTGCATGCCTGTGGCTCTGCTCCCTAAAAACTCTTTCTTGTTCTTCAGAGCAGATAGATCATAACCACCGGGGTTAGTGTCTGAACCAGTAGGCACCATCCCCAGGTGGAGAGAGAGAGGAGGCAGAAGAGTGCAAAGGCAGATATTGACAGAGCCTTTCATGTTACGGGTGTGTCCCTCCTCCAAACTGAAGGTCTCTCCTAGTGCCTGTATGAAAGGAGGGCCGTCCAAGGTGGGCAGCCTCAGGGTCTCTGCACTGTGTGATTATCACGGCAGCAGAGAAATTAGAGGCATCTACACGTGTGCATATCCATATGCTGGTAATGACAGCGACCATTCACTCAGATGCCAATAGCTCTGGAGAGTCAGGGATTGCCAGCAGCCCTCTTCTTCCAAGGAAAATAGGTCCAGGGTGCCAGACTGCCTCAATTAGAAACACTGATGCTCCTCAGAAAATGATCCTTGGGTGAAAAGGAAGATCAGCCAAAGGTGGGTCTCTAGGAATGTCCAGTGGCCTCCCAAATGGCATAGTGTGTTGGAGGTGGAAAGGCAGGTACAGATAACACCTGGAAGGTTTCACAGGGCTAAGGATTGAGGATGCTCATTATTCTAAGTGAGGGGTTGTCAGGGAAATGTCAGAGAAGACCCTGCCACACCCAGAGCAACTGAGGGTGTGAAAGCCCAAGCCAATGGCACAGTGAGTGGAGAGGCAAAGGAGCACTCTTCCTGTGCTTGTTTGCTCAAGCATCTGGGTGACTGGCATTGGAAAAGGGCCTGATTATTGGTGTTCAGTTGCTAAGTCATGTCTGACTCTTTGCGACCCCATAAACTGTGGCACGCTAGGCTTCCCTGTCCCTCACCATCTCCTGGAGCTTGCTCAAACTCATGTGCATTGAGTCGGTGATGCCATCCAACCACCTCGTCCTCTGTCTTCCCCTTCTACTCCTGCCTTCAATCTTTCCCACCATCGGGGTCTTTTCTAATGAGTCAACTCTTTGCATCAACTCTTAAGCCTTCATGCTAGGCCTGAGGCCACAGCTTCATGGCAATTAGTCTGATTATTTGGGGAAAAAAAGAAATTTATGAAGACCAGTGACACACTTGGATTAGTCTTTGTGGCCAAAGTATTGGAGCTTCAGCTTCAGCATCCCTCCTTCCGGTGAATATTCAGGGTTGATTCAGGAAGAGGGCCTGGAGATGCCCACAGATAAGTCACAGGGCCCAGAGGGGAGCATCCCTATCTCATGCGCTATTAATGATTGGAGCGGGCACAAGGCACCAAGAAAGCACGTTGCAGTGATTCTCAGCCAAGCCTAATGATAGAAGGGTTTCTGTAGCTTTATTTTGAAAAACAAGGAAAAATTAGAGGAGGCAAGAAGAGTGAAATGGAGTATGACATAGAAAGGTCAGAATGGGCAAAGGCATAAAACTAGCCTGTTGTGTACAGAGGAAGAACACAGGAAACCTCTTACTGGGAGTTACAGGCCAGTGTCAGGAATGGAGGGTGGAGAGGCAGCCATGGACAGGGTCATGGAAGGCCTCAGATGCCACATTAAAGAATTGAGACTTCTGGGATTTCCTGGCAGTCCAGTGGTTAGGACTCAGCACTTTCACTGCCTAGGGCCCAGGTTCAATTCCTGGTCAGGGAACTAAGATCCCTCAAGTTGTTAGGTACAGCCAGAAAAAAGAAAAAAAAAAGAATTTAGATTTATGAAGGCAACAGAGAGGCCTTTAGAGGGTTTTAGGCAGGGGAGTGACATGATGGAACCTGTATTTCAGAAAGATCACTGTGTATGGTGGTGGTAGAACTGGGGAAGTGAGTTGACGTTACTGTAGAAAATGAGACAGAAGAAAAGAGGGCAGACTAGGGAGGCATTTGGAGGCGGGGTTGAAGTAACGAGACTTAGGAACAAAATGAATGTAGGGGAGAGGGAGGAGGAGGGGTAAGGAGGCCTCCCAGGTCTCTGACTGAATGGACAGATAGAGCCTCAGAGAGAGATCTGGGCTTAAGATGTGGAGTTGTCAGCAAAACATGATGGCTGCAGACCTTGAGGACTGACTTAGAGAGCATTTGTTAATTGCACATGTGTGGCTTCAGGTATTGGAAGACAGCATTTCAGAAACCCCGTGGTGTCTCTTCTTTATGTTTAATATGGTTTTCAACTATTCTCTCCACTGCTTCAGGTCCCCTCACTATGCTTTTATTTGCCTCTGAACATATCCCAGTTGATTGGAATGTGCCCTCTAGGCACAATCTGACAAAGAACAAGTAGGGCAGTCTATCACCACCCTCATTCTTGACACCATTTCTCTTAATGCGGCCTCATATCACATCAGCCCTTTTGGCAGATGTAGCACACCGCTGACACACCATCAACTACCTTCTTTCATTGTTTCACACGCAGGTCTTTTGAAAACCCACTTTGTCCTGAACAGATGCAGTTTGTCTGTGGCCCTGTTCAATTTCTTCTTGGTAGAGGAGGTCTAAGGCTGTCAAAATGCATCTGGATTTTGATTATATCCCCTGATATCTTCACCATATCTTCTTCTTGTCTTCTGGCAATGCCTGCATCCAGGCATTGATCAAAACAGAACAAGATGCAGGCGAGAGCAGGTCTCTGGTAGCTGCTGGAAATCTCCCCTTCAGGTTGATAAACCCAAAGGGTGCTGCTGAATGCTGTGATTTAATTTTAAACAAGTGAGCCAACCTTGGCCACAGAAAAATCACACTCAGCCTGTTTCAGTTAGTAGGGATTGGACAGAAATATCTTGTGACCAAACATGTCACTTCATTAGGATGACCAGGTGTCACATCTTTAGAGTCGTGACTCCCCCTCAGTTACCCATGTTGATTTAAAAACCCTTGTTTGGTGCTTCTATGCGACCACGGTGCCTCGACAGGCAGGACATAGTGAAACATTTGCCGTCCTCTGAAAGTCCAGGCCAACTTTTGCTTGTCATTGGTAAATAAATGTGGAAACAACAGCAATGAAAGAAAGAGTGTCCTGGGCAAGAAACCCAGGGGCCATCTTTGACGCCTCTCTCTTGCTTACCTTCAATGTCTGAATTTTCCCCGAGTCCTGCTGATTCTAGTTCTTTTTTTTTTAAACACTTTTATTGGAGTGTAGTTGCTTTACAATGTTATGTTAGTTTCTGCTGTACAGTAAAGTGAGTCAGCTATATGCATACACATATCCCCCCGTTTTTTAAATTTCTTTCCCATTTAGCTCCTTACAGAGCACTGAGTAGAGTTCCCTGTGCTATATAGTAGGTTCTTTTTAGTTATCTGTTTTACACATGGTAGTATATGTCTGCCAATCCCAATCTCCCAGTTCATCACACCTGCCCTTCCCCGCTTGGTACCCATACATTTGTTCTCTACATCTGTGTCTCTATTTCTGCTCTGCAAATAACTTCATCTATGCCAGTTTCCTAGATTCCACATAGATGGGTTAATATATGATATTTGTCTTTCTCTTTATGAACTCAGTTCACTCTGTGTAACAGTCTCTAGTTCTTATTAGCTTCTAAATCCATCCTTTCTACCGTTGCCTGGGGTCAGGTCCTCATCACTTTTCTACCTGATCACTGTATCAGCATCCTGGCCCACCTCCCTGTCCCCGGACTGACATCCAGTCCACACTCTCATATGACACACATCTGACCTACCACTCCCTAGTTAAGACCTCTTAATGGCTCCCTATCAGTTGTGACATGAAGTGCAAGCTCTCCACATGTGACCCACAGCCTTGTGGCTGGCACCTGACAACCACCTTTCTTTCTCTTCAGTTTGATCTCTATTAAGCTCCCTCGACACGAGTCTTTCCCAACCATGAGTAATTCGAACCCTCCCCACTTTCATTCCCTGACCCTAGGACATCTGGAAATACCTGGAGACATTTCTGTTGCCACAACTGGGGAGTAGGTGCTACCGACATCAAGTGAGTTGAGTTTAGGAATGCTTCTAAACATCCTACAGTGCAGGCTAGTGGCTAATTATCAGCAGTGCCAAGGCTGACAAACCCTGCTCTATATTCTATGCTCCAAGTATGCAAAAGTAATTTTAATGTTCTACATTGGTTCCAGGCAAAGATCCTACAGGTCCTTTCCCTTTGTAATATGGAGTGCCTACTGTTTGGAATGGCTCCAATCTGTCTTTTGTAGATCACCTGGAAACCTCCAAGACTAAACTCAAAGACTGCTTCCTCCATGAACCTTTCCTTCACCTTCCGGGGCAGAGTTACCTACCCTGGTGTTCCTCTGTTTCAACTGTGCTGGTATTCTCCCATTGTAACATTCAGCACCATGGGCTGTGATTGTCTAGTGATTTGTCTGTTTCCCCCGTTGGACTATGAGCTCTGGAAGAGTAGGGACCATGTAGCATTTATTAACATAAGCCCCCCGGGGCCTGGAATAATGTTTGACATAAAATAAGTGATTAGTAAAAGACTGTTAATTGGATGTCTGCAGCAGAAACAGCAGAGCTTACGGCGAGCTCACAGGAAATGCCTATGGTTGTCTTTGATACAAAAAAGCCACTAGATGTCAGTATTAAATAACAGAACTACCATTTTACACCTGTGCAGGAACATTTTAAGGGGCTCTAGCTATGAAGGGTATCTAGTTACATTTAGCACTTGGCCCTGACTTTCTGTGTAGTAGTCCAATTTTAAAGAAGGGTGGGAAGTTTAAAGATATTAAGAGTATGTAAATAGATACAGTGACAGACTTTATTTTGGGAGGATCCCAAATCACTGCAGATGGTGACTGCAGCCATGAAATTAAAAGACGCTCGCTCCTTGGAAGAAAAGTTATGACCAACCTAGACAGCATATTAAAAAGCAGAGACATTACTTTGTCAACAAAGGTCCGTCTAGTCAAGGCTATGGTTTTTCCAGTAGTCATGTATGGCTGTGAGAGTTGGACTATAAAGAAAGCTGAGCACCAAAGAATTGATGTTTTTGAACTGTGGTGTTGGAGAAGACTCTCGAGAATCCCTTGGACTGCAAAGAGCTGNCAAAGGTCCGTCTAGTCAAGGCTATGGTTTTTCCAGTAGTCATGTATGGCTGTGAGAGTTGGACTATAAAGAAAGCTGAGCACCAAAGAATTGATGTTTTTGAACTGTGGTGTTGGAGAAGACTCTCGAGAATCCCTTGGACTGCAAAGAGATCCCACCAGTCCGTCCTAAAGGAGATCAGTCCTGAATATTCATTGGAAAGACTGGTGCTGAAGCTGAAACTCCAATACTTTGGCCACCTGATGCGAAGAATTGACTCATTGGAAAAGACCCTGATGCTGGGAAAGATTGAAGGTGGGAGGAGAAGGGGACGACAGAGGAAGAGATGGTTGGATGGTATCACCGACTCAATGGACATGAGTTTGAGTAGACTCCGAGAGTTAGTGATGGACAGGGAGGCCTGGCGTGCTGCAGTCCATGGGGTCCCAAAGAGTTGGGCACGACTAAGTGACTGAACTGAAATGGATAAAATGAGAACCACACAGTTTTATGTTCATTGAAACAGACTATCCTGAAATAAGTACCCGAGTTCTAAGTCACAGATTTTGAGACTTGGCAGAACAAGAAGAAACTTTTGAGATGGCAAATCATCTAAATCAATGTCTTCACTTTAGAGGTAAAGAATTCAAGGCCTCGACAGCAAAAATTTGCCCACAAGTCACAAATGGCCAGTGGTTCTCAGGAATCAATCTCAAGGAATATTCCTGGGCTGAAGGCATATCTTTTTAGTAGTTCCTGTCTTTGTGTCTGTTGATTACCTAGGATGGTATAATAAACCATCCCCAGAACAGACCAGTAATCCTTAAAAAGGGGAGGCTTTTGGCTGCAAAGAGAGGGCATTTCCTTATGCCAACCAGTTGCGCAGCAAGGAGCTGGGGGCATTGGTGTCTGGCACTTAAACCTGTGGTTCAGATAGTAAAGAATCTGCCTGCAATGCAGGAGGCCCAGGTTTGATCCCTGGGTCAGGAAGATCCCCTGGAGGAAGGCATGGCAACCCACTCTGGTATTCTTGCTTGGAGAATCCCGTGGACAGAGGAGCCTAGTGGGGTACAGTCCAGGGGGTTGCAAAAAGTTGGACACGACTGAGGACTAACACTTTCACACTTACACAGTAACTTACACATCAACTCCCAACAATATTGTGAGTCCAATATTGTTATTCCCATTCTGATGATGAAGAAGCTGAGACTAACAGAGAATGTGATTTGACCCAGTGCCTTGCCGCAAGTTAAATTGCTGTTCTTCTTCAGCTGCTGAGTCATGTCCGACTCTTTGCGACCGCATGGACGGCAACACACCAGGCTTCCCTGTTCTTCACTATCTCCTTGAGTTTGCTCAAACTCATGTCCATTGAGTGAGTGATGACATCCAACCATCTCATCTTCTGTCACCTCCTTCTTCTCTTGCCCTCAATCTTTCCCAGCATCAGGGTCTTTTCTAATGAGTCAGCTCTTCGCATCAGGTGGCCAAAGTAATGAAGCTTCAGCTTCAGCATCAATTAAATAGGATTGCTCAGATATGAACCGGTTTCTCTTTGACTGTAGAACATGTATTCTCCCCATCCTACTGCTGGGACACAAACCAAGGACTTCTATGAACAAGCTAAGGATGTGTTTCTCACATCATGGCCCGGAATCAGCAGCATCAGCATCACTTCATAAATTGTCAGAAATGCACATTCTTGGGTCAAACCACTGAAGCAGAAATGCAGGGCCTGGAGCCCGGCAATCTGTTTTAAGAAGCCCTCTGGGAAATTCCCTGTTAGCTTCCTGGGCTTCCCTGGTAGCTCAATTGGTAAAGAATCCACCTCCAATGCAGGAGACCCTGGGTTGGGAAGATCCACTGGACAAGTGATAGTCTACCCACTCCAGTGTTCTTGGGCTTCCCTTGTAGCTCAGCTGGTAAAGAATCCGCCTGCAATGCGGGAGACCTGGGTTTAATCCCTGGCTCAGGAAGATCCCCTGGAAGAGGGAAAGGCTACCCACTCCAGTATTTTGTCCTGGAGAATTCCACGGACTGTATAGTCCATGAGGTCTCAAAGAGTCGGACACTGTGTGGGAAATTCTGATGCACGTGTGTGCTTGAGAACCACTGTCCTAGGCATGTGGCTTCAGAAATCAAAAGTCCTTCAGAGATCCCGAGGGTCCCCAGAGGGTGGATAAGTGACCCCAAGAGACAAAAGCATGACAAAACAAGCCTAAGGAAGCCCACTGTTGCCCAGGGAAAGCCCAGAGAACTTGGCTTGAGCAAAGTTATGAAGATTATGCTGTAAATGTTTAACTTTCCTTTAAGGCCGCTGGTTCATGAAATGCCACAATAAGTTTCTTACATCACTCAAAGGGGAAATAAATATAAAAGCCATTTTTTTAAAATGGAAGGAGACCACTAAAATTGTACAAGTTAAGGTCATAGGAGCGATCAATAAAAAGTTAATTTAAGAAAGGAAACAAATTCTTAGCCCAAATCAATAGGACTGAACATTTTGTTATACCTGTAGGTTAGTTCTGTATTTTAAAGTTCAGCTTTTGCACATCTTGTTCATGGAGTAATGATTAGTGGTACAGAAATAAGAACTGTGGTTGGTGGTCCTAAGTAGACTTCAGAGTGGGGCTCTACATGACATTGAATCATTAATGCTGAAGGTCTGGTCTCCTTCCTTGGTTGATGATGTTGAAACCAACTGCATGGAACCTCCCATTGCATGTAAATGACTAGGTCAAGGCAAGGAGGATGGCTTACAGATCAAACAACATTAATATGTGAGCGTAGATGAAGCACAAGTATAGTTAATTGATTCAAAGGCAATCCCCCGCAATGGGATTGGATCCCCCAAGCCCTAGGATTGACATTTTAACTGTTTTTCTTGAGTGACTCATATACCAGCAGTCCCCAAAGAGGAGTTCCTTAAACGCTATGAGCAGCCGTGGCAGCAGACTCATGTAAGAAGTGTGGGACTTGAAGAAGGGACAACTTTGAAGTGGGTGGATGCTCATTTAGATGTGCTGTCTTTGGTGCATTTGTCAAACCATTCTTGTGGCTTAGCAGTCATTGTTTGGTCTAGTGAGAAATGTGAGCCTTTATAGTCACATAAAGTGAATTACTTCCAATCACTTGATTGTCTTCACCACACTGGATGCTGAATGTCTCTCCTTTTCCCCCTTTAAGCTGATGCTGTGACCAATTGATGCTGGGCAATGCAAGAGAGGTGGAAAACAGGACCCATCCGTGGGAGCCCACTGATCTATAAGACAGCCAAGACTTTCACTGGCTCCTTGAATGGCTTGACTTAAGAGTACTTAGCAGTACACAAGCACTCCAGGAGAAGTATCTCCTGGACACGAAGCTAATTTAGAAAATGCTGAAGGTCTTGCACCCCTCCAAATAAGCCATCCAGTTCTCCTGGCAAGGGGTTTTCTGTTGTTCTTCACACCTCACCAGAAGGAAGGAGCAGTTCTCTGTGCTTAATCAATATCTTAATTAATACCTTAATCAATATCTTAATTAATTGATGCCCCCCCACCCCTGGTTAACTAAAAGTTAGCCTGTGTGTACTGTGGGGAAACATTCAACAAAGCACAGATAGATTTTCCTTAAAAAAGAAAGATGTTTTTCAATGCTATTCTTCTTTCCTGTCTTTTACAAGGCAAGAAAACGATGGTTTCCTATTTGGTGAAAGGGAAGAAAAGACGATTTCAAAGTCTGTAAATTTGAACCCAACGTGGAACTCTTCACAGTACTTCACCACAGTCCTGGTGATGTTTACTTCTTTTTAAAGGAAATCTAGTTCCTCTCCTTCCCAAAGCCCAGTAGGCTCCAAAGTACATAAATCTAAGGACTTCCGTAAACAGTGAGAAAGCTGAGATTTTTAACAAGATGTGAAATTCCAGGCTTTATGACCCGTAGTTACCAGCCTTCACCCAGAGTCCACTCAACCGCTTGGCGGTGTGAAAAGTTTTGCTGTTTACCCTGCCCCCTGAAATTTTTGTGTGTTCTAAAATTACTCCATGAGTCTCGGATCATCAGTACTCAGTGTGGTTCTGAGGTGGAAAGAACTTTTAGAGAAAGCCCCTTCCAGTGTGGAGATGAGGGGCCTCTTGAAGGGCACGATCCATCCATGTCCCATAGAGACTAGTTCTGCCCCTGATTAATCAACTCATGCTTCCTGCCTTCCCTTCCAGAGACTCCTCCCTCTCCACATGGTACTTCTCAGCTTCTGGAGAATTTCCATGTGGCATCTTCTGGCAAATTGTCATCCCCAAGGGGTGGCATCTGGAGCAGCCAGAGAGAGGAGTTGGTTTTCTTCTTTTCTCCGAAGAGAGCGGGCAGAGGTGAAAAGGGGTAAAATTCATCCCCCAGGGGACAGACAGAAGGAAGCTGGAGGAAATGTCTAAGTGCTGCCACTGGGACCACCATGGTTAAGGTCTTGCTCTCTGGATAAGCATCCTTGGGATCTCTTGTCATGGGTCTCAATGAAGAAAACATGACTGTTATATATAAAGTTCTTGGAACTGAGCTTGGAATCCAGCAGTTAACAAATGTTAGTTCCTATTATTGTTACTGTTGTTGCTCTACAGACATGGGTATTCAGTTGAAAGATGTTATTCAACCTTCCTAAACATCACTAAGCTAGCTAATGACTGTCTGTCGGGTCTGTGAGATTCCTGAGCTCAAATGCTTGCCCAGTGCCCTGGCTGATGGTGCCCTATTTGGTCTTTGGCCAAGCATGTCTGAGCCTGCAGCTGTGTGTTCTCACTGAGTCATACACCCTTACTTAGACCTGGGCACTGAACACAGCCTGAGGAGCTACAGGCCAAGGGCACAAGGGCCCTGGCCCGAGTAGGAAGTCTCAGGAGGAGGGAGTTGGATATGCCAGGATGTGAAAGGAAGGGCTGCTTCTGAGGCTTTTGTGGGCCCCTGATAGAGCCTTAGGGAGGGGAGCTGAGCATAGCAGAAGTGGGGGCCAAGGGTGAGTGTAGCGGGCTACCATTCTCGCCCCCACCTCCCATTACACAGATGAGGAAACCAGAGAGGTGGCTCCCTTGCCTTCTCCAGATCGTGGGAAATCTGGAGGCCCACGGGATCCTTTCTTCAGGGACTCCCCCAAAGACAGGGAACCAAGTAACAGGCCTTCTGCTGATGGCGGGCAGTCAATAAAGAGCATTTAAGGTTCTTCTGAGCAGGCTGCAGGCAGCTGCCCTGGTCCAGCTGGGCCGCTGGCCACGTGCTGTCTAGGAGGCAGGCACCTTGGGTGTACGTGGGGGAAATCGTCAGAGGAAAACTAGTCGAGATAAATGTCTGCTCTCAGCATTGTGGTATTTTCCAGAACAGCACAAGGGAAAAGTTTTTCCCCCCAATGAAGGCTGCCCCTTCTTGAGTCCTGGGTTGATTTTAATAGGCTCTAATATTGTTGTTAGGTGCTGAGAGAGACAAAGTGCAAACCCTGGTTTTTGTGGGGGAAACAGACCTCGTTTACCATTTAAACTGTGAAGAATGGGAGCCATTCAGAATTTCCAGGGCTGGCTGAGTCGTGCCTCCATTCCCCTGGGGAGCATTTTTTTTTTTCTGCAGGTATTCAGGTTGCAAAAGTCACAATTACTGGATAACATGGCTGGGCTGTACATGTGTGGAAATGAGCATTGGATATAGCACCAGGCACAGCCTGGTTTCCCCACAATGATAACACAGAAAATGGAAAAATAACTCACTAACTCCCACTCTGTTCATGTCCAAGGCAAGCCATTCAATATCACGGTACTCTAAGTCTATGCTCCAACCAGTAACGCTGAAGAAGCTAAAGTTGAAAGGTTCTATGAAGACCTACAAGACCTTTTAGAACTAACACCAAAAAAGATGTCCTATTCATTATAGGGGACTGGAATGCAAAAGTAGGAAGTCAAGAAATACCTGGAATAACAGGCAAATTTGGCCTTGGAGTATGGAATGAAGCAGGGCAAAGGCTAGTAGAGTTCTGCCAAGAGAACACACTGGTCATAGCAAACACTCTTCCAACAACACAAGAGAAGACTCTACCCATGGATATCACCAGATGGCCAACACCAAAATCAGATTGGTTATATTCTTAGCAGCCAAAGATGGAGAAACTCTATACATTCAGCAAAAACAAGACTGGGAGCTGACTGTGGCTCAGATCATGAACTCCTTATTACCAAATTCAGACTTAAATTGAAGAAAGTGGGGAAAACCACTAGACCATTCAGATATGACTTAAATCAATTCCCTTATGATTATACAGTGGAAGTGAGAACTAGATTTAAGGGACTAGATCTGATAGACAGAGTGCCTGATGAACTATGGATGGAGGTTCATGACATTGTACAGGAGACAGGGATCAAGACCATCCCTAAGAAAAAGAAATGCAAAAAGGCAAAATGGCTGTCTGAGGAGGCCTTACAAATAGCTGTGAAAAGAAGAGAAGTGAAAAGCAAAGGAGAAAAGGATAGATATAACCATCTGAATGCAGAGTTCCAAAGAATAGCAAGGAGAGGTAAGAAAGCCTTCCTCAGCACTCAATGCAAAGAAATAGAGNAATATCAATAACCTTAGATATGCAGATGACACCACCCTTATGGCAGAAAGTGAAGAAGAACTAAAGAGCCTCTTGATGAAAGTGAAAGAAGAGAGTGAAAAAGTTGGCTTAAAACTCAACATTCAGAAAACCAAGATCATGGCATCTGGTCCCATCACTTCATGGGAAACAGTGGCTGACTTTATTTTTGGGGGCTCCACAATCACTGCAGATGGTGATTGCAGCCATGAAATTAAAACACGCTTACTCCTTGGAAGGAAAGTTATGACTGACCTAGACAGCACATTAAAAAGCAGAGACATTACTTTGTCAAGAAAAGTCCGTCTAGTCAAGGCTATGGTTTTTCCAGTGGTCATGTATGGATGTGAGAGTTGGACTATAAAGAGGGCTGAGCACAGAAGAATTGATGGTTTGAACTGTGGTGTTGGAGAATACTCTTGAGAGTCCATTGGACAGAAAGGAGATCCAACCAGTCCATCCTAAGAGAATCAGTCCTAGGTGTCCATTGGAAGTACTGATGTTAAAGCTGAAACTCCAGTATTTTGGCCACCTGATGTNAGAAGAATTGATGGTTTGAACTGTGGTGTTGGAGAATACTCTTGAGAGTCCATTGGACAGAAAGGAGATCCAACCAGTCCATCCTAAGAGAATCAGTCCTAGGTGTCCATTGGAAGTACTGATGTTAAAGCTGAAACTCCAGTATTTTGGCCACCTGATGTGAAGAGCCAACTCATTTGTAAAGACCCTGATGTTGGGAAAGATTGAAGGCAGGAGGAGAAGGGCATGACACAGGATAAGATGGTTAGATGGCATCACCAAATCAATGGNAGTGGAGGAGTCCTGTTGAACATCACCCTTCCTTGCATCCCTAGGCCTTCTCAAATGAGACAGAGGAATGGAATTCCAGCCAGCACCTGGAAAGTGGATGTAACCTGAGCTCCACCAGAGCAGTGCCAATGAGAATTCTCAACCATGTATGCCACAGAGGAAAAAGAAGAGTTATCGAGGACCCCTGTTCTAGAGAGCAGCATGCGGAGTCCATGATTTTGTGTGGCAGGAGAGAAGGGAGAAAAATGACTCCTCCCTTCTAAAGGCTCATGAGCGGAACCCTCTTCTTGACTAAGTTGGAGAACCAGGAGCAGTCAGATCCTTAGGGCGGGGTTTATTAACATGATGGTAGTTAGTATGTTAACCATCACAGAGTGCGGTGGTGTATCTACTAGGAACTATTTCCATGACTGGACTATTTCTTCCTGGATGGTCCAGGACTTTCTTGTCTCAATCTATGGGTATGCTAGCGGTGCTGAGGTTTCTGCTTCCCCATTTCTGGAGCTGGCAAAGCAGATAACCAGAACTCTTATTTGGTAGGATCATACTGGCCAGGTCACATTGTCCCCAGCTGCAGTACTTTGGCAGCTGAAGCAAGCATAATCACTAGCTGACATTTATTAAGCAGTTGCCATGTGCCAGACACTAGAAGAGCCTTACTTAGATTATGATAATTTTATCCTCACAATAGCCCAATGAGGTAAGTACAAAGTTAATCAGTGATAGAGCCAGGATTCACATCCAGGTGCATCTGATTCCATAGCTGATGTCCTTTCAAATACACACAAGACTGCATGATTGTTTTATTTAAGGAGCTCTTTGAACAGCCCCATCTACAGTTGGTTGGCACTAGGTGGAAGCTCAAAGTATGCCAAACCTATGTGCTATTGATCCCTTGTTATTAAAAGTCCTTTTCAAATGTTTTATATTAGTTTCCTGCCCTATTAATAAGTGTACCTTCTTGGATAGATTTGACATTTTTGTTGTGACCAAAGGTCTTGCACTATCTTGGATGTGGGATATTGGAGGAAAAAGGCAATTAGGCTACAAATGTCCTGATTCTCGGGCACACTCCACTCCATGTTGTTCTTAGAAATACATTCTGACATCAGCTTATGCCTCTGTCATTTGTCTTTTTCTACAAAGGAGCAACAGCAGAGAGGGAGGGGCAGGGAGGGTAGGTGGAGAGAAAAAGAGTGAGCGAGCGAGTTTGGGGCTTTGGTTTTCTACAAACCTTTGTGATATTAGACTTAGCCTAACAGCTAAACTAAGGCATTACTGATATCATCATTGCATCGAACTACAGCGATGATTTGAAAAGTTAAATAAACTTGGCCATTTGATTGCTGTATTCGTACAGCATACCACAATTTTGAAGTGAAACTAGACACACACACACACTTTCATACAGAGAGGCAAAACTAGGGGTTTTGGTGGTAGTCACAGCCTACTGTTTTAGAAGAAATACATGGCTCTCAATGAGAGGAAATGACATAATCCTGAGATCACAGTACACAGGATTTGGACGATAGTAATTCACCTGCAAACAATTCAATCTCAACATAGAACTGCACCACACTGAATCCACACAGAACAACCAAGACTTTGCCTCTTCATTCTAAAGCAGGAAAGGTTTCCATTTGGGTCCTGCCAATGAAAACCAAAGGACTGGTGTGTTTATTTATGAAGCTATCTACTCCTGACTGTGCTCATCTAGAGACTGCTGAAAGAGGCCTGTTTGTTATGAGACAGTTTGGCAAAAACAGGTGGGAGTCACTCTTCCTGTGGCATCTGCTACCAGGATTGGCTCTGGATAGATATGTCAAGTGAGCAAGGGGTGACTTAACCGTCTCAGATTCCCCTTCTGTCCTCCCTTTCCTCCATTTTAGCCTCCTTCCTTCCCTCTCCAGTTTAATTCATTTAAGCTGATATTTATGGAACTAAATCCAACGTTTATGGTATCTTTTACCAGGCACCATGCTTGGGTGCTCTGCCCTGGTCCTGTAATATTCATGTCCTCTACTAGTATTTGCAAATTGAACTTGGTCCTTGTCTTTCCATACCCTGTGTCTATATGAAAAACATCTCAGGCTGAGAGGACTGATTGATATTCAGCATCATCTGTAACTGCTTACAATCTAATTTTTAAATTGATGCCTCTGAATATTATACACACACACACACACATCCTCAGCCTTGGTTGACTGACTTGAGGAAAAACAGCTATAGTAATCTATGAGTTCTCTTTATTGCTTTCTTTTTTTTTTTTATTTTTTTATTTATTTATTTTATTTATTTATTTATTTATTTATTTTTGTAATTTATTTATTTATTTTTAAATTTAACTTTACAATACTCTATTGGGTTTGCCATACATCGACATGAATGAAGGGGTGTGTTAAAGGCTCAAGATAGCTCAACAGTAATATTGAGAAAGGGTAACTGTCTAAATACAACTAGAATATGGTACTTTGGAGAAATAGTGAAGTATTTGAAAAGTGCATGCTATTTCCTTTCGTCATCACTACTGCTACATTTTTTTTTTAATGGAATGATTTCAATTTCTCCCCAAGGTCTCCATTTTCGTGGAGGCTGACAGAATCCACAAACATGGGTACGGCGGTGTATGGAGGGCATAGCACTCAGCTGGACATCCTGAGACTATGCTCCAAGCCTTGAGGGTGTGATTAACCAAAGTGTCTTGCTATCTGGGAGAACTGCAGCATACGCTGAAGTAGAAAGAGTACAGGACAAGTATTAGAATACCAGGATTCTAGGCTGACATCTGCTGATTAGATGCGTGACTCCGGGAAAGTGACTGACCCTTCTTGAGCCCTTATCTGGTCAACAAAAGAGTTGATTTCATGTGACATGTGAACATGTTCTGATACAAACAGAAAATCTATAACAGCTCCTGTGGTTTCATGCATGCTCGGCCTTGATGGTTTAAGTGCTTGTTGGGAATAACCCAATGGATTGGCAAAGGGATTGTCTGTGGCCTGATGCATCGGACAGAATAACAGACTCACGGTGGCAGAGGGAACTAAATTAAATATGGCAGCCTGGTCTGTTTGGTCTCTGATCAACCTGCCAAACCCATGCTTCCGGATCTCCATGGTACGGCTCTGCAACTGCTTTTTATTTTCTTCTTCTGTCACTTTGGCTCACTGTTAGCATAGAATCAACTGCATATACCTCCCTGAAAGCCATTGCCAGGGTAGCCTGGCTCTGCTGCTCAGACATATCCCATTCCATCTGTTCCTCCCTGAAACAGAGGGCTGGCTACCCAGCTTCAGAGGCAGGTAATAAAATTGAGCAAGCAGAATGACACAACTTTTAAGCTGTAGGTTTCTCAACCTAATAAGCCTGCTATACTGCATGTCGGTTGGCCCCAAATGAATTGAGGTTGGGAAAAAGGCACAATCGGTCATTCAGTTTTAGCTTTGACCTCATTTACAACTCTCACTTGTTTTCATCAACACGAGAGGATTCAGTCCATCTTAGTGATTAATTTGCATTTTCCTCTTCTGACCTTGCCTTGCCACATGGGAGACAAATGGAGACAATTAAAGGATTCAAGGGTCACTTCTCAGAAGCCTTCATTGATATCCCCACATGATGTCTTCTCCACCTGGACCTTGGCGTTGGTTGGGGTGACTCTGTTGGGTCCACCGATGGAGCCTCTGTGACTCTGCTTCTCTGTGAATACCACGTTGCCATCCTCTGTTCTCTACAAAGACCCTGAGTTCCTTGAGGGCACCTATTATACCTTATATTTGTCTCTGTGGCCCAGGGTCTAGCACAAGGGCACAGTGTCAAAGTTTGATAGATTTTAGTGATGATTATTACCATAATTGGTGCTAAGGAAGGGTTATGCCAAAATTGTTCATTAGAAGACCCCATGTAAGCATACAATATCCTCTCCAAGCCTCCATTTCCTCATATATCAAATGGAAGTAATAATAGTGCCTACTTCATGAGCTTTTGGTAGGTGAGAATTAATGAGACAAAATGTATCAAGTGCTGGGGGATGGAGGTTGGCCCATATCACCCACTCAGCACATACTGGTCATTATTATTTGGGGTCGTGAGGTATATTTGAGGCAGCTTAACTTGTCTTCAAAAGAGAGGAGGCCAATTACTTTTCAGAGAAGAATACACCTTCTATCTCCCAGCCTGTATCTGGCCTCAAAATAGCACAGAGGAACTCTTAAAAACTGCTCCATGTCTCCCTGTTATTACATCAAATAACATGAGAAAAGCCAGCAGAACAACACCCACCCCAGATGCTGACTATTGTGAAAAGGCACCGTGGGGAAAGCCCCGGGGGTGGGGCAGAAACCCACCTAGCTCCCTCCTTCCCCACCACACTCCCCCAAATCCAGGAAATAACCACTCTCTGACCAATAATAACATGTGTTCCTATACATTGACAGATGCCGTTCTGTTCTAGAAAGTGTGGGGAAATGACCCCCCACCCCAGATAGTCTCACCATATTCATGGAAGGTCAGTACTGCTGCTGTTAACAAAAATTTTCTGAGAAGGAGAAAATGTACAGAGAAAGAGTTAAAAAACAAACAAACAAACTTCCTGCCAACTGATGGGAGATAAGAGAAAGAGAACCTGAAACATATCCTTGAAGAGAATACTGTCTATTGGAGAACTTTTTATTCTTCATCAATAACCCTCCCCCGCAAAGAATGAAGAATTGACAAGAACACGCACAATCTGGGTGTCACATAGACGAGAGACAAAAGACACCTAGCTCGGAATGTGCAGGAAGGGAGGCCCTCACCATGGCAGAAGCTTGGGAGCTGTCCAGATCCAGCAAGTAGGCTATAAGATCATGTTTATCTACTTAAGAATGTATTTATGCTGGCCTCTATGTTAACAACTCGGGAATGGTATTAGGTACGCGTTCCCTATGTCATCTGAACTCCAATTCTACCAACTGCTCTTTTGTGGCTCACTGAGACTCTTCACTCACAAGGTAAGAGTCTGGGTTCCCACAAAGCCTAAAGACATGAAACAAGGCTCCTTTCAAAGCACAACAGCAATCACAAGTATCCCTAATTTTACATCAGGGTCTAATAGATGGAGACCGTGCCCTGCAGTTGTCAGCAGGACAGGTGTGTACAAGATACCCAGACAGGGCCTGCCAGTTTTGCAAGCATGGAGTTCAAAGTGATTCTCCAATGCCATCTCTGTTAACTGTGGGCGCAGGCTGACGATGAATTGGGACTAATTTGGAAACAGCTGTTGGAGAGTGTGTGCATCAATTCCCTTCCTTCATAATTTATACAGCATTTTGATTGTGGTGTTCAGCGATAAATAACTGAAATGAGTTCTAACTGCTCTGAGAGGCCGTCTTATGTCTTCACCACTGCTTTTGATATTCTCCAGGATAGTGCACATTTAACTTTAAATGCAAACCTGAAATGGTATTCAGGAGAAAAAGAGGGGGGAAAAGGCAGCCAATAGATCTTTCACTTTGGGAATTGAAAATAAGATCATATTCAAACTGCAGCATTTATGGCCCAATGCTGAATACATAAGATATGTGACCATTACAAATTCACCTTTCGTAGCAAAGCTGTGCTCTTGTAGTGACATAGCATATTGCTAGATTAGAGCTTTTAGCATGATGAAGGCATCTTTCATCTTCTCCTGGATGCCGGCTAGGCGCTCCTTCGGGGCTGTGTTTCTGCTGGTCACAATGCCCGACAGCACTGAGACAGAGGGCTTACAAGAAGAGGACCCGAGTCATTCACCAAAGGGCTGCAGCCACTTTGAAAAGGGAGCACCTACTTGGAGATATCTTATCTGCAAGAGATCACACTCTCTCCAATTGCCATGCTCTGCTAAAGCCCAAGAGAGAGGTCAGCCAACATTGTTTCATGGAATCAACCCAAAGAGCAAATCTAACATCCCAAATATTCAGCCAATCCAAGTTTTTGGCGATATCAAAAAGACAGTTTCAGGTAGGTCACAGTACAGGTCAGTCCACAGGAAAAGAATACACATATCATGTACATCAGTGATATGGCCACGATGTACACGCACTTAAACCAGGCCAGTTATGGAATGGCTTTCCAGATTCTTCTAAATCCACCCCAAATCTTAGTGTATGGATCAGACAGATTTTCATGGATTTTACAAATCATAAAATGATTGATCAGTGCCGCTGCTTCTCCTTTCTTCACTTTTTGAGAAGTACAGTTCAAATCTTGCATTGCTATAAGTCCTTGGCCGTCGTCACAATCAGCCCTAAAAGCCCTCTTTCCAAAGCCACCTCCTGACGCTCCCCTCTCTCTCTTCTCCCTTCTTTAGTCTTTCGTGCACCCAATATTCCTGACACCTGCCTCACTCATTTAAATTCCCCAGTGACTAACCCAAAGCGAAGCCCACAGAAGGCATTCCGCAAATCTCTGAATGAATATGAATGAATGACAAAATGAGGACAGCACATGGCTATGTGACAGCTATGTCAGATGCATGGGGGCACTTATCACTTACTTCCCATTCTTAGATGTGTTCCGGGCCTTTGCAGATGATGGAGAGTTGGCGCCTGGAGTAGTGTTTGGAGAACCCTGTTTATCCTTACTATACCCACAGAAAGAATAGAAAAAGATACACAACCATGATCACAGAGACAAAAATGAATTCGTCATTTCATTTCTCTCATTTCATTTAAAGACTTTCAAGGTGCCTCTCTTGATCTCTCAATCTCTGTGTGTGTGTGTCTCTCTGTCTCTCTCATCTGTCAAGATAAAGCATGATCTTATCCAGAGCTGCCCTTCAAAGGTAAAGAGAGTGGGGACCATTGGTCAAATTCAAAGAACGCTATTCTTCTGACATTCAAAGCTTCAGCTGGTGGATGCCATTCATGATAGCACCACAGCCCAGGGCCCCGGGGAGGCTCTGGCCAAAAAAAAAAAGTCTTTAACATAAAATCCTTTATTTGTCTCTGGGTTCTCTGTACTTTGAGTTCAGTTCTGAAGCTGCTGACTTGTGAAGTATGTGGATGCCAAATGACTTCTAAAAGTCTTTGGGAGATACTATCAGATGAATTAATAATTCTCACTCATAATGTTAGCATAGGAAGGCCGTGAATCCAGATATTCTTTCAGGAGAGGCACCACCTGCTTCATGAGTAATTGAATTTAAATCTCCACCTTCAATAACTCCACAGCTTATGTCAAACCTTGGAAACAATTACGAAATAAATCACTAGGAAGGTCTGCTTAATCTCATCAGGTTAATAAACGCAGACAAATTAATCACTAGAAGGTAAACAAAGAGGAATAATTGATTGGAGGCTTCTTGATTACTTTATTCTATTTTCTTTATCAAACTATTTTTACCATTATCTTCAATTCAGCTGCTCTGCCTTGAAATTATTACTTTACTTCATCTTCAGATTTCCATGGAAACCAATGCAAAGCCCTTTTCCCCACTTGATGATGTGTGGAATTATTTATCCTGATTTCATCAGAAAGATTTTTTTTTTCATTAGTAAAGATCTACGTCAGCATAACCTTCTATGAAGAGTGAAGGTAAAAAAGAAAAATGCATAGCTTGGCTTTCAGTGAGTATAATAGAACCTTCCAAAGGCACAGAATATTGTCTGAGAGAATGTCAAAGAACTTTCCAGATATTTATGAATCTTTTAAGTACATCAAAAATAGGTCTCTACAAAGAGCTGTATTTAAATGTGGGGTGAGGTGGGGTTGGGGTGTCACAAAAGATATTCTGCCTTGCATCCATCAGCTTTAAGTGATTCCATGGATGTGATTGGAACAAGAGATAACCATGGGTTCCCGGTGATAGAAACTGCCTGCCGTGCAGGAGACCTGGGTTCAATCCCTGGATCCAGAAGAGCTATTGGAGGAGGGCATGGCTACCATTCCAATATTCTTGCCTGGAGAATCCCATACACAGAGGAGCCTGGTGGGCTACAGTCCATAGGATCACAATGAGTCAGACATGACTTAGCCACTAATACTCCCAGTAACTGCCAAGGCGATCCAGATGTGTGTGGGCAAAGGGCTAAAAAGACAGACAGTAAAAGTTCCAGCAGGTAGGATTGTGTCCAAGAGGGCCTCAAAACAGTTCTTTGAAGTGGGAGTCACTGAGGTGAGCTCTGATCCTTCTGCTGGAGTGAGTGGCTCTGGACAGTGGCCACATAGTCTGTCTCAGAGGAGGTGTCAGAAGTCCACTGAGACAGTGCTGAAGAACTCCTGCAGCACTGCTCCTGCCTATGCATGCTGACTTCCTGGCAAAAAACTTCTTAACCAGCCCTGGACCATACCAGCTACCATTGGCATTCAGAATCTCGCTCAGAAACGAAGTGATAACACCACTGGACAAAAGATTGGAACTCAGAAGAATTCTAAACTGTCTCTTCCAGAAGGCTGCTGCTGTGTCATGTGAGGGATGAGATATGCTGTGTGTTGCAAAATTCAAGCAGGTCTCAATTCCACACTCTGCTCATTGGCTACTGAGTCTTCCTCCTCCCAGCCTCTCACTCAAACAGAAGGCAGTGGGAAACTTTGCTAAAAACCTTTGGAAACAAAGACCCTTTTGATCTTGCAGGCTGCTAGGCTCAGAGGAGGTGGTCATTTAACACCTTGTTCCCCCAAGTCACGAAGTTCATGCATTCTTTTGAATAAAAGACACCCATCCCCACTGCTGTAGTCCCAAATCTTTTTGCCTTTTTATACTGTTCATGGGGGCTTTCGCGGCAAGAATACTAGAATGCTGATAAAGATTGAAGGCAAAAGAAGAAGGCAGCAGACGATGGGTTGGTTGGATAGCATCACTGCTTCAATGGACATGAACTTGAGCAAACTTCGGGAGATAGTGAGGGACATGGAGGCCTGGCATGCTGCAGTCCAAGGGGTCGCAAAGAGTCGGACAGAACTTNTATTCTTGCCTGGAGAATCCCATACACAGAGGAGCCTGGTGGGCTACAGTCCATAGGATCACAATGAGTCAGACATGACTTAGCCACTAATACTCCCAGTAACTGCCAAGGCGATCCAGATGTGTGTGGGCAAAGGGCTAAAAAGACAGACAGTAAAAGTTCCAGCAGGTAGGATTGTGTCCAAGAGGGCCTCAAAACAGTTCTTTGAAGTGGGAGTCACTGAGGTGAGCTCTGATCCTTCTGCTGGAGTGAGTGGCTCTGGACAGTGGCCACATAGTCTGTCTCAGAGGAGGTGTCAGAAGTCCACTGAGACAGTGCTGAAGAACTCCTGCAGCACTGCTCCTGCCTATGCATGCTGACTTCCTGGCAAAAAACTTCTTAACCAGCCCTGGACCATACCAGCTACCATTGGCATTCAGAATCTCGCTCAGAAACGAAGTGATAACACCACTGGACAAAAGATTGGAACTCAGAAGAATTCTAAACTGTCTCTTCCAGAAGGCTGCTGCTGTGTCATGTGAGGGATGAGATATGCTGTGTGTTGCAAAATTCAAGCAGGTCTCAATTCCACACTCTGCTCATTGGCTACTGAGTCTTCCTCCTCCCAGCCTCTCACTCAAACAGAAGGCAGTGGGAAACTTTGCTAAAAACCTTTGGAAACAAAGACCCTTTTGATCTTGCAGGCTGCTAGGCTCAGAGGAGGTGGTCATTTAACACCTTGTTCCCCCAAGTCACGAAGTTCATGCATTCTTTTGAATAAAAGACACCCATCCCCACTGCTGTAGTCCCAAATCTTTTTGCCTTTTTATACTGTTCATGGGGGCTTTCGCGGCAAGAATACTAGAATGCTGATAAAGATTGAAGGCAAAAGAAGAAGGCAGCAGACGATGGGTTGGTTGGATAGCATCACTGCTTCAATGGACATGAACTTGAGCAAACTTCGGGAGATAGTGAGGGACATGGAGGCCTGGCATGCTGCAGTCCAAGGGGTCGCAAAGAGTCGGACAGAACTTAGCAACTGAACAACAACAAATTCCCAAAGCTGTGCATTGGGAGCCAAGGCTCCTTTGAAATCATGACAAGTGACCATGTTTAAGGTCAATGAAGGGCACCACAGGACATCAGGAAAAGCTGTCAGCTGCTTTATTATTGTTAACTGCTGCTCTGGAGGTGGGAGTGGTGGTCCTGGAGCAGTTGTCCTTTAAGTGAAGGAAATAAGGACTCCTCTGATCTACTGCCAACTCCTGCAAGTGTAGATTGGAGGGGGAATAAACACAAATACTTTCTCAGAAAAATTGCAGATGGACGGCAAGCCACCAAGACTAGGGGTGAAAGTAATCAAAAATTCAAAATATTTGTTTCATGCCAGCAGCAGAGATCCACTGACAGGGGCAAAAGTGAAAGGGAAAGGCACTCAGTGGTGTGTGACTGTGACCCCATGCGCTGCCACCCACCAGGCTCCTCTGTCCATGGGGTTCTCCAGGCAAGAATACTGGAGTTGGTAGCCATTCCCTTCTTCAGGGGACCTTCCTGACCCAGGGATCGAACCCAGGTCTCCTGCATTGCAGGAGGATTCTTTACCAGCTGAGCCACTAGGGAAGCCCAAAATGGCTTCCAAAGTGGCAAAATGAACCTGAAAGTGGGGGAGAGACGAGCAGAACAGTGGCAGGCTTGGATCCTTGGAGTTTAATTTTGTAGATGTATCAATACTAAGGACTACTGTATAGAAAGGCTGGCCGAACATTGAGGGGAAAGAGCCATCGTTCTTCCTCAAAGTTCTAAGCTAGGTAGGTAAGTCTGGACGAGATGCTATGATTTTGAAACTTTGAGAAAGAAAGACCCTGAGTTTTCCAGAAGCACTCCAAGAAAGAGAAAGACAAAATCCTGCAACTGCAAACTGAGAGCCTCAGAGATCTGGAAAAACATGGGTGGACAACCCAAAGATGAAGAAGCGACCAAGGATACTGACCATGGAAGGAAACATCTGGTAATCCCAAGGGCTTACAGGAATAAGTCCTGCCTGCTTTTAGGCTATATGGGTGATAATTTGGGGTATATGAGGTTCTAGAGGGCTGCCTGAGATTACAGCCAGTTTCCAATTTACACTTCTGGAAAAAGAGCACCCCAGCCGTCATTATTTTGTCTGCCTCTAGACCACTTGTCAGCCCTTTTGACTTTCATCTCCTCTTTGGATCTTAAAAGCTATGGCCCGAAGTCCCAGAGGGCATGGATCCAGGCTTCTCCCACTCAGGAGTAAGCTATCTTCTTCAGAGGGTAAGATTCTTTCCTCTTTCCCTCCCAATCCAGCCTCCTCAAAGACGTCTGAACACAATTCCAGGCGAGCTCCTGATAGGAAAATGTAATGAATGGCAGCCCTCTCTCTGTCTGCTTGGTTGGCTGTCCATCAAATATCAAATAAATCATTTTCCACAGGCTCCACAAATGTCTCCACCACCAGAAAAGTGGGGTAAAAAATCCTGCAGTATTATGCACATTGTATTCAGGTGGGAAAACTATGACTAACCCAACTCTTCGGCATTTTCAAAGTGTTTCTGATGGAATAATTTGATGCTGAAATGGCATCCAGTGTACTTCACCCAAAATGGCAATCAGATCCACTCCAACCTGGATTTTTTGTAGGTCAGAGAGGTATCCGAGGGAGAAGAGCCTAGCAGTTCAAACATCCTTGACTCACTTTCTTGGTGGGTGGCATACAGCAACTTCTGCATTTCTTATAGTACTTTGTAAGCTGTTTTTGAAATTAATTCATCTCAGATCTACAAGAAATAGTTGTGTTGCTTTAAGTACAACAACACTGAAATTTTAAAAATGAAATCTCAGGGTCCTAGGAAATTGAAATACTATTTCAGAAGGGGAGTTGGGTTATAATACTCATTGTCTACTATCTTTTATTTGGCACTTAGTATGTGGTACCTGTAGACCTACAGTGTTGTTTATATTTTACTGTTTTTCTGTCTCTGCAACTAGCTCTTAAGAGGACGCTTCAAAAGCATTTGTTAAACAAATAAATGAAAAGTCTGCATTTTGGCTCAGTGGAAGAGTTCTGTGATTGATTATTGATGTCTGGCACCAGTGTGAGAGAAGGAAGTGGTGACATACCAATCCCATATGTTCCATCTCTAAAGAAGAATGGTCTGGGAAAACTGGATTCCAGTTACTGATGGTTGATCATCACGCGAAATCAGACAGGTAAGCTTAGAAAGGATGCTCAACCAAAAAAATCTGTTGCATTTGTATGGCTTTCAGTGTATTTCCTGTGTGTGTTCTTATAAGTGGTACCAGAAATGAAACCCAAGCTGTTCTTTAGGGGTTACTTCAGGTCTCTCTTGGGAAATGGTAGCTACTCTTTGCTCCCTAGAAATGACCCTCAGCTCCTTAGAGCTCCCAGGAAAAGGAGCTGTGCTTAAAAAAGACAGACTCTACCAAGGATAGAAGCTCTCATTTAGTATTCTTTCCAAAAGGTGCTTGAGTCCCCTCTTCAGCCTATCACCCTACCACGTGGTTGTCATTTGCAGCCCTTTAAATAATGATTGCTTCCCCATGAAAGCCTGCTTTTCTATTTTCTAAGAGGCTCACATTGCTGAAGTATTTTTGCCTTTGTCCTGCTACTGAGCAAGATGCCTCTTCAAATATTGATTTGCTTTAATTAGAGCTGATGAGGCTTCTTCGTTTCATTTTTTGTCTTTCCAGGTTATGTCCTGAGTGCTTTTCTTTCTTGGCTCCGAACTTCTTCATTTTCTTCTACCCGAAGTGTCTAAAGGAGAGTCTACACCTCTTTAAAGCATCCTCTTCTCATGATCTATGATTTCTGTTAATCATCAAGCAAAAAAAGTTCAGTTCTCTAAGCTGTGCTTTCCTTTAGCTTCCTCTCCTAGGTTCCCTTTGCTTAACTATGGGCAATGACTGAGGGTCTTGAGATAAGAGAAAAGCTCATCTTTATTGCTGTGAAGCCAGGTGGGGGTGTGATCTCTCAGAAGCAACCTCAGGTGTTCAAAGCACTTACTCAGAAATCTTGCATTCTAATCCTGGCTGCCAGGAAGGCATATGACTTCCTTGTGTCTTAGGATCGTCATCTCTAAAGCGGAGGGCATTCAGCTGATCAGGCAAACCATTCACACAGAAGTTCACAATTACTTTACTTTGCATTTGCAGAGCTCTTGGCAAAGGCACCTGGGACACTTGCATTATCTTGCCCTCTCCCCTCTCCATGAACTTCTTACTCTCACAACTCACCACAGGGGCACTGGGGACAGGAGCAAGAAGCTTATAGATTATCATTGCTGTTTTGCTCTCTTCACCTCTTGACACCTGCTGTTTCTGCCCAGGGAAAGCAGTTGCATGTCTGAATGCCTCACTGGGATCAAGAAAGAACATTAGTCACTTCCTAAATTATACTGTCTCTTCATCTCGGCTGGCTATTCACCTAAGTCTTTACCAAGGGCTTGGATATTGGCTACAGACTGTCAGAGAGGCCACTGGAACTGTGTCCTACCACTACTGAATTCACATCTAGTCCTGGGCTACTCCACCAGATAGGGGATTGAGAGGCAGGGAAAAAAAAAAAAACGTTCTGGTGTTGGATGGTTTAGGGTGATTGAGACCTGAAATATGATGGGAGCTTGGACCAGAATGATCATTATGGGGATGGAAAGAAGGAAACACTGCACAGCATAGCAAAAGGAAATGCCTGAACTTCAGAAGTGACTCCATCTGGAGAATGAGAATAAAGTCTTCAAGAAAGCTGATGAGAAGGTTGGAAGCTGAATATCTGGAAGGATAGAGGTGCCAGTGAAAGAGACAGATTAGTTGGGAGGGGCATCTGGGCCAGAGAGGAAGATGATGGATTTGGTCAGGAGCCTATCGAGTTGGGGTGTTGATGGACAGTGTCTAGCAGGCAATTAGAGCGATGGCACTGCAGCTCAAGAATAAAGACTCTCCCACATGAGAGTCAAGGTGGTGATGGGACTGCGATACATTGTGATTAATGAGTGGATGTTTGGGATGAGGGACAGCCTGGACCACAATCTGCTTTCTTCCACCCCAGTTTGTGATGATTTACAAGTGGGCTACAAAGTCTTATATCCCAGGAGATATTAGTGAACTGTGCCAATTCACTTAGTCATATAGAGTTCAATGCTCAAGTTAATGAGAAACTGCAGCCCTTGAGCCTTCTGCGGGCCACTGATTTTCTTCATCCTGCGCCTACAGGCTGCTTGTCCCCATCCTCTTAGCCCAGCCAGACTGCTTACAGGTCACAAGGGGAGAGGTGGGTGGCATCACTGTCAATCCATTCCCATAACAACAACACCTGACAAAGTACATCCCAGGCTGCTGTCACTTTGGTATAAGGAGGGCAGCCTGGCAGAGAAGCAAAACGCAGCTTTAAACTTTGGCCTCACTTGCAGCTCACATCTCTTCCTCTTTGCTCCCCTCTTCCAAGGCCTAACCACGTGGCAGGGACTATACCTCCCATCGATCGTGCTAAAATCCTCTTCTATTTTTCACTGTGATTCCCTTCCCTTTTCCTGTTCTCAGCTTTTGTGCTGTGCCCCACTAACTGGCACCCTTAGTCACCCTTTCTGAACATCCTTAATGGTACAAAGATGACACAACTAGGAACATCACCCCAGTTGGGGGTGGGGGCAGCCTGCCTGGGAGCAAGTCAAGAGCTTTGCCCTTGCAGAGCTAAAGTACAACAGACCTCCTGAGTTGAGCTGAGTTCTGGAGGGCAATCTTTAACAAACTGTGGCCATGACCTTTCCCACATCGGGGTAAGCCTTGGCCTGGAGCTCTTGGTCTGCAACTTACCCACTGAATCACCGAACTTCTTTGAGTCTCAGTCTGCGAGTCCTACTTCTTAAGGCCCCAGCATAGTTTTGCAAACTATAAAACCTTAATGTATTTGCTCAAAAACATTTACTGTGTGTTTTCTGTGTGCCCTTCATCGTGCTGGGCCTTGGGATATACTGATGAGTGGGATAAGTTCCTGCCCTCAGGCAGCCCAGAGGCCAGTGCAGGAGGTTAGCGTGTTAATTGTTAACAAAACAACACCACATACCAGATGAGAACAAAGCAAGTGTGAAAAAAATAGAGTTGGCTAAAAAGTTTGTTTGGGATTTTCTGTACCATCTTATAGAAAAACCCAAATGAAATTTTTGGCCAACCCAATACTAGGGAGATAAACCAGACAGAAGCCACCTATGCTTAGGAGAACCAGGGAAGTTAAAAGTAAAGCTGCATTAATAGTACAAAAATGATGATTTTTGATTTGTGTTAACCTACCTTCCAACAGAGACATTACTTTGCCAACAAGGTACCTCTAGTCAAGGCTATGGTTTTTCCAGTGGTCATGTATGGGTGTGAGAGTTGGACTGTGAAGAAAGCTGAGTGCCGAAGAACTAATGCTTTTGAACTGTGGTGTTGGAGAAGACTCTTGAGAGTCCCTTGGACTGCAAAGAGATCCAACCAGTCCATTCTAAAGGAAATCAGTCCTGGGTGTTCATTGGAAGGACTGATGCTGAAGCTGAANCTGTGAAGAAAGCTGAGTGCCGAAGAACTAATGCTTTTGAACTGTGGTGTTGGAGAAGACTCTTGAGAGTCCCTTGGACTGCAAAGAGATCCAACCAGTCCATTCTAAAGGAAATCAGTCCTGGGTGTTCATTGGAAGGACTGATGCTGAAGCTGAAACTCCAATACTTTGGCCACCTCATGCGAAGAGTTGACTCATTGGAAAAGACTCTGATGCTGGGAGGGACTGGGGGCAGGAGGAGAAGGGGACGACAGAGGATGAGATGGCTGGATGGCATCACCGACTTGATGGACGTGAGTCTGAGTAAACTCCGGGAGTTGGTGATGGACAGGGAGGCCTGGCGTGCTGTGATTCATGGGGTTGCAAAGAGTTGGACATGACTGAGTGACTGAACTGAACTGAACTTTCCAACAGTGGCTCTGAGACTTGGATGTCAGCATTACCTGGAGAACTTGTAAAACCCAGATAGCTGGGTCGGACCCCCAGTCTCTGATTCAGCAGGTTGAGGAAGTTCCCAGGTGATGCTGCCATAGCTGGCCTATGGAGCACATTTTGAGAAGCAGTACCTCATGGCTCCTTGGCCTTTTGGCTAAGATCGACGGGCAGAACCACTGCCTCACAAGACACATGAGAAAGCCACACTCAGTAGTCACCGAGGGGTTACAATCCGCTATATGCATTGGCCCTGTTACGAAACGTCTCTGCCACCCTGCTGTGCTGCTCCTGAGTCAGGAAAGAGGCAGACACAAAGGGCTGCTGACATCCAGCCCTGGAGAAGCTTGTCTTTCCCGAGGAAGTGGCAATTACTGCAAACACCACAGAGTGGAGCTCAGAGCAGGTGACAGAAAAATTGGATCTGACAGCATTAATTGAGCTTGAAGTTTTATTTACTGAAAATGATCTGGCATAATTAAAAATTCACAACTGGAGTCTAGCTCGTGAACATTATACATTAGGGAGTCCCTAAGAGGAGGCCAGAAAAGTCTCAATGAACTTTTAGGAAAAGCCAAAGAGGCCAATTACCGTGGCAGGAATTAGCACACAGAGAAAAAAGAGAAGTCCATTCATTTCTTCGGAAGTGTGATTCTGACTTTATACTTCAGAATGACATGAACCAAAGCTGTTGCCAGCGGGGCAGGCAGGAACTGATCATTTATTCATTTCCTTTTCCTTGGTGAACAATTACTTTGTTTTGACTTTCTACTAACTCTGTTCTTACAGTTTTTTCAAGAACTCTCACTCTGCCTGCATGTTATATATTAAATTGTTTGAGGACAATGGAGGTAAATTGTGTTCCTATCTGTTCATAAAGTTAATTTCTTGAGATATCCATCATACAGAAGGTTTTCAATACCTGCTGACTGCTAAGCATCCTGATAAACGTGGCTTCTGACATATGTTTGTTGAATAGAACAGACTAACCCATATGAAATTAGAGGTTTGGTAATAGATTCATGTGCCTTTCATTTTTTGTTCAAATGACTATACCAGACTGCACTGTAGGCTTTCAAACATGATAAGACTATTGCAGTGCCATTTCTTGGCTCCAGTGCCCACAGATACGAACTTAAGCAGACTAAAACCAGCAGGAATCAGCACTTTGGAGAATGGAATTGCCAAATGAACTGAAGGCAACTCTGAAGTTGTGGGAAGAGCATGGGTGCTGGATCAGGCAGATGTGGGGTCGCCTTCTGTCTCTGTAATAGCTGGAGGATCTTGGACAGCTTGGGTGACGGAGGCAGGGTTGGTCCTGCCTAACCAAGGCCTCTGATCTTAACACTGGGCATTCAGGGTACCAATTCTCTAGCTATGTGTTGAATTCAAAGCCAAGAGCATTCAAATATACTTTTGTGGCTGAACTCCACATCTTAAGAGCTTTCTAAAGGGGTGATTGTATTCAAGATTTAAAAGTGCAGCTGGCTTCCCAGGTGGTGCTAGTGGTAAAGAATCCACCTGCCAATGCAGAAGATTTAAGAGACACAGGTCGGGAAGATCCCTGGGAGGAGGGCATGGCAACCCACTCCAGTATTCTTGCCTGGAGAATCCCACGGACAGAGGAGCAAAGAGTTGGACACGGCTGAAGCAACTTGGCACACAGCACACACAAGCCGCCGATTGTATTCAACATGTAGAACTGCAGCTGGCTCCTTAGAAATACAGTGGAAGGGCCATGTCCACGAGGTGTTGAAAGTGTTTTCTGGAGTAGTTAGGAAAGAAAAGTTCTCTCAACTCTGCTCTAGAATGTCTCTTTATAGCGCTGTACCTGTAAACCAAAGGTTTTCACTCATTTCTCTTCATTTATATTGAGAAGGACAGTTTAAGACTCAAAAATATTTCCAATGCTCAAGCATCTCCCATTCAGGGATCACATATCTGTGTGAACACATGCTGTTTTTAAGTAGGGGCTCTTTTACCAATGTCATATGTTCTATGATGCATATAGGCAACTTCTAACTTGCTTTTCTGAGTGAAATCCAATAATCAGCTTCTTTCTGTTGTGTTCCAATGTGGAAATCTGAGCATTATTCTACTGTGTATGTTCATGGAAGATTAAAACACTAAAAATTCATGGAAACAAATCTTGTTCTCCATCGCTCATTAATCACTGTTAAATGCTAGGTCTTGCATAATTTATAATAATATACTTCTTTCCACGAATATGAGTGTTTAATAACAGTCTAGTCTGACACAGAACACTTAGCTAAGCCAAAGATTAAGTTGAAGGCTTTTTTTTGAACACACCCCACTCCAGGCAACGGAAAGACTCAGAAATATGGAGCTAGAGGGGTCCTCAGAGAGAAGAAAGTAAGGTTCAGAGAGGAGAATGGATGGACCCAAGGGGGATATCCAAGGAGAGACATTGAATTAATGATAGAATTTGGCTGGCACCTGGCACACTGGGCCAGTGCCCCTACAGAATACAGACCAAAGCAGGAAGGCTTGGGACCAAACAGGAGGCAAACATGAATGAACTGTGGCTCTATTTGCCAAAATAAGTAATACAAGAAGCAGGGTGGGGAGGAAATCTTTGAGAGTGGGGAGAGTATGTGGAAGGAGACGAGAGGTTCAATTTGGGGTTATGCTGAGATTTATGTGCCTGTGGGACACAAACTGACAACTGGATCTATGGTTGCAAAGCTTAGTTACATATACCTCAGCTGGAGAATGGTCTCCGGAGATTTTGGAGTCTTCCGCATACTGGTGGTATTTGAAAATCTTAAAGAAGAAGAGTTTATACAGGGAGAGTATGTAGAAGAGCCTGGGAAGAAGATTAAGGACAATCCAGAATGGAGAAAGAAGGCTCATGCAAACCAAAGGAGAAACTGCATCTGGAAGCATGGATGTTGCAATCATAAGAGATGCATTTGCTGATTGTAAGATAGTCTCGCCTTTTGGGTTTCCACCTGCTCCATGTTGCTTTCTCCTAGCGCACTTTTCTAATTAGTTGCAGTATTGCATCGGTTATGCTGTCCTTTATAATGCCAAGAGTATTTGATAGAGGAGAAGCCTTCTTGATCACATGCAAACTGTTCTCATCAATTCCTGGAAAAGATGATGCGAAGTATGCTGAAGGGAAGCGTCTTGTGCCAAACAAATCCGTAATTTTCAGCTTTAGACATATTTTTCAGTCTGTCTTCATTTATCAAAACAAAAGTCAATAAAAACAGAAACTGTTTTAGTGCCTAACCTAGATGAAGCAACTGTATGAACGTTTAGACAAATATAGTTATAATCTCCCTAAGAGCACTAGTCTGCTTTTCATTATTGTTCCTGTTGTTTGTTTCCTCTATTATGTACAAAATCAGAAATGGGCCTTAGCATTCCCCCCTTGGCTTTAAAAGGAAATCTTGACTCTGGAATAACCAGAATTCAAGTCAACCATATGGCAAGGCCCACATGTTTTACACTTGGGAAGGCCTGGGCTTCCTGGGAATCCTGATAGCATCTCTGTCACCTCTTTGTAACATAGGTTCTGTGCTTTGAAATAATGGCCTTCTAGTTCAAGACAGGAACTAAACAGTCAATTTACTATTAACAAATTTTTTAAACCTATACAAACTAGGTGTCCATATATTTCTCCACAGCAAACACTGAAATCACAATGGAAGATCTCACTGTCTGGGAGCACTTCTTGGCTTAGGGAAAATGGAGACATGGAGAGGTAGAAAACGACAGCGATAAAAACATGAAAGGCACAAATGAAGCTTATTACTGTAAAAGTCTAACCCAATGTTCATAACAGCAATATTTATAGTAGCCTGGACATGGAAGCAACCTAAATGTCCATCAATGGAGGAATGGATACAATGGAATATTACTCAGTCATAAAAGAGAATGAAATTGGGTCATTTGTATTGATGTGGATGGACCTAAAGCCTGTCATACAGAGTGAAGTCAGAAAGAGAGAAATATTGTATATTAATGCATATATGTGGAATCTAGAAAACTGATACAGATGAACTTATTTGCAAAGCAGAAATAGAGACACAGATGTATAGACAAGTGTAAGGATTCCAAGGGGTGGGGGAAGGTGGGGCAGGATGAATTGGGAGGTTGGGATTGAGTACACATACATACAGTACTATGTATAAAATAGATAACTAATGAGAACTTATTATATACCACGTGAAACTCTACTCAGTGTTCTGTGGTGACCTACTGTGCTGTGCTGTGCATTGTCGCTCAGTCATGTCCGACTCTGTGCGACCTCATGGACTGTAGCCTGCCAGGCTCCTCTGTCCGTGGGGATTCTCTAGGCAAGAATACTGGAGTGGGTTGCCATGCCCTCCTCCAGGGGATCTTCCCAACCCAAGTCTCCCGTATTGCAGGAGGATTCTTTACCATGTGAGCCACCAGGAAAGCCCAGTGGAGACCAAAGGAAATCCCCCAAAGAGGGGATACATGTATACGTATAGCTGATTTATTTTGCTGTACAGCAGAAAGTAACAACGCTGTGAAGCAAGTATATTCAATAAAAAATAAATAAATAAATGAAGCAAAGAACAAAGTCCTTGTGAAAAATGTCCTCTGTCCTTGCCAGGAACAAAGGCAATTGGGAGATCTTCCCTACTATGGGAAGATCCTGCCCTCTTCCTTACTTCCCTCAACCTTGTGAGAAAATGACTGCCTTCACTCTGTTATTGATGCTGCCTATGAAGGGATGCCAAGAATGTTAAACCGTTTTAAGCCACTTCCATATCCCTCAATGGGGAATAGATGGGTCAGAACACCCTAGCAGTAGGTTGTAAAGAATGACTCCAGATATGCTCTGAAGGGCCAGAACCTTCCTTGGAGTTCCAGGATGTCCGTTAATCACCATGCTCTTGGGAAATAGACCAGTTCTTCAGACTGCATCTGGAAGGGGTAGGGGGGACCCTGAAAGTAGCACAATAGATTCCAAAAAGGGAAAACAGAGTTGACACTTAAAGGGAAACAAGATGGTATTTCTCTCAAGGAAACCCACAATGGGGAGGAGAGGTACCCAGATAGATGCATAAAAGGGATACGAACGATCCTTTGTGGTTTGGGGCAAAAGAAATGTGTTTTCTAAAGCCATTCCATGCTTCTCCTGGGACTCTTAGAATTACGGATTTTGTGACCTTGTCTGCTCTATGCTAATTGTGTTTTCTTTTTATTTTTCTCAGTGTGATTTATTAATGTTACCTTTGATATTCTCAGCTTGTCTGAGGCTTATGGGAGGGTCATTCAGCATGAAAGTGACAGAAACTCAAGAGGGAGCTGAAACCCCAGATGCCAAGTGTGACCCTCTTAATCTCAAAAAGTTTTGCTGTTCTTTCTTTCTTTGAAGTCTCCCTCAGGAGCTCTGTTCTACTCATTTCTTATAGGCCTGGCTAGGACTGCTGTTTAAATTAAGGGGACATATCCTTTACCGCTGGCTTGCCAGGATGTCAAAACTGAGCCAGACCTTGTCAATGCACATTGTCTAACTGCCTGTGGTTCCAGAGCAAGATTATTCATGGCCCATGTGAGACCATGAACTTCAGGGACCCAATAGTTTGCAGGCCTGGGCCCTGACCCATCCAATTTTGGCTTCTGGGCATGGTATAGAGTCTGTTTCCCTGGACAACATCTTTTCTGGAATAGACTGTCCTTTTCAATAAATGAGCAGATAGACCGGAGTCAATTTTTAATTCTGTCAATTGATGGCCATAAATTGAAAGTCAAGGAGAGCACCAACAACAGCAATCCTAGTATCAGTAGTTGCCACAGGGCAGCGATGTCCATGCTGAAAGGTTCTGGTTTAAGTGGAAATTTCATTCTTGGCAGTTTTATACAACTGGCTCCAGAGATAAGAAAAAAACAAGGAGGTGAACACTGCTCTATGTACCCTTGCCACTTTTTCTGATATTTGCAGGCATCTATAATTACGATGAAAGATTTATATAGGGGAAAAGCATCAAAGCTAGGGTGGAAATAAGGGCTGTGACTAACAGAAACACAGTTTATTGCAAGAAGCCCAAGGTCAGAGTTAGTAGCATGGACCAGGGAGAATGCAGGTTGATGTTAGACCATTTTTTTTTTTGTCGTTTATAACCAACCACTATCCTAAATTAAAACTAGCTTCTCCTAAGGTTCAGCTCCTATGGGCTTCCCTGGTGGCTCAGAGGTTAAAGCGTCTGCCTGCAATGCGGGAGACCTGGGTTTGATCTCTGGGTTGGGAAGTTCCCCTGGAGAAGGAAATGGCAACCCACTCCAGTATTCTTGCCTGGAGAATTCCAAGGACAGAGGAGCCTGGTGGGCTACAGTTCATGGGGTCGCAAAGAGTCAGACATGACTGAGCGACTTCACTCACTCACTCTCCTAAGGTACACCTATAATATGACCCTGGGAAAAAAACAAGATCAAGAAAAATATTTTAAAAGGGGAGAGAGACTCATTCTCAAAATCTTGGACAGGATGATTTTTGAAATTGAGTTTCAGGAGCTCTGAGTTTCCTAGCAACCAAGGTCATAAGGGAAACAAGTTGGATAACAGCATTCTCAACTTGTGATAAAAAGGAAGGGCAACATTTTGTCAGGGGAGTCAAACTTACTCCTGGTGTTGAGTCTAAGAAGCACAAATTTCTTTGGAAATACAGAAGTGTTTCTAGAGGACAGTGTCTTATATAGACCTTTTAAAAAGTCAAGTTGAGAGGAATATAATTTCCAGACTGTAAAATTCATCCATGTTTAGCAGCTGAGGAGGTCATGTTAGAAGGTAAGGAAGTGGCAGCCACACCACATTAGCTTAGCTGCCTGTGGGTGGCTGCCACTGGCTTACCTTCCTGTTGACCTAACCAGATACTGGGGGAGAGGGAGGAAAATGGAGAGACAAGAATTTGAACGTGGACCCTAGACCAGTGGTGACCCAAACCACCTGTTTCCTGGACTGCAGAAAAGATAGATGCCATTGAGTCATCTGTGTCAGGGCTATGCTTCCCTAGTACAGCTCAACTGCCTGGACCCTGCCCCCACCTCAGCAGCTGTACCTGCTGTCGACATCCTTCTCGGAGCCAGGGAGATGGCCAAAATCTGCAGAGAAGCCCTTCTTCCAGTTTCCCTTGGGTTTCTTTCTTTGTTCAAGATGGCTAAGGCATTGCTCTCCTCTCAAACTCTATCACCCATTCTCTTTCATCCTTACCTCCCCTTTCTATCGGCAATTCTCATCCTATGCCTCCTATCAGTTCCTCAGGGCAGGGCACTGGCTCATCACGTGAACTGCAAATCTAATGATCTGATGCACTTTGCAGGTTCAGAGACCACTTTTTTCTTTCTTGCTCATAGCTTACCAAGGAACAGAGTAAGGAAACAGATATCTTTCCCCAAAGGCATACTCCCATTTAATCAAAGAAGACACAAAAAGGCACCAGAGCAAACAAAAAGGCTCCCTCTTTCCAGACCTTAACAAATTAAAACCCACATTAATTAATTCTCTGGCCTTTTAATTGTTCCTGGATTAAATATACTAAGGTGATTTTTCACTCCGGCCCAGGTTTTTACAAGTTCAATAATTCACTTAGGGAATTCTGACATCACATATTTGGCCCCGCTTGTCTATGAAGTCAAAAGAAGTAACTCATTAGCAAGTAAGAGGTATTAATTAGATTTTGGTAAATTTACACTCATGAGAGATGCTAGTTCCATCTAGATTGTTGGAAAGAGAACCAGACTCAGAGTTACTTGGCAAATGAGGAGTCAGTGTAGGCAGTGTGACAAAGTCTTAAAACTGATCTTTAGCAGGACCACCGGGGCCTATATTATATCCAGTGCATGCTGGTCCTCTTAAAGGTGTCACCTGGAGAGGCTGTATACAGATTCCAAGGATACTGCCAGAATTCACAAAGTTTCTAGAGGCTCTTCTCTGGAACTATCTTCACAGACAATTATGAAATATGTGAGAAATTCCATTCATGATTGTGAAGCCACACCTCACTTTGGGCCCCAATCATAGAACCAAGTTTGATCATCCAAGTAGTACATCATAATTACCTTCTGATGACATTTTACTGATCCATCTAATTAAAGCTATGCTTTTTCCAGTAGTCATGTATGGATGTGAGAGTTGGACCGTAAAGAAGGCTGAGTGCTGAAAAATCAATATGTTCGAACTTGGTATTGGAGAAGACTCTTGAGAGTCCCTTGGACTGTAAGGAGATCAGACCAGTCAATCCTAAAGGAAACCAATCTTTAATATTCATTGGAAGGACTGATGCTGAAGCTGAAGCTCCAATACTTTGGCCACCTGATGCGAAGAACTGACTCACTGGGAAAGACCCTGATGCTGGGAAAGATAGAAGGCAGGAGGAGAAGGGGACAACAGAGGGGACAGGGGACAAAAGATAACTATTTCCTTACCCTGTCCATCTATCCAACCAATAGATGGTTGGATGGCATCACTGACTCAATGGATATGAGTTTGAGTAAACTCCAGGAAATAGAAAATGACAGGGAAGCCTGGCAGTCCATGGGGTCACAAAGAGTCAGACAAGACTTAGCAACTGAACATAACATAACCTAATGCACACTAAAAGGACAAAGATGTTTCCTTCAGAAAGCAGAGTCAAGAGAACATGTTACAATGTAGTAACCACTGTGCACTATTTCCCATTCCATTATGTTTATTTTTTAAAATGCTGGTCAACACACACCAAAAACGGCTGGTCATGGGATCAGATACCAAGAAGGACCTTGGGATGTAAGATTAGGGACAAACAGCCGAGGGTCAAACAGCAAGGCAGGCGCTGGGTGGCCGCAGCCTCGCGGGTGTGGGGCTGTCTGCCAGTGTCCCCGTTAGCCTGCAATGGCCGGGTCTCCCTGGCTCTGCCTCCCTCAGTGGGCTGTCCTCAGGCCACGNTTCGGGATTGGGAGCTTGTGTACACCTGTGGTGGATTCATGTCGATGTATGGCAAACCCAATAGAGTATTGTAAAGCCAAATCAAAAAATAAATAAATTAATTAACTTAAAAAAAAAGAAAAAGATAAAAATGCAAAAAAAAAAAAAATAAAAGTATGGTGGTTAATTGTATATGTTACTGAACTCAGTTATATTGAACAGAGTGTTCCAGTGTTTAAACTCCCCTCTGGTTAAGAGCTGGGGCCCAGAGAAACTTATTTAACTTTTTCAGATCAGGAAGCTACTTTTATTTAAAGCAGGAGTTGACAAAACGTTTTCTATAAATATTTTTGGATTTGCAGACTTTGGTGCTGCAGCAAAAAAGTAGACACAGGCACCATGTAAACAAACGTGTGAATTTCATGTCATTGTGAAGTGTCAAAAAATAGTTTTCTTAATTATGAAAAAGCCATTTGAAATAAAAACCAAACTAAGCTCACAGGGCATGGAAAACAACAATGGACTCGAATGGCTCGAATGGCTGACCTCTGATGCAAACCCACATCAGCACCTTCCCCAAGACATGGAAAGTCTTCTATTTCCAAAGGTACTAACTTTTAAGTAGAAACCTCTGAGAAATGCAGGTGCTTTATATTCAAATAGCAGAAGTTTACAGTGAATATATGAGTTTGGGAAAAAGAGACATCATTTTTGTAAGTTCTAATCCCATACAGAGGTTTCTCCTCGCTTCTTGCCTTCTCCCATTCTTAGCCTCTTGTCTTCACCTTCTTTCTTTCCTCCACTTTTTCCAGTAACCACAGTTCCTTTTCAGTGTGCTCTTAGAATCCAAGAGAGGTATTTATAAATCCATTATGAGTATTTATTTGTTCCTAACCTAGAATCTTCCACTGACGTGTCTCCCAGAATTGCCCACCTGTATCTTAAGCCCATTCCAATTCTGTGGCACTTTTATACATAGAACATTTTGATGTTTTTATTCACAAATCTTTTTAGAAATGACAAGAAGATAAAGTAAAACATTTCTCAGTCCTCTGTACTCCCCCGCCCCCACAAAAATATCAATCAACCTCCTATTCAGAAAAGAGATGTCGTCTGCAACACACCATCATTTAAAACACCACCGGTAAAGCCATTGATGAAACTGGCAGTCACAGTCAAATGCTATAGCGAAAAGCACTGTGCACCCTGTAAAGTGATATTAATACATGGAAGTGTTAGAGATAGCTGGTGGTATTATTATGCCAAGTATCAAGAATGCAAACTTGTTGACATGAATTTTTGTGAAAGAGCCAGCATTTTTACTGGGTTACTGGAATTGTTCCCAAGGGACAGATGAAAGCCTGCACTCATCTAATAAAGTGAAACACCTGGGTTATAGACCCAATTCTAGCTCTGTTTCTGCTGAATACTGACAAAGGTTCACTAGCTTCTGTGAGCTTTCCTCCTCATTCTGTAAAATGGAAGGGTTTGAAAAGATCCTGAAATACTCTTCCTGGTTATGATTTAGAACCATTTGAGTCGGAAATGGTGACAAAGGACAAAAGTGAAGCTTGCTACCTCTTCATGTCAGAAAAATGATCAAACCAATGAATACCTCCAGCTGCTCCTGTCTGGCTGTCACTGGGCATAATGGGAACAGAGGAGGCACTTTTCTTACATAGTCAGTTGCCACGATTGTCTGGTTGCTGCCACTATTTATGAAACAAAATTGAGATCTGACTTATAATTTATGACTATTTATTACATGTCTGGAAGGTTAAGTGCAGTGCAGTCCCAGACAAGAAAAAGTCAATAAGCCCTCAGGTTGTTTTATGGAAATACATATCTCGATGGGCTGTAGTATTGGAATGCCTTTGGCCTAGAATAAAACCCTTCAGGATAGAAACCACTTTCAACAAATCACTCAAACAGCAACAGTCTCTGAGGGTTTTTCTCTTTAACTTTTCTTCATCTTGAACTCCAGGAAGTGCCTCCTCAGTTCTGTTAAAAGTAAACCTCTTTCCCTTCACAAGGCAAATCTTAATAAGCTATGTATTTTGAACAGTTCCATACTCCCTGGGCTCTTAGTCTGACAAGGTATAGCAGGAGCATTCTGCATGTAAGGGGCACCGTGGTTGGCAAGTGCTGACTTGTGCATGGCTCAAAAGCACTAGCTCAAACCAATGGCAGGATAAACACTAGAAGCATCTGTTTCCAGGTTTGTTCCTTGGGCTGGAGGCAGCAGGGGAAGCTGGCTGTTTATAGAACAATTTACGGTTACAATTTCAATGGTTGATTACTTGATTTCTTAATCCATCTCCTAATCACAGATCAAACACAGGTTTCAATAATGAAGTCATTTTAGGCATGATTACAAACAGTCTCCTACCAAGGGCTTTTGCCCTGGAACAAGGAGCTCTCGTCCCACGCTCATTGTAACATGGATCAAAACAGCACTGCAGCTCTCCTGCCCAGGCAGGACAGGCCTTTGGACTAGAACTGTGCCTTCTTTCCCACGAACATTTGTC
Source organism: Neotragus pygmaeus (assembly GCA_006410875.1). Taxonomy (NCBI): domain Eukaryota; kingdom Metazoa; phylum Chordata; class Mammalia; order Artiodactyla; family Bovidae; genus Neotragus; species Neotragus pygmaeus. The sequence goes on along the minus strand of SJYV01025710.1, from coordinate 132,289 downwards.
TTAGTGTGGTCATGCAGTAACGGGGGGAGTACCGGGGTAACTATCACAGCATGGACCCACCTCCCCCGACTCCTGAGCTATTACTATCTTTGGACAAAACAGCTATTTCACCAACTCCCTTGCTAGATCACCTCAGATGGCTCCTTATTGTCTACCAATCCAGGTCTGCATAGCAGCCTGGCTTCCAAGACCCTCACACATCTAAATGCCACACCACTGCCCTCCCCAGGTCCTCTAGGCCTGTCTTTGCTTCTGGGCCTTCCCAAGGCTGCTTCCTCTGCCTGGACTGCCCTTCTGCATGTCTTCCTCCTGGCAAGCTCCTGCTTCTCTTTAAAAACCTACAGTGGCTGGCTTTTCCTTGGTGTATTCTTCTCCATGGTCCTGGGCAACATCCATGCCTTCCTCTTGGCTCCATTTTGTTCAGATCTGATTATATCACATTGAATCATAAGATTTCTCTACACTTTTATGTCTACCTTTTGTGGATTGCGAGCTTTTTTGAAGGTAAGTTCAGTTCAGTTCACTCGCTCAGTCGTGTCCAACTCTTTGCAACCCCATGAATCACAGCACGCCAGGCCTCCCTGTCCAACACCGACTCCCGGAGTTCACCCAAACTCATGTGCATCGAGTCAGTGATGCCACCCAGCCATCTCATCCTCTGTCGTCCCCTTCTCCTCCTGCCCCCAATCCCTCCCAGTATCAGTGTCTTTGCCAATGAATGAAGGTAAGTAGACTGTGTTTAATCTCAGCATATTTCCCCCACCTCCTTTACATACAGGCTGACTGGTCCTCAGCATACTCAGGACAGTCTTTCTTCCTATACAGGTGAATGTCTTACAAGACAAACATGGCAGACACCTGTCTCTTATACACATCTAGATGTGTATAAGAGACAGATACAGAGGTTTCTCNATTTCCCCCACCTCCTTTACATACAGGCTGACTGGTCCTCAGCATACTCAGGACAGTCTTTCTTCCTATACAGGTGAATGTCTTACAAGACAAACATGGCAGACACCATGGTACCCTCTAGGGACTGACCCCAGGAATAGGTTAGAAGTCATAGTCACTTGCAGGAACTCAGACATTTGCAGGCTGACCTGGCTTCAGGGCAATGGTAGAAATGGGAGCCGTTCCCTGCCAAGACTTTCTAGCCATTGGCTTAGAGCTTCCTGTAAGCCCACGCTGCAGAAGTGACCTTCACACAGTCCTGACAGCAAAGGAGGACGGCACTCACCGCTGGTGTCAACAGGCTCTAGGAATAAAGCATTTCAGGGAAGGCCAAGGTTCTCTAACTGGCATTCAGGGAAGGATCTTGGAGGACAGAGCTTGAAAAGAACAGCAGTGTGTAAGCAGGAAGGCCATGCTTAGATAAAGGAGGGGAGATAAAGGAAGTGAAGGCTGAACCCAATTAAAATCGTTTGGGGAGGATCTATATTACATGTATTTTTTTTTAACCACCAGCTGATTGTAAACTATACAAACACTCTCAAAATCAGTAAGATTTTGCTTAACTCCAACAATAGCTTTTGAGTTTAAATAACACTTCCAGTCTCTCTAAAAAAGCAATTTTAAAAGAAAATGAGGGGCTGCCCTGGTGGTCCACTGGTCTGCCTTCCAATGCAGCAGGCATGGGATTCGGTTCCCGCTGAGGGGACTAAGGTCCCAGATGCTGCAGAGTGTGGCCAAAAATTTAAAAATAAAAGATATTTTTAAAAAAATGGAAGTGAGCTACTTAGTACACAAACAGACTGTCTCACCTCCCTAAGAGACCTAAGATGGTCTCAGTCTCCAGGACTGAACTCTGTGTGCACCGAAAACCTCTAAGTTACGTGTTTAACACCCTGTCACATGTAGGTACTCAAGGACTGGGTCTGCAGTGAATGTACACGTCTTATTTTACAACCATGTTCCCTGAAGAAAACTGAGGCAGCCATCACAACATTCAGTAATTTAATGTATTTTAATGTGATCGATTGTTTAAAAACAAGACTCTTGCCTTCATACCACAAACACTGACGGAAAACCTACTGGGTTTCAGGCATTAGGCCGGACACTGGAGACATAAGGATCAATGAGACAACAGCGCTGAACTCCACAGTACACAATCTAGGTAGAGATGCAGATGGTTAGAAACTAACCCATCTCCTCTTCCATCATTTGACTGCAGTTGCTCTCTTAAGAGATCATCAGTGATGGCCTGCCAAGCAAGTCTAGTTACCTCTTTTTAAAAATCAGACTTTTTGGCAATCTCACTCCTGTGACATCTGAGGAGAGACATGATTGAATTTAACCACCAAGCCCTGCAAATATCTAGAGGAAGAACTTTCTAGGCCAAGGCAGGAGCAAGTGCAAAGGCCCTGAGGTAGCAGCAGACCTGGTATAGAGTGAAGCAAGGAGAAAGGTGTGATTAGAGAAGGAGGTCACAGGCCAGAGCAATAAAATATGAAGTCAGAGAGAAAACAAGAACCAGGCGATGCAAGCCCTTGCAGGCCATGGAAAGGCTTCCTTCTTGTGTTATTTGTGAGATGGAGGGCCACTATCAGACTATGAACAAAGGAGTGACAAAATATGAATTAACATTTTAAAAGGATCATCAGGTTGGTTGCTGCATGGAAAACAGGCTGTAGGGGACCATGGTGGAAGCAAGGGAACCAGCTTTTTACAGTGGCCCATGGAAGAAATGATGGTGGTTTGTTATGGAAAAGAGTCTGGAAGTTCCTTTAAAAATTAAAAATAGAACTACCAGGTGATCCAGCAATCCTACTCCTGGGCATATACTGGAAAAGACAAAAACTAATTTGAAAAGTTACATGCACCCCAATGTTTACAGCAGCACTATTTACAATAGCCAAGAAATGTAAGCAGTCTAAATGTCCATCAACAGAGAAAAGATGAAGAAGATGTGGTACTTAAATACAATGGAATATTACTCAGCCATAAAAAAGAACAAAATAATTCAGCAACATGGATGGACCTAGAGATTGTTGTACTGCTAAAAAGGTGATATAAATGAACTTATTTATAAAGTAAAAATAGATTAACAGACACAGAAAACAAATGTGGTTACCAAAAAGGAAAGGGAGTTCGGGAGGGATAAATTAGGAATTTGGGATTGATAGATACACATTCAGCTCAGTCGCTCAGTCATGTCTGACTCTTTGCGACCCCATGGACTGCAGCACGCCAGGCCTTCCTGTCCATCACCAACTCCTGGAGTTTACTCAAATTCATGTCCGTTGTGTTGGTGATACCATCCAACCACCTCATCCTCTGTCATTCCCTTCTTCTCTCGCTTTCAATCTTTCCCAGCATCAGGGTCTTGAGTCAGCTCTTTTCATCAGGTGGCCAAAGTATTTAAGTTTCAGCTTCAACATCAGNAATTCATGTCCGTTGTGTTGGTGATACCATCCAACCACCTCATCCTCTGTCATTCCCTTCTTCTCTCGCTTTCAATCTTTCCCAGCATCAGGGTCTTGAGTCAGCTCTTTTCATCAGGTGGCCAAAGTATTTAAGTTTCAGCTTCAACATCAGTCCTTCCAATGAACATTCAGGACTGATTTCCGTTAGGATGGACTGGTTGGATCTCCTGGCAGTCCAAGGGACTCTCAACAGTCCTCTCCAACACTGCACTTCAAAAGCATCAATTCTTCAGTGCTCAGCTTTCTTAATAGTCCTACTCTCACATCCATCTATGGCTACTGGAAAAACCATAGCTTTGACTAGACAGACCTTTCTTGGCAAGGTAATGTCTCTGCTTTTTAATATGCCGTCTAGGTTGATCATATCTTCTCTTCCAAGGAGCAAGCGTCTTTTAATTTCATGTCTGCAGTCACCATCTGCAGTGATTTTGGAGCCCAGNAGGCAGGAGGAGAAGGGGACAACAGAGGATGAGATGGTTGGATGGCATCACCAACTCAATGGACATGAGTATAAGTAAACTCCAGGATTTGGTGATGGACAGGGAAGCCTGGCATGCTGTGGTCCATGGGGTTGCAGAGTCGTACACGACCGAGCAACTGAATGGAACTGAACTGAAGTTTTCATATCTTCTGAGTAAAGCATGAAGAGTGGCATGGTTTGGTGACAGAATGGATCTTCAGCACCTGCAATGATGTGCCCTGGGCTTAGTCTATACATATGCATGCCTACCTGTAGTTTCCCCAAGAAGCATCACCCTGACAATCACCTTTAACTCATTTTTTTCCCCTTCCTCCTCCTCCTTCTCACTTCTCCTCCTATTTCTACTTCTCTTTCTCTTCCCCTTTTTCCTTTTATTATTATTATTATTATTCTGGTCCCTGGAGATTGTTCATGACTCTGCAATCAATAATTCAACTTCCATAGATGTGCTTCTTTCTACCAGTAAACATGGGCAATAATGTTCAAAGCAATTTTAGCCATTGTAGGAAAAACTCAGAACATGCAGATGCCCATCAACACAGAACAGTGAAATTAACAATGATATATATATATNCTGGAGTCAGATGTTGAATGTGTTGGGTAAACAGTGGGTTGTTTCATGATTCAAGTATAAAATATAAAAAATATGTATAATATATATATGTATAATATTGATGTGCAGCGTAGACTTTGGTTTCCTGATGAGCAATCTTTCATTGAAGCAGCACATTTTTGATTAAGTTTCTTTTCTTTTAACATGTACAAGCATCAGAATGTGAAGATCTGGATAAACTCAAAATGGCATCTTAGATGCCACAGAGAGACCAGCATTCAATCAAATTCATTTGGAGGGGGACCTACCATCAGGCCATTTGCCCTCAAGCTAAGCTTTTGGGGTATTATTTTAGGTGGAGTTGGTAAATTGTAAGCCCAAGAAAATCACAGTAGTTTGTTTCTTGCAAAAACCAATGAAAGGGAAATCAACCAAGTACAGGTTGTACTACTACAACCTGTTTGGAGCGTCATTTTTGGCTGCACTCACTTTGTCTTCCAGGTACCTGGTTCTCTCCTTACTAAAGTCATTTGCTAGCTGCTGGAAGCTTGACAAATATTAATTATTCTCATCAGTTCCCCAACCCCACAAACTAGATTCACAAAGGTTTAAAAGTGGTAAAATTTGAAAGCCTGGAGAACACACTGTATTCCAAACTATCCACTGAGCTTTAGAAAGGGACAGGTATGCAGACAGAGTTGGGCAAGAAGATCCATGGTAGGTTATTTGAGTTTCCTCATCTGCAAGTGGTACTAGCCACTCCCTGCATGCCCTACCCCCACAGAAGGTTCTGCTGGGGGAGCTGAAGTAATGGTGAGACATACAAAGCCTGACATCTGCATTCTCCTTCCATTTGGGTATGAGAGGTCATTTACAGATCTTCACACAACTGGCTACTCTTCTGAGCCTATAGAGGAAAGAAAGACAGCCATTTTGAGTCAGAAAATGACTCAACTTGACTGGCAGGAAGCTCGCTCAGGGCCAGGCAGAGGAAACCTGCCAATTCCTCAGATCATCATGGCAGTAGCAAAAGTAAGGACACATGTCTGTGGATCTGGCTGGTATGCTTGGTGATTCAATGTCCATTGGCCCAGTAGAATACTGTCCTATTTTTGTGAAGCTAGCAGAGGTGTGTTTGCCATCAGTCTGTTTGTCTGTTTGCAGGCCTGCCTTTGTGTATTTTCTACCCACCCACCTGCCTGGTCTGTTCATTTCCTTAGAACCCAAAAGCAGAATTAAAGAGCTGGTAAGTTCTATACAGCCATCTTCTGGCACACTCCTTCATCTTATAATGGAGAAACCGAGGCCCAAGGAAAAGTGACTTAACCAAAGTCGCAGAGTGAATTTAACAGCAGAATTGGAATTTTAATTCTAGGTTGGCTGATTTTCAATTCTTGGTCTTTGTCTGTCTATGACTCAGCTTCTCTTTTAAAAAATACTTGTTGGTTTATTTGACTGTGTCAGGTCTTAATTGCATCTTGTATGATCTTTCATTGAGGAGCATGGACTTAGCTGTCCTGCAGTATGTGGGATCTTAGTTCACGGACCAGAGATCAAATCTGTGACCCTTGCATTGCAGGGCAGATCCTTAACCACTGGACCACTGGTGTTTTTATTTTTAAAAACTGAAGTATAGTTGATTTACAATGTTGTATTAATCACAGCAAAGTGATTCAGTTAAATATATATATAATACACATACATTTTAATATATCCTATGATAAACCATAATAGAAAAAAATATAAAAAATCAAAACATAATTTAAAATGTGCTTTATCTCTGCATTTCTTTTTTAATGAGTTTTTATGTGAGTATAGTTCATTTACAATGTTATGTTAGTTTCTATGGTATAACAAAGTGAATCAGTTACATATACACATATATCCCCTCTTTTTTGGATTTCCTTCCCATTTAGGTTATCACAGAGCACTGAGTAGAGTTCCCTGGGGTATACAGGGAAGCAGGTTCTCATTAGTATCCATTTTATATACGGTAGCATATCTCTGCATTTCTGCTTCTCTCTCTGTCATTGTTTGCTATACATAATCCTTGGGAAACTGATGTTGGCTTGGCACATGCCTTACTTTTACAACATGTTCTCACAAAGGCTCACATCTCTATAACATGATAACTCGCCAACCCCCATTAACTAACTGCATTGCCTCAGCTCCAAGCTTTGGTCATGTCTTGATATATCTCCTTTTGCTAAAAAGGTCAAACCAAGCACCTTAATTATTCCATAGATTTGCTTTCACCTGTGGGACTATTATAACTCAGAAATATCTCAAGGCAAGTATCCTAAATTAATTTTTTATGATACCTCTTCTATCCCAAGTTGACCCTGACCTTACAGTATTTGAAATACTGTGCATATTTCCCCATGGCAAATTGAGAATCCACTTTTAATTTGATCCCTACTTTTGCAACGCAACTTGTTGACAGTAAAAAAAACAAAAAGAAAGAATATTGCTGGCTTTCTCATCCCCAATTTTAAAAATAATACTACAATCTATAGCATACTACATACAAAATAGCTTTCAACTTGAAAAGTCACAAAAACAGAGAAAGAATACTCTCCAGAGGTTTCACAAACCCTGGAGAATGTGACTTGCCACTTTCTGCTTTCTTTGAATTAATATGAGAAAGGAAATGAGCATATAAGGTGTGATGGATATGGTTTCCAGTTTGTTGTCTGGTTTAGATTATAAGCTCCCAGAAGACAGGGCTAGCTTAATGCTCTGCTCAGTGGCTATTTAGTGTCTAATGTAAACAAGTGATGAATCTGCTTTTGGCTCAGTTGCAGTTGCTGCTAGAAATGGAGCTGGTGTTGCAAAAAGGAGAAAAAAAAAAAAAAGAAAACCAAGGCTAGCTTCTTACAAAAGGTCAGCTGATGACTACTCTGACTTAGACTGGTCTTGCATTTAAGGTTCTCCTAGAATATTCTTTATAAACTCCCACTTATTTTGAAGCTAGATTTCACCATTCTGAAAGTGAAAGTGAAGTGGCTCAATTGAGTCTGACTCTTGGCGACCCTGTGGACTGTAGCCTATCAAGCTCCTCTGTCAATGGGATTTTCCAGGCAAGGGTACTGGAGTGGGTTGCCATTTCCTTCTCCATTCACCATTCTGCTGCTGCTGCTGTTGCTAAGTCCTGTCTCTTATACACATCTCCCNGACTACTCTGACTTAGACTGGTCTTGCATTTAAGGTTCTCCTAGAATATTCTTTATAAACTCCCACTTATTTTGAAGCTAGATTTCACCATTCTGAAAGTGAAAGTGAAGTGGCTCAATTGAGTCTGACTCTTGGCGACCCTGTGGACTGTAGCCTATCAAGCTCCTCTGTCAATGGGATTTTCCAGGCAAGGGTACTGGAGTGGGTTGCCATTTCCTTCTCCATTCACCATTCTGCTGCTGCTGCTGTTGCTAAGTCACTTCAATCATGTCCAACTCTGTGTGACCCCATAGACGGCAGCCCACCAGGCTCCCCCATCCCTGGGATTCTCCAGGCAAGAACACTGGAGTGGGTTGCCATTTCCTTCTCCAATTCATCATTCTACCTGCCTTTAAAAACTGGCAAGTAGATTTTTAAATTGAAGTATAGTTGACTTGCAATGTTGTGTTAGTTTCAGGTGTATGGCAAACTGATTCAATTACACATATACATGGGCTTCCTTTGTGGTTCATCTGTGAAGAATCTGCCTGCAATGCGGGAGACCTGGGTTCGATCCCTGGGTTGGGAAGATCCCCTGGAAAAGGGAAAGGCTACCCACCCCAGTATTCTGGCCTAGAGAACTCCATGGACTGTACAGTCCATGGGGTCACAAAGAGTCACGACAGCAACTTTTACTTTCACTTATACATATATTTCAGTAGCATTGTAAAATTGACACTGAAGGTGTCGTACAGAAAGGAATAGATGAGGCTAATGGAACTTTCCTTNTAGAGAACTCCATGGACTGTACAGTCCATGGGGTCACAAAGAGTCACGACAGCAACTTTTACTTTCACTTATACATATATTTCAGTAGCATTGTAAAATTGACACTGAAGGTGTCGTACAGAAAGGAATAGATGAGGCTAATGGAACTTTCCTTGTGAAGGACTTAACATGAGGTTTTACGATCTCCGAGTATTAAACCACACGGTTCTTCAATGATATAACATTCTGTGGTTTTCAGGGAATCTTCATTCAAAGCTCCTATCCTCCCATCTTATTTCATTTTCTCATAAAACATACCAGCACTTATAACTAATTAATTTTAGGTCTTCTTAGTTAATTTCACTCTTATGAATTTCAGAAATCCCTCAGTGCTTCCTGCATAAATAGAAATTAATTTCCTTTAATTAGTCAAGAAAGGTTATTTGAGTAAAAGAATATCCAAGTAATCACTTTCCCCTGCTTAGTTTCAGAAGGTAGGTTATGGTCTAAAAGGCGTTTGGGAGTCAGAAAAGGATTCCAGCCAAAAGCATCACTTAATGTTCCTTTCTTCCTTGTATCTTTTACTCCTTTTCATGCAAACAAGCGGTAATGGGCTTAAGAAACTCTTTATTTTGCCTCATGCATCATCTCTGACATTGTCAAATCAATTCATATGAAAAAATTGGAGAAAGACTATGCANCTCCTGAGCGGTGGCCCAGGAGCCTCCAGAAGAGGCTCCCGCCCGCCCCGAGCAGCGGCCTCCGCATGGAGGAGCCGCGCGCTCCGCCAGCGGGGTCGGCGCCGTTCCCGGTGTCTCTGCAGGGAGGCGGAACCGCTGACGTTCCGGAGCCCGGAGCCCGGCAGCACCCGGGACACGAGACGGCGGCGCAGCGGTACAGCGCCCGCCTGCTGCAGGCCGGCTACGAGCCCGAGAGGTGACGCCCAGGGCAGAGCGCGCGGGGCGCATCCGGGGCGGGCGCGGTGGCCCTGGGAACCGGGCAGCGCTGCTGGGGAGGGAAAGGGCATATCCCACCACTCAAGCCCTCTTACCGCCTCAACCTGAAACTTCCTGAAACTGGGCTCAGATGCCACACACCTGGCTTTGGTTGGTGATGCNCGGGGCGGGCGCGGTGGCCCTGGGAACCGGGCAGCGCTGCTGGGGCAGGAAAGGGCATATCCCACCACTCAAGCCCTCTTACCGCCTCAACCTGAAACTTCCTGAAACTGGGCTCAGATGCCACACACCTGGCTTTGGTTGGTGATGCAGGCGTGCACTGTGCAGAGGGCTCAGTGCTGAGTTGCACCGGGGAGCAGGTCGGAAAAAAAAAAAAAACGATCCCTAAACTCTTAGTCCGGGGTCTGACCTCAACTACACACCCGATAATACCTGGTGCAAGTGACTCCAACTCGGGGGGTTCAAACTGAACCTGTTGGAGTCCATGTCCAACTTTGCTTACTCCTCCTTAGCTGTCTCCTCCTAGAACTATCTTCAGAGTCTCACTGTCAGGGTGGGTGTCCAGATGGATGACCCTCTCAGAGCCTGGTAAGGACACCGGCCCCTCCTCCCCCATCCACTGAGGTCTGATAAGACTGCCGGTGCAGCTCACCCCAGGATCTCTCTTTAAGATTCAAACCCGGCTCTGCCCTTACCCCGCTGGGGTCTGCAAGGGGAGGAAGAGTGGAGGTGTTGATCTGGGCCCCAGGGGACTGACTGAAAAGGAGATAGTGGCTAATCTCTGGATTGTACCGCAGCTTGAAATGCAACACACTGTCCTTCCGGTCCAGAGGATTTGGACTTCTTTCTGTGTCCCATCTGTTGGTGCTCAGCAGCTTGGGGAGGTGANAAGCTTAGACTCTGAAATTGTTTGCACAAGTCTGTGACTTAATTTCTGAACCTTACCTTTTTCTCCCCAGAGGTTTTGACCTTGTCCATGCCAGAGAGCCACAAAGCAATGTCTGGCATGTGAATAAATACAAATAAAATCTCACATTTTGCATAACCACGACTATCATTCCATACAGCACAGGACTATCTTAGATCTACTGAAGAATTCTATTTTTACCACAAATTCAAAGCTATCTAGTGTTACTTTTCTTAATTAAGCTGGGCTGATCTCACAATTCAAAAGGCTTCATTTTTTTTTTTCCTGCGTAAATTAAACTCCTGTCTCTTATACACATCTGCTTTTGTTTTATGTTTTGGTTTCTTCACAGAGAGGCATGTGGGATGTTAGCTCCCCGGCCAGGGATTGAACCCACGCCCCTGACACTGGAAGCCTTAACCACTACACCATCAGGGAAGTCCCTGATTCTTGTGTTTAGAATATGGCAGGTATCTGAAATTATGGAACAGTGGTAACATAGAAGGGCACAGCAAGGGTATTTCAGATGTTGGTGACTTTCTAGCTCTTCCTCTTCTAGTTCCCCAAGCCCACCTTTCCTGCTTCCCCATCTTCTCCCACAAAGCCCGGTGCAGCAGATGTAGGGAAGGTGTGAGGAAGTTAGGGAAGGCTAACTTTCCAACTTCAGCTTTGGTTCCTAACTGGGCTTTGGCGAGGTGCTGAGGCAGACAGCACTGCCATGGATGCAAGAGCCCTGAGTGGCCCTCTAAGAGTTAAGACACTTTTCCTGGCACCTGACACGCTAGAGGGCAAGACCTACGCCATGTCATTGTGACGCCAACTTAGAATGCCTTCCTTCATTTCAGCAGAATTTGGTTCTTCTTGAAGATTTCCTGTGGGCAATCTGAAAAGACAGTGAATTTTCAGATATTCTCATAAGAAGTTGACAGTTGCATCTGTGGTGTTGAACTGTTGCCCTGGCTGGTGGAGGTTAAAACAAGAAGCAACGTTTTAACTTCTTGTGACATTTACAAGAATTGTAAAGCTGGCTTTTGCTGGAAAATTTATGCTTAATCTAAGCAGTTCTGATACACTGGAAAATGTTCCTGCACATCCACTTTACAGAATTAAACAGAATGTTGGAAAGAGATCTTGGACCACGTTTCTGAAAACAACTAATTGTACCACTTTAGATCTAAAAGAACCCAGAGATCATCTACTTTGAACACTGATTTTATACATGAAGATACAGCCTCAGAGAAAGGAAGTGGCATGGCTAAGGTCCCATAGCACTGAGACATTGGTCTTCCAATTCTCAATCCAGGGCTCTTGCCACTACAGAAATGGGCAAAACCAAATGCTGCCGCAATTACTAACTTTTCATACCCGTGTTTTTCTTTCATAAGGTAATTTGTCTTAAGTAACAAAAATGCTGTGAGTAATCAAGAGAAATATCCCTAAGGGTTAGTAGACCTATTTACATTCGATGACAAGAAGTAGGCGAATCTGCTAAATTCTAATGCTGAAGAAGACAGGAAAAGTACGGAACAAAAGTTTAATAAGGATCACACTCTGGGTTACACTTCAGCACAAGCTAAGGGGAGGCGGTCCTAATGACAGAGCAGCGAGAAGCAGAAAAATGAGAATTGGTACTGAAACCAGGAAAGTATGAAATAGAGCAAACCAAAGGGCCCAGACAAAGTGTTAGCGAAATCGGTATGAAACCTATAAAAGCAGAGAGCAAAATCACCTGGATCACTCTCCATCCATCCAATCATTCTCTGTCCACTTTTTTTTTTTCATGACATTTATCACTCTCTGAAATTAGTTTGTTCATTTACTTGTATATTGTTTATTTTCTATTTCCCTCTAATATGTGTGCACACACCCATTCATGTACACTCACATTCCTTAAGAAACACAAGAGGAGAAACCTTGCATGTTTTATTGTCCCCAGTGCCTAGAACAGTGCGTGGAACATAGTGAGTGCTCAGTAGATACATTTTGAATGAATAAAGAGAAGTTAGACTACAACTGATGAAAGCTGTGAGAATAGACATCCAAGATTATAAATTCAAGGATGTTTTGAGTATTCTTACTTTCAATCAGAATAAGAGAAGTACATCAACATCTCTAGCTCATTTAAGGCAAGAGAAATAGGAATTTTGATCAATACATGCACCATTATTATGAGAGCTTTTATGCCATGGAGGTCATAAAGGGGGTGCTGGCACAATAAAAGGGGAATAGTACCATCTGCATATCCATAGGAGGACTTTTGGGGCCTCAAGTTTGGTTTTCAGGATTACAAATGGAGGAATCTTTGGGACCTGAGAGTATTTGAAGTGGACTTTGAAATTAACAGCTGGGACTGACAATACTTGATACGAGACTTGCAAACCAAGGGCCACGCCAGATTTCTAAAGAATAAGCTGGTGTGCACCCAGGAAGGCAAGGAACTCACCCAGTTTTCTAGACCATTACGTTTTGGAGGGTCTGATGACCTCTGCATATTCCATAGGTAGTAATTCAAATGGGGGGACTGTACTTAATTTGGGGAATGGGGGAATGAGGTCACCTTCCTTCATAAGGAATATTGTTCCCAGTGCTAATAGCTAGGTCTGTAGTTTCTGTAAGAATAGCTCATTTACAAAGAATTATTCTAACAATACTAGGCAGCAATACGATGCAACAATACTATTAACAAAGATTTGTTTATCTCTTTGCTGTAATTAAGTTTTAGGTCAGATAAAATTATTCTTACTCTAGCCTAGGACACTGAGAGCCAACTTGAAATGTGAAAAACCAAAGTAATTCAATATTTACTAAATTTAAAGGAAGTAAAATAAAATAGAAGTAAAAGTAAAATAAATGTGAATTTATGCACATTCTTTTCTCACTTTAGCAGTGGCGTTATTTTTCTTAAGTCCTCTTTTGTCATTATGATTTTCAGCAAGGTTATAGTCTTTGAATAACTTGTCATACGCTGCAGATATTTCACGACCAAATTAAACTCTCAATCCACTTGCATATAACTAAAGAAAACTATTAGACTCTTAAGGACAAAGACACTACACATTCTGTATTGACAGCCCATTGTTCCACAGACAGCATGGCATCTGGAAGGTGTCCAGTAAATATTTGCAGAATAAATAAAAGAAAAAATCGAACTACCATGTGATAGAATTATTTTCACACATTCAAAATGTCAGGCATGTCTGACCCAGCCTGTGTGTGTGTGTCTATACACATAGTGCTCTCAAAATTCCCACATGTTCATCCTTCAGGATGAAGGCATTATCCTTCCTCTGGGCATGTATGTTTGTATAACAAAACACTGCAGCAAGATTAACCATACAGACTGTCCCAAGAAAGATCATTTTAATTAACCTTTCCTCAAACATACCAAACTACCAACACTTAAAAATTGATCTCAATTTTCACTTAGGAGAACTGTTTCTTCTCCCTGGAAAATATATACCTTTGAAAGTTTTAACTGCCAATTTATATCTCCAGTTCATAATCACAGAAATTCACAATTGACTTGTCATGCTTTCCATGGAAACTCAGTGTGAACCGCTTTCTTAACTTAGACTACTTTTACTTCTGCTCAGATGAATGCTCAGCACGTCTTCCTTGTTTTTGACCCTTGATACTTCTCGAAGCTAGATCCCTCCATCTGCATTCCTGAGGCAGGATGACAAAAGCCAGACTACACTTCAGCCTCCTAGGATATCCTGCCCTGGAGATGCTCACCAAGCAATTAGAAATTGGAGCTAGCCTGGAGCTCCGGAGTAAGTTAAGGAGAGGTCAATTTGGGAATCATTAGTGTAGAGGTGAAAGGTGAAGCTATGTCAGGAGATGAAATTACCCAGAATGAGCACACAGCAAGAGAAGAGAAGCAGATCAATGACAGGACCTTGGGAATTGCTCCACTGAAAGGAGCGGGGTGGGAGCGGGGAGAGGCTGTGTGTGTGTGTATGTGTGTGCGTGCACGTGTGTGCACACACTAATGTGTGTAAAAGAGATCCAACAAAGGAAACTTAAGAAGTGTTGAGAAGACAGGAGGTGAACCAAGATAAATTAGGAATGTTTTCAAACGAGAAGATGTATAAAAGTTCCAAAATCACCAAAGAGCTCAAGAACACTAAAGCTGGAGGAGCCACTGGATTTTTAAACATGTCACAGATAATCTTGGAAAGCAGTCTTCTGGGTGCCATCCTTGTGAACTCTGCATGACCATATGCTGATGTGTACAGGTGTATATGCGTGTGCTCCAAACCATCATAAGATGAAATATAAGTGTTGCATGAGACTGGTACTAGGTGTGTGAGACAATCGTGGTAATAACCATTACCACTTATTGACTGTTTACTATATGCCAGGAACAGTGCTAAGCACTTGGTATGCATGATCTCAATTTAATCCTCGCAACAACCCTGTAAGGTGTTTACCTGTGAAGATACAAAGTCTGCAGAGGCTAAAAAAATGACTCAAGGTAACAGTGCTAGAAAGTGACAAGCAACAAGAGTATTGGACCCAAGGACAGTTTGACTCCAAAAGCCCATACTCCCAGTCACTGAAGAAACACTTCCATATGCTGACATTAGTGACATCATCCGTGTATGAGGGGAAGAGAGCTGGTGCATCAGTTGAGTGTCTCCTATTGACAAAAGTACTTTGACAGAGCATCTCCTTTCACCCATATACCATCAACATCATGGCTATATTTAGGTTAACTTTATGAAGGAACATGTAAAGAAATCGGATTCACTTTTTGGAAAAGAAGCTGAAGTTGTATAGTTTCAAAACAACCGGTTATCATTCAAGTGTATTTACTACAATAGCTCCCAAGGGTTTCAAGTTTTTTTTAAAAAGTGTGGCATCATTGATTTGGTGGTTGTTATTGATATTCAAATCACTGTCTATCAAACTCATCTGAAAAGTGAGGCAATTTGATAGGGTAATTGTAAAGGCCTCCTCCAGTCTTGACTTTTTATGATTCTCATATGCAGGTCTAACGCCAATCATTTTAAAAGTACAAAATATGAAGCAGAATGGAAAAGCAGCAGCAGAACTGGTTTATGTGTCAGCATCCTTTTATTCTTTAAATTTATAGAGGCATACTGTTAAAATATTATCAAAAAAAATCAGTCTTTGGTTGTTCAAGGCATTGATTGTGAACTTAAGTAGAAGCTTGGAAACTCCATCACAAAATGATACCCTGAAAATCCAGGCAAATAATTTTCTTGCAGCCAACTGCAGACCTTATAATACAGCTGGCTATAGGGAAAAGAGAGAGAGAGACACACAGAGAGAAAGAGTAACAAACACTCTAGCAGTTAATGTTTTTGCTGTCTATAGAAACACAAATGAGGTTCTGGTCTGAAACAATTAGCCTCGCTGTTAATTGTGCATGTGTGTGGTAATAATGCAAGACATTTGGGATGGCTCCCACTGATTGTTCCCTTCTTTCTTTGGATTAGAAAATTCATTCAGACAACTAAATAATGGCAAGCATTTATGCAAATTGTTAATTATTAGACAGAGATAATCATAATCTTGTATATTTAGAAAACTAAATGTACAATGGGGATTACCAAATGAATTGTTGCTTCATTTTACCAGTGGTCGAAAAACATGCTAGCTTTGCAAATAGTTTTCATACATCATTCAGTCCACCAGAATTAAAAATGGCTCCCATAGATGTTTACCAAAGCTGATTCTATTCCATAGCACCATCTGCATTCTTCTCTTCCTTTCTCACAAACTAAAAGCAGGTAAATTATTCTGAGAATAGTTTCTGGTCAAACTACTTAGCCCCATAATAAAAATAAAGAATAAGTCATGACTTGTTTTGTTATACAGCAAGCCTATTAAGACAGAGATGATTCTATCATGGAGCAAAGTTTAAAACAAATATAAAACAAAATTTGCAACATTTTCCCTGTGAAAGCAATTATAGGGATAATAGTCTTTAGGTTAATTGGCTATTATCTTAATGGTCACCCACTCTGTTTTATTTGACAGATGAGGAAGTCAAGGCTCACAGCAGACATAGGAATTGAGCAAAGTCACTCACTAGTTAGTAGCAAAACGTAGTATTCTTGCCACCATGATACACCCAATCCATGATGCTCAAATGCCCTCCTGTACTAATATTGTGTGATTAGGTGTCTATACCATTTATCTCAATGAATTAAACCTGACTATGTAATTAAATCCTGAATTTATCTTCTCAGATGTCAAATAAATCCATTGAGACCCTAATGGGAATATGGAAACCCAGCTACTGAAAGCCAAACTGGGTATCTAAGATATGGTCAGTCTACTCTATTTCAGTGAGAGTCTTCTCTAGTAGAGGAATCCAAAGGCTATAACCTTTGCTCTTCCTAACTTATCTGGCTAGGGAATAAATAATATAGATAGGTGGGAAGAGAAAGTAGAGACACTGGTAAATCTTTCTGGAGCCAATAAGCCTAGAATAGGCCAAATACAGTACTGGTGAGCAGTAGAAAACCATGTGCCAAGCAAGGAGAGCCACATTTACAAAATGGCTGACAATTCTTCCAGCTTCCTCAGCACTGATGGCATTATGACGGCATGGCTCGCGGGAACAGTCATTGCCTGGAAAGACTCTATTCTGTAGCATTCTTAACAGCTCCACCCCAGCCCCTCCCTCCCAGGAGTTAGAAACTTCCCTGTGTTTGACTAAACTTGCAGAGTTCATGTCACAAAGGTCCCTAGCCTATGGGGTTACACTACCTTGCAAGTCTACATATGTGCATGCTTTACAAGCCCTGATACTTTCAAGTAATTCATCTCCCTTCAGTAAAATGCTGACCTAGTTGTTTCCTAAACCACCATCCAGCTGAGTGACAGGCAGGTGACACCTGAAGCACTGTGGAGAACGCTCTGTTGATGGTGGGGTGGGGTCTTCATAACAGAACACTCCGCAGTGTCTTGCGATTTCAGCAAAAAGGAAAAGAAGCTAGTGACCTACTGCCTGACTGGGACGCTGGCCCTGAACTTTCACCCTGCTTCTGAACTAGGTCAGCTTTCAGACCTGAGACTACATGCCTGGGTCATGTCAGCTGTTTTAAACTAAAAAACAAACCTGGAAAGAATCTATCCAAGTGGAAACCTAACTATTTATTGTATGGAAATTAAACTGATGGGCAATGGCAGAGTCTATGTATTCTAGCTCACTTGGGTTTAGTTAAACTCAAAATCCATTGTCACTTACCTTGCTGCATCTAGAATCTGAAAAATCCTCCACCTGTTAAAGGAACAGTAAAACCAGGTGCTAGCAAGAGCTTGGTAAGAGAGGAATTAAAATAATAAAAGTTCTCCATTTTGCTTTGATCACATTTTTTTTTTCAGCTGTCCAAACCTCAAGGCAACAGCTCATGCAGTGGGGAGATTAAGAAGCAGAGGGCTAAAAGGGACAGGGTAGTGCTGAAAGTCAAACCTCTGAAGGGCTACGGGCTGAGAATGAAAGATCCTCCATTCAGTCATAACTAATTCCACTCCCTGTCACACAGGCAATGGCAATCTAAGCAAAAAACCAAAGTCAGTAAACCAAAACCAAGACCATACCAAATCAAGCACTGTGGCATCACTAAAACGGAAATGCCTGATTGAAAGGACCTAGGACGAATTTACAGGGATTTTTCATATTATCAAGGATATACGAAACATAAATAACAAAAAGAAAAGAAAGAATGATTAGACTTTGTGGATGTTCTTCCAACCGATGAAAATTCAAAGCACACAGAAAATGATACATAAATCATCACTAGTTCCTTCCACCCAAATGCAAGACATCCGTCAATGTAAGCAATGTCTCTCCATTTAAAAAAAACACTCACTTGCTTTCATATTATATCTTGAGTCACAAAATACTAATTCTACTATGTGGATTTCTGATATTGGCAGGACTGGGAAATTGTGCATCGGACAATTGCTAACCTGAGAGTTCAAATGGGCTCAGATAGCTTTTTGTTTTATACTAAGCAAAGGATATTATAATATGCTAATACTTTTGTGCCCATAGTGAGTTATATAGCCTAGACACTTTCTTTGGAGGAATATTTCTTTACATTAAATATGTCTTGCAGTTTTAGAGGTGAGTTAAGAGAGATTTTCATAGCATGGCTAGCAGACATAGCAATAGGTCTTGCATCTTTGTTTGAGGAGCAACATATGGCTCTTTCATCATCAGCTATTGGCATGGCTAAGGCCCCCTCCCTTCCTTGGTTCTGTGAGTTGTGAAGCCTGGTGGAGAAGCAAGTGTGATGAAAACAAAAGTAATGTAGTTAGTGACATCAGATCTGTTAGACAAGATACCTACATTAGCTGACTTACCATCCAGGGCCCAATGTGATCCTCTTCCAATCTAGCCACAAGAAAGAAGTAATCTAGAATGTTCTGGCCTACCAAGACTTAATTTCCCTACACAATGAAGAAAGGCTAGTATCTCTTCCACTGCACCCAGCCTCATGAACAAAAAATACATCTTTGGGTGAAAAATAAAAATAACAATAACAACATGAAAACATAAAGTTATATGTTGAATCTTCATTCTAGAAAGTTCTGAAGTCAANTTTTAATATTCTTCTAAGAGCACAGTAATTAAAAGCTGGAGTTTATGTTCTGACTAAAAAATTCAGCATAACAATTTTTCATTAATCATAATCTTTTTATTCCATAATTATTAATATATCCCAAAGCAAAGCAATGTTGGGTTTCTTTCCCTTGAAGTAGGGATACATGCAGGGGGTTTCACTTAACAAGAAGTCAATTTTAACTTTCCAAACTACCACTCTCACCCAACTTTGCTATTTACAGATGATTGTTTTTGCTTTAAAAAAAATCTGTATAAACATTACTAATGCCTGTTTTCAATTGAATTCTGGATCCACAATTACTTTCCACTTTATCATGGCCCTTAAAATATTTTATCTCCTTTAATATAATTAATGGATACTTCATGTTGGTGTTGATTTTAAAAATCTAACATATTTATTTATTCTTTCACTTTAATAGAGTTGCCTGGGCTGCCAAAAAGCCTATTGAAAATGGCCCTTGACAGAACCCAGTAAGATCTAGGCCATAGCAATTGGACTTGAGATGGTACAAACCAGGCTGGTACAGGTGTATGGTAATGTACAATGTGCTGCTTTTCATTAGGAATCACTAATATTCTAGCATCAACATTAGAGGGTATTCAATGTGCAAAGTAGATCAAAAGATAAGAAATTCTCATGGTCCTCACTTCAACAGGTTAATTTACTCATCAGAAAGGAGAGTCATAGCTATGAAACAGAAAGTGGTGTTAAACTGTTTGCAGATGACATGATCCTCTACATAGAAAATCCTAAAGACTCCACCAGAAAACTACTAGAGCTAATCAATGAATATAGCAAAGTTGCAGGATATAAAATCAACACTCAGAAATCCCTTGCATTCCTTTACACTATTAATGAGAAAGTAGAAAAAGAAATTAAGGAAACAATTCCATTCACCATCACAACAAAAAGAATAAAATACTTAGGAATATACCTACCTAAAGAAACTAAAGACCTATACATCGAAAACTATAAAACACTGATAAAAGAAATCAAAGAGGACACTAATAGATGGAGAAATATACCCTGTTCATGGATTGGAAGACTCAATATAGTGAAAATGAGTATACTACCCAAAGCAATNTGATAGCAGACAGCCCTGTGGTACTCCTTTCTCAATCTTGTACAAACAGCTGTTCCATACAGGGTTCTAACTGTTGTTTCTTGGCCCGCGTACAGGTTTCTCAGGTGGTAGGTAAGACGGTGTGATATTTCCGTCTCTTTAAGAGCTTTCCACAGTTTGTTATGATCCACAGAGTCAAAGGCTTTAGTGTAGTCAATGAAACAGAGGTAGATTTTTTCTGGAATTTACTTGCTTTCCCTTGCAAGGGAATAAACAGTATGTCTGTGTATTACTAAACTATTTCATTGTTGTTTTAATTTGTATTTTCTTAATGACATATGCTGTGGGTTATCTTTTCTTATTTATATTTGTCAACTACATATCCTCAGACTTCCCTTGTGGCTCAGTGGATAAAGAATCCGCCTGCAATGAGGAAGACCTTCATTCGATACCTGGGTTGGGAAGATCACCTGGAGAAGGGAAAGGCTACCCATTCCAGTATTCTGGCCTGGAGAATTCCATGAAATGTATCATCCATGGGATTGTAGAGTGGGACACAACTGAGTGACTTTCACTTTCACTTTCTCTCACATATCTTTTTTGATGAGGTGTCTGTTAAGCTCTTTGGCCCATCCTTTAATCAGATTGCTAATTTTCTTATTTGAGTTTTAAGAGTTTCTTGTACTTCAGCCCTTTATCAGATGTGTCTTTTACAAATATTTTCTCCATGTCTGTGATTTTTGTTTTTGTCTGATTATTGTCTTTGGTAAAGCAGAAATTGTTTTGTTTTAATAATTCCAAATTATTAATTAAAAATTTTATGAATTGTGTCTTTGGTATTGTGTCTAAAATGTCATCACCATACCGATGTATATATAAGTCTTCTCCTGGATGGATGTCCAGTTGTTCCAGCACTATTTGTGAAATGTCTGTCTTTTCTCCATTTTATTGTCTTTTTCCTTTGTCAAAGATCAGCTTTGACAGATTCAGTTCAGTTCAGTCGCTCACTTGTGTCCCACTCTTTGCGACCCCATGAACTGCAGCACGCCAGGCCTCCCTGTCCATCACCAACTCTCGGAGTTCACTNACCTCAGTGCAGTGGACCACGGCACACAGCCTGGACCTCTGGAGCAGGCTAGTGTGACACACAGTCCAGACCTTGGCAAAGAGGAACTGCGGCACAGAGCCGGGAACAGCTCACAAGCCGTGGGCAGAACACAGGACGGACTTTAGCACAGGGCGACTGCGGCACACATCCTGGACCTGGGGAGATGGCGACCACGCCACACAGCCCAGACCTCGGTGCCAGGCTAATATGGCAGAGAGCCCGAACCTCGGCACAGTGCGACCACGGCACACAGCCCGGTCCTCAGTGAAGGGCGACTGTGGCACACAGCCCGGACCTCAGCTCAAGGCTACTGTGGCACACAGCCCGGAACTCGGTTCAAGGCTACTGAGGCACACAAGCTGGACCTTGGCGCAGGGCGATCGCTGCACACAGCGTCGACTTCAGCTCAGGGGACCGTGGCACACATCCGGGACCTCGGCACAGGGTTAGCACAGCACACAACCTGGACCTTGGCCAAGGGCGACCGTGTCACACTGCCCGAAACATTGAAGGGTGACCACGGCACACAGCAAGTAACTCATCGCTAGCCGACCGCTGAACACAGCCCGGAACTTGGCGCAGGGCGACCACTGCACACAACCCGAAACNGCTAGATGTGTATAAGAGACAGGTATTGTAAAGTCAAATCAAAAAATAAATAAATTAATTAATTAAAAAAAAAAAAGAAAATGGGAATTGAGGGGTTGACACGGGAGCCCCAAACTCTAGATGGGGAAATTTGCTAACAAGAAACCTCAAATGATGACACCTACCCCCTGGCATTTACATTCAAAACAAAAATGAAGCTATCTAAGCACAGGGAGCTATATCCAATATCCTGGGATAAATCATAATAGGAAAGAATATTCAAAAGAATGCATATATATGTATAACTGAATCAGTTCGCTAGACACCAGAAATTAACACAACATTGTAAACCAAGTAGTTCAGTTTTAAAAAGTGAAACTATCTATTCACTTTGATATTAAGGATCCAAATTAAGATGTAGGAAAAACAGGATGATGTAAAAATCCAAGACCCTTTGCCTAAAAATTGGTATCCTGGTTTCTAATCCAGTTTTACCAATGACTCATTTGATCTTGGGCAGATTCTTTTCTCCAGTCTCAGGGAGTCATACGAAAAGAAGGACTTTCATAAGGCGGTTTCTAAAAATCCTCCAGTTCCAGTATTTTTGTAATTCTCTAATAGATTTGCCTTTCATTTTGGTGCCAAGTTAGTTAGAAGAACAGCAATCTCTGGTCGTTTTCTCTGTACAACATGCCATTAGCAGTTCAGAGAGCCCAGAGCCCCACAGTCTGAGCTTATGAGTAGAGGAAAACATGGCCAAAACAATAACAGCCAAGTTGAAATGTAGCCGATCATCATTCTGTCCAGGAAAACAGCTTTGTTTATTTGCAACAGAGAATGGCTGGTTCTCTAGGATGGAAAAGTTACACAAGTAAACTTAATTGAGAATAACAGGGAAAATCTAATTGATAAACAACTGATCCCCCCTCCCCTTTTCTCTTTCTGCTCATGCAGCTGCTCCATCTGCCAGGAGCTTAGGATGTTGCTGATTGCTGTCAATCAACAGGGACCGCCAAGCCACACACTCCCAGATAAAGGGTTTCATGAATGCTCAGATTTGCAAAGGGTGGTTAAAACCAAACAAACAAAAAAAAAGACCTACCAACACTCTCTTGGTCTGATTGCTAATCTGTGGCAGACAATACCCCGTGGGAACCAATTACTGACCACTGTTCGTTCCAGAGCCGCCAAGCCAACAGCACATTCAAGCTCTCTGATTTGTGACATTGGATTGCTTTGCTCTCACACCCGGAGCTGCTGTGCCCCTGATAACGCCACCTTCTCACCATGTAGGATGCCCTTCCACTCTTGTCTTGGTCTGACCTAATACACTGCTGCTTAGTTACCAGCCAACTGGTTATTTTATCTCCGGCCACATCTTCATTTGATCTCTGAAGGCCAAATACAGTACATCCTAGTTGAAAAAGTTTTCTGCATGTTGAACCTGGTCCCCTAAATAGGAAGGTGTCCCATGCACAGAAAGTCCCAGGTAAACGACTCATTTTTAATTTTGTTTTCAAATGTTATATTTTATTGCTAATTATCATTAGGTATTTTAAAATTTTATTGAAATATAGATTTACAATATTGTATTAGCTTCAGGTATACCACAAAGTGATTTAGTTATACATATACATATGTGTGTATAAATGGCAGCTCTGCTCTGTGACCCCTTTAAGCCCACTCTCCAGAGGAGAAGATGGCTCTTGGGTTTCCTATCTGCAGTGAGGATGTTGGATTAGGTGCTTTCCCAAAGGCCATTGTTCATTAGAACATTTTAAGGCTTTATAATGAATCTGACTCAGTCTGGAACCTATGAATAGAGCCTGGGTTCTGAACCAACTGAGGCTGAAAGACACACTCTTGCATTTTTCTAAGAGACTCTGGGGGCCAAAGGCTGAGTGGACACGTTTGTCTTCAGTGGCCCACTCTTCTCATTATGTCTCCAGATCTCCCTTGGGTCCTCAGGGAACTGCACTTGCACATGATTGTGACCTTCTGGCCAGTGCCCAGTATGTAAATTAGGTGTGACCAGGCTTCCCTCGTGGCTCAGCTGGTAAAGAATTCGCCTGCAATGTGGGAGAACTGAGTTCAATCCCTGAGTTGGGAAGATCCCCTGGAGAAGGGAAAGGCTACCCACTCTAGTATTCTGGCCTGGAGATTTCCGTGGACTGTACAGTACATGGAGTTGCAAAGAGTCGGACACGACTGAGTGACTTTATTTTTAAATTGAGTGTAATAAGCCAGGTTGGGGGGAACTACTGATGGCTGAATTGTGGTCACTCTCTGAGGTTGTATTTGGACTGGGTGGTCACACCTCAAGGAGTGACCAATATGGGCAGATCAGCTGCTCTGGGCTGTCAGATCCTTCTAGTACCATCTCGATCAACAGCATGGAGTCATTCTCTAACCCAAGGTGGGATTCAGAACTCAGGTGGTTGCTATAAACAAGTGGTTTCAAAGGTCTTTCTACCACCATCAGTCACAGTCTCTGAGGGGTGATCTTTTATTTAGTTAGTCTTTGGATGATCTTTTATTTAGTTAGTTTTTTTGGATGACCTTTTAGAGATCATTAGTGTTGCAGTTAATGCTGCTGCACAACCTTCTTGACCCCTGAGTCTCTGCGGACTTGCTGCAGATCACAGAACACCTTAGTGGCAGGGCTGAGACCAGGACCCAGATCTATAGGTCCCTTTCCCTGCTGGTGTACTGCCCACCCCACATCCACTATCAGGCAAGCAGGTGTCTGTGCCTCCACATACAGTCACATGGCCCTTCAGAGCAAGTCAAAGAGCAAGGGCTGCAAAAAACTGGGAAAATAGCCCTAACAGACCCCCAAGAGTTTCAACTCTTCCTTTCTAGTAGCTATGAAATTGAAAACGCATTTTCCTAAGCTGCTCTCTCAGGCTGTTTTCTGCCTACACGCACGTTGACTACATCACGTGGTAACAATCAGTGATTCTTCTGTCCTTTCCCTTGTGAGAAAGAATACCTAATACCTGGGCTCTGTATTGCCAAAACACCAAGCACAAAGTGGATCTGATGAGGAAGATGACTACAGTCTTTTTCAGAGTGTTTTCTTATCTGTTGGCAAGTCAGGCAATTCTCAGTCACAGAGGTCTTCCCTAAGCTGTTTGATGTCAGCTGTCCTTACAGCAACGGCTCTGTCCGCTCACCCCGACCCCTGTCCATCAGTTTTTAGTAAAATCCTCCCATTTTGGCATCATAAGAGTGCCCTCTAGCGCTGATCTAATTAAGAACCTGGAGGCCAAAGGATTCTTGTCTTCATGGGAAATGGGTCTGGCTGTATCTTGTCCTTGGCTATGCCAAGACACATTCTTTCTGAAGCATCTCTGAAGCACCTACTTGACAATGCAGTCTTTCACAAAGGAGTGAAAGGAACAGTTTGCCATTGAAACAAATCAAGCAAACCAAAAACCAAAAAAAAAGAGAGAGAGAGAGAGAGAGGTCATTAAAGAAAACCTCCTGAGATGCATTCTGACACATGATGTGGGGGCACTGTTTGAATTATCAAAGGGGGTGCACAGACGTAGGCTGACTCTACCAACTGAAAGTTGATGTGTAACAACAAAAGAGACACAGACATAGAGAACGGACTTTTGGCCTCTGAGGGAGTAGGAGAGGGTGGGATGATTTGGGAGAATGGCATTGAAGCATATATACTATCATGTAAGAAACGAGGCGCTGGTCTATGTTCGATGCAGGATGCAAGATGCTTGGGGCTGGTGCACGGGGATGATCCAGAGAGACGTTGTGGGGTGGGAGGTGGGAGGGGGATTCAGGATTGGGAGCTTGTGTACACCTGTGGTGGATTCATGTCGATGTATGGCAAAGCCAATAGAGTATTGTAAAGTAAAATTTAAAAAATAAATAAATTAAAAAAAGGTTTTTTTTAATGTATATAATTTTAAAGGTTACTTTCCATTTACAGTTATTACAAAATGTTGGCTATATTTCCCCATATTGTACAATAAATTCTTCAGCCTATTTTACCCCCAATAGTTGGTACCTCCCATTCCGTCTCCCCTATCCTGCCCCTCCCTCCACTCCCCACTGGTAATCATTAGTTTGTTCTATTTGTGAGTCTGCTTCTTTTGAAAAGCTGACAGTGATTTTTGAATGTGTTTTTGAGTTCCCCAGATGCAAACATCTGTATTTGTACGTTAGGTTTCACTAATGTGTTTCTTCAATTTGATCATACATATGCTTTTGCTTCCAAGGAAGCATAGACCATTCAGAATCCCTTAGAAACGTTCTGGGTATAACAGGGCTTGCTTTCTGATAATAAGAGCCTGCAAAAGTTTCACTTAGAACATAAACATAAATCTGCATGCATGTGTATATTTCTACAGTTTATTTTATCTCATTTTCTCTCCGTACTTCAGATTTGGGGATCTGGAAGATCCACAAAGAATGCTATCTCAGACTAGTTCAAATCCTCAGGGAAGATTTCCACTGTGCCCTTTACATTCTGCTTCACAAAAGACTGCTACTCTACTGAATCCCAAATACTGGATGCTGACACAGAAAAAGAATGGCAAGCTGCCAAGGTGACACAGAACTGCTTCATTCACATTTTCACATGTTTCAAACACAGAGCATGACAATGTCCCTAACAAGCAAGGATTTGGCAAGTACTAAACTAAGAATCGAGATCATCCTCAGGAAATGTTCAGCCAAGTCATTAAGAGGGTCAGACAGTAATGACACGTGGAATGTTCCATCCTGGACATATGTCACTTGCTTTCGTCAAGGAGCTTCTAGCTCTGCCGACATCAAAGTGTGGTAGGAGGCACTGGCTTGGGTCTGAAACTGTTCTCAAGCCAGCCCTGAACAAAGAGGGAACCGGAGCCAGCACAGGCTTCAGAGCTGACAGAACTGTGTATTTCAGCCCTCCAAGTGTCTTTGGTTGCTTCAAACCCATCAGTCTCACTTTTCGCAAAACTGTGACCTCCTTGGGATCTCCAATAATATCTGACAGATGGCACAAACCAGGTGCTCAACAAAACCTGCTGAATTTACTAAAACCAACCATTTTTATTTTAAAATAAATGAAAAATACCCTTCACTGTCCAGATGTTTGGGACAAAGTAAGAGAAACATCAGACTAATGGACTTCATTGGTATACATCTGTGTTGACCGAATGGATCTGTCCACAACATGGAAAGTAAACTGGATTCTCAAGGGGAAAAAAAACCTCTGTTGAAGACTTTAAGCTACTGCTGTTCTTCCTCACGTAGACCTTGCTGCTGCTAGTCTCTATCAATGTGACAAATCAAAAGGTCCAGGGCTGTCCTAGAGACTCCCCATTTACGAATGGATTTGGCTTGGTGCTATTGATGTATGCACCACTTTTTGAAAATTCATGATCAGTTTGCATTTTTATGGACTTTGGACACCTTTCCAAATGTGAAGATGTAGCACCATTGTTAGGACGAAGCCTCTGTTTTCATGAGAAAGCTGATTTCCTTTTATAGCAGGATTCTCAGTTTCATATCTTACCTGAAGTTTCAAAACTAGGTAACAAAAACAATGTGAGTGTTCCTGCCCCCACGAACCCAAAATATGGGACAAATGTGCCAGAACATCTGGGAGAGTACACAGAGTTATCTTTTCTAGAAATCTTGGAAATTATACCTAAATGACAAATAATAACAATCATACTATTAGCTATGAGTACGTCCTACATGCCAAGCACCATGCACTTTACAGGAATTGTCTCATTTCATCCCAAGCGGAAGTCTATACTCATTGTACAGATGATAAAACTGAGCCCCAGAGTGACTTGCACAACTAATCACTCAAATCCAGAATTGTAGGAGGCCAGCACCCAAGCTCATTGGCCACTAAGCTGTCCTGCACCTGTGAGGTAGGCATCATTCTTATCTTTTTATAGGTAAATTAGGTGAAGCTCAAACAATTACTTGCTCAAAGTCATGTATCTAATAAGTGAAGGCACTGAGATGAGAATATTCAATATGCCCTGACTCCTAATCTTTTTTTGAATTATAATTGATTTATATTTCAGATTATATTCCATTATAGTTTATTACAATATGCTGAATATAGTTCGCTGTGTTATATAGTAAGTCCCTATGGTTTATCTATTTTATATATAGCAGTTTGTATCTCTTAATCCCATACTCTTAGTTTATCCCTCCCCACCTTCCCCTATGGTAACATAAGTTTGTTTTCTATGTCTGTGAGTATGTTTCTATTTTGCACATAGATTCATTCATATTACTTTCTAGACTTCACATATAAGTGATGGCATATTATATTTGTCTTTCTCTGTCTGACTTACTTCACTTTAGAATGATGATCTCTAGGTCTATTCATGTTGCCACAAATAGCAATATTTCATCCTTTTTGTGGCAGAGTAATATTCCTATATGTATCTATACCACATCTTCTTTATCCATTCATCTGCTGATGGATATTTAGGTTACCTCCATGTCTTGGCTGTTGTAAATAGCGCTGCTATGAGTACTGGGGTGCATGTATCTTTCAAATTAGAGTTTTGTCTTTTCAGGATATATGCCTAAGAGTGGGATTGCTGGATCACATGGAAACTGTATTTTTTTTTTTAAAGGAACCTCCATACTGTTCTCCATAGTGGCTGTACCAATTTACGTTTCCATATCCAGGATAGTAAGATTCCCTTTTCTTCACACCCTCTCCAGCATTTGTTATCTGTAGACTGTTTGATGACGGCCATTCTGATGGCCACACTGATGACGATCCGTGTGAGGTGATAGCTCATTGTAGTTTTGATTTGCAATTGTCTAATAATTAGTGATGTGGAGCATCTTTTCACGTGCCTGTTGACCATCTGTGTGTTCTTTGAAGCAATGTCTGTTGAGGTCTTCCGCCCATTATTTGATCAGATTTTTTTTTGATATTGAGTTATGTGTGCTGTGTTAATTTGAAAATTTACCCCTTGCCCTAACTCCAAATCCTATGCCTTCCCTACTGCACTGGGTCCCACACCTCCACGAGGTGCACACATGGAAAGAGTCAATGTGCATAATCTCTCTGGGCACACCAGACCAGCACTGGGAGTGGAGGTTGCCCCCTAGTTTCTATACAACTGGCAGCACGCTTGGAAGTGATGTGTTCTGTGTTGCCCTTCAAGCTTCTCCAGGGACCATTTTTCATTTTGAATTTCAGAATAAATGTGCAGGCTATGAGTGCCAAGCACTTGAATACACAAGGAAGAGAGGATGTATCTCATTTGAAGATGAAAACCTAGTGTAAATCTTTACCACAGCTATGCTGTTCCCCTAAGGCATAAATCACGTGGCAGTGGGTGGGCCAGTAGCCTGTGAGGAAAAGAGGTTGGCAGGCAGATCAGTGCTCTCTGTGTCTCTCTCCTCCCTCATAGCAGAGTGGAGGTGAGGGGGTTTTTCCTGCTATTATACCAATATTTCCTTATCTTTAGCAAAATTCATTTAAACCATGTATATCAATATGTTAAATTATATATATATATATATATATATACCCATCTAGGAACTAAGGGCATATGAGCTGTCAGCTAAGTGGGATGATGCTGTGGGTGCTGTGATTGTCTGAACACAAGGAATCCAGCTGAAGTCTGCATGTAGCCCTAAGCAGTACTCATATCCATATGCACAGCTACCCTCAAGGAGTCCCACTTCAGCCCCACAGTTGTAGCCCCATGGCAGCAGATCAGTGTCTCTTCTGAAGTGGGAAGTCTCCAAGAGTCAGAGGAAGAATTTGGAACTGCTTAGTTGAAGCTGGACTTACTGAATCTCTAATTGCCCAACTGGCACATCATCGGGCTACTTGCTCATTCATCCTGATTGATGTGGGTTAGGGAGGTGGGCAGTGGGTATCCTGCAGGCAGTGGAAAAATCACCAGGCAGCTAGGTT
Source organism: Neotragus pygmaeus (assembly GCA_006410875.1). Classification (NCBI taxonomy): domain Eukaryota; kingdom Metazoa; phylum Chordata; class Mammalia; order Artiodactyla; family Bovidae; genus Neotragus; species Neotragus pygmaeus. Next base: position 102,763 of record SJYV01025710.1, on the reverse strand, counting down.
TGTGGAAACTGAATTGTGGTTTCCCAGTGCACTCATTCTGACCAATCTCCAACTGCCCAACTATTGGCAGTTGCCTCTCACATTCTGGCTTTGACTTACTCTGCGCTCAGCCCCTCATCAGGTAGGTAAAGATCTTGAAACCCACACGAGCTGCTGCTAGAAGGGAAGCCCAGTGTAAAGAAATCTTTCTCTAGAAAAACCCTTTGAATATATATCAAGGTAGTTATTTTAGGTTTGGGAAAGACATCTTTCTCAAAACAGGAGAACATTTGCCTTTGATTCAAACATTCTTCTTTACTCTTCTGACCTATATCTAGATTTTAACAGATTTATTGAGATATAACTCACATACCAAAGCCTTTGACTGTGTGGATCACAATAAACTGTGGAAAGTTCTGAGAGAGATGGGAATACCAGACCACCTCACCTGCCTCTTGAGAAATCTGTATGCAGGTCAGGAAGCAACAGTTAGAACTGGACATGGAACAACAGGCTGGTTCCAAATAGGAAAAGGAGTACGTCAAGGCTGTATATTGTCACTCTGCTTATTTAACTTATATGCAGAGTATATAATGAGAAATGCTGGAATGGAAGAAACACAAGCTGGAATCAAGATCTCCGGGAGAAATATCAATCACCTCAGATATGCAGATGACACCACCTTTATGGCAGAAAGTGAAGAGGAACTAAAAAGCCTCTTGATGAAAGTGAAAGAGAAGAGTGAAAACGTTGGCTTAAAGCTCAACAGAAAACGAAACAGTGGAAACAGTATCAGACTTTATTTTTTGGGGCTCCAAAATCACTGCAGATAGTGACTGCAGCCATGAAATTAAAAGACGCTTACTCCTTGGAAGGAAAGCTACAATCAACCTAGATAGCATATTGAAAAGCAGAGACATTACTTTGCTGACTAAGGTCTGTCTAGTCAAGGCTATGGTTTTTCCAATGGTCATGTATGGATGTGAGAGTTGGACTATAAAGAAAGCTGAGCGCTGAAGAATTGATGCTTTTGAACTGTGGTGTTGGAGAAGACTCTTGAGAGTCCCTTGGACTGCAAGGAGTTCCAACCAGTCCATTCTAAAGGAGATCAGTCCTGGGTGTTCTCTATAAGGAATGATGGTAAAGCTGAAACTCCAGTACTTTGGGCACCTCATGCGAAGAGCTGACTCATTGGAAAAGTCACTCTGATGCTGGGAGGGATTGGGGGCAGGAGGAGAAGGGGACGACCAAGGATGAGATGGCTGGATGGCATCACGGACTCGATGGACATGAGTCTGAGTGAACTCCGGGAATTAGTGATGGACAGAGAGGCCTGGCGTGCTGCAATTCATGGGGTCGCAAAGTGTCAGACACGACTGAGTGACTGAACTGAACTGAACTCACATACCATATAATTCACCTATTTTAAAGGGTACAAATTGGTGGTTGTTAGTATAGTCACGGATATGTGGAGTCATCACTACACTCGGTTTTAAAACTTTTCCATTACCTGAAAAATGGTAGCTGTCACCCCATGTCCCCCTGCCCTTATCTCTACTTTCTGTCTCTATGGTGGTTGGTGGTTTAGTCACTAAGTCGTGTCCGACTCTTGTAACTTCATGGACTGTATGTAGCCCGCCAGGCTCCTCTGACCATGGGATTTCCCAGGCAAGAATACTGGAGTGAGTTGCCATTTCCTTCTCCAGGGGGTCTTCCTGACCCAGGGATTGAACCCAGGTCTCCTGCATTGCAAGTGGGCTATTGCATATTGCCATGGGCAGGCGGATTCTTTACTGATTGAGCCACCAGGGAAGCCCCCTCTTTCTCTATGGATTTTCTTATTTTGGACATTTCAAGTAAATGGAATCATCCAATGCATTGCCTTTTGTCACTGGCTTCTTTGACTTAGCATAATGTTTTCAAGGTTCATCCATGTTATAACATGTAACAGTACTGCATTCCTTTTCATGGCCAAATAATATTCCAGTGTACAGCCATCCAAAGTACATACATAAATTAAATGTATCTAAACAACGTCGTCCCTATCCACTAAACAAAGCCACAGTCTTTCCTGAGAACCTGCCACCTGTTATGGCACATTTATGACTAGCACCATGGGGGTACATCGTGGAGATGAATAAGAAGATACAGCAAAACGACCCAACAAACATCTATTGAGTGTCTCCTATGTGCCAGGCATGTGCTGAGACACTGGGAATGCAAGGATGAGCAAGACACTGTCTCTGACTTCCATGAGCAAATGGTGAGGACTATAGTGAGGAAAACCATGCATCATAAACAGTAGCTGTAGTAGCTGGACAGACATAAATACCAAAAGCACCAACAGGCTATGGAAAGCTCATTTTCCACTGGGGAGGAATCCTGGTGGAGGATGGGGCTCTTGAGTGCACAAATATTCAAACTAGCCCAAGAGAGGGCAGCAGCCAGGGATTCGGGTGTTTTGTTTGTTTGGCGTATTTTTTAGTTGAGATGAAATTCACAAAACATGAAATTAACCATTTTGAAGTGTACGACTGAGAATTTAGTACATTAACCTGTGCAACCACCACCTGTCTCTAGTTCCCAAAGGAAACCCTGTACCCATCCAGTAGTCATTCTTTCTTCCCCCTGCTCCCCTTAGCTCCTGGCAATAACCAGCGTGCTTTTTGTCCCTAGGGAACTGCCTATCCTGGATAATTCGAGTGGAATCACACAACACATGGCCCTTTTAGTCTGGTTTCTTTCACTTATCATAATGTTTCTGAGGTTCACTCATGGTACAGCGTGCATCAGCACTTCATTCCCTTTTATGGCCGAACAATATTCCATTGTACAGATGCATCACATTTTGTTTATTCATTCATCCTTTGAAGAGTATTTGGGTTGCCTTAACTTTTTAACTGTTTTTTGAAATTTTTGAGAGACCACAATCGGAATCTTTTTTTAACACCAAAAACATTTTGTGTTGGGGTACAGCTGATTAACAATGTTGTGATAGCTTCAGGTGAACAGTGAAGGGATTCAGCCACACATATACATGTGTTCATTCTCCCTGAACCTTTTTTACTATCATGATTAATACTGCCACCAACATTCATGTACGAGGTTTTCAATGTGCTGATGTATGTTTTCATTTCTCCTGGGTATATATCTGGTAGTGGAATTGCTGGGTCATATGGTAATTCTATGTTTAACTTTTTGAGGAACTGCCAAACCATTTTTCCACAGCAGCTGCACCATTTTACATTCCCACCAGCAAATTACAAGGGTTCCAATTTCTCCCAGAGATTCAATTTTATTTCTTTCTCCAAGAGAAGAGTTCCATTAAATTGGAGACACCCAATTAGCCCAAATGACTGACCCTATTGCTGGGCATTAGGCGCTGGGCCTCTTAATTAATGCTTAGGCTGGTGGCAGAAACAAAGCAAATGAGGACAAAGAGGAGAGTCCTGCCACAGCTCTGGGAGTGCCTTGGCACATGCTCACAACCTAAAAGGGAAAGCATGCAGGTAGGCCGTGAAACCATGCACCTGACCCACATCGATAGCATTCACAGCATCTTGCCCACCAAAGTGGGAGGAGTGCATTCTCAGCTCTAAGAGCCAAACCCTGCAAAACCCAGGAGGTGATTTTATGAAAGAAATGACACGAAATCAATAATGACTCTGACAGTCATGGAAAGAACAGCACAGCCTTCTCTATTAGACAAGAAATTGGAAGAAGCGTCCATGGATTGTGAGGGCACTTAGATCCCATGATATTTGGCACCAGCTTCTGTCCCTTGGAACAAAGATCTGACAGATACCTAGGAAATAAATAACAATGATGAATGCTGAGCTCTAAAGATGATGGCATATAAGTATATCACGGAAGCCTACCCTTATGGCTTGTCTCTCCCCTGCAGTAATGAGACAGTTCAACCAACATTGAATCCACCCCCCCCCCCCCAGCCTATATCACTCCCTGGGCAGGTGAGCTCCACTCTGAAACAGGCTTAAATCTTTCAAGCTACACAATGCCATTTTCCTGAGCTGAGACTGTCACTTGCCAAGATGACGTGCCACCATCCCGAAAGAGCTGAGACACGAGCCCATATGCCCCTCTTCAAAGCCCTAGAGGCTCTCTTGGGGGAGAGGAAGCCTGGGGAAAGCATCTCAATGATCCCTGTCACCTATCNTTCCTGAGCTGAGACTGTCACTTGCCAAGATGACGTGCCACCATCCCGAAAGAGCTGAGACACGAGCCCATATGCCCCTCTTCAAAGCCCTAGAGGCTCTCTTGGGGGAGAGGAAGCCTGGGGAAAGCATCTCAATGATCCCTGTCACCTATCAGATCCTTGGATCTTCAGTAACCTAAGATTTTACGTGGGTGGATTTCAAATACTTTTAGAAGCACAGCCCTCTTTTCAAACAAAAATCTCCCAATGACTCCAGTATATAAAACACACAAAAACTGAGCTGCTTTGATTCGAAGAGGGGGTGGGGTGAAGGGAAAGGTGATGAGAGCAGAGCTGCCATTTACTGGCCCCAGGTTGGGCAGCATACACCTCCACAGAACATCATTCATGTAGATCAGCAGTTCTCCGTGTGGCAGGATGACACTGGTAGTCCTCAAGACCCATTCTGGGGTCCCTGAGGTCCCCCTTTAACAAATATATGGCTGTATGATGCTATATTTTCTTCATATCCTTTGACCAGAGTAACATGTTATGAGAAATGTAATGCAGAAGCCGATATGAGATTCTATCCGTCTTCTATAAAGCCAGATATCAAAGAGATTTACAAAATATAAAACATTGTCATTATTTTTTTCTGCTTTGGAAGTCAGTNCTGGGAAAGATTGAAGGCAGGAGGAGAAGGGGACAACAGAGGATGAGATGGTTAGATGGCATCACTGACTGAATGGACATGAGTTTGAGTAAACTCTGGGAGTTGGTGATAGACAGGGAGGCCTGGCGTGCTGCGGTTCATGGGGTCACAAAGAGTTGGACACAACTGAGCGATTGAACTGAACTGAAGTAGAGTTAATACATGTTCTTGAAAATTGCTCAGTTTTAAATTCAAATACAGTCAATACCAATAGATATATGCCATATAAATATGACCTCCTTTGAGCCTCAGTAACTGAATATAAAAAAGTCCTGATACGGAAAAGTCTGAGAACTGTTGACATGCACTATGCTGTGAATGAGAGTTGAGCAAAGCCTGGGGCTTATAGGGGGTGGGCTGGAGGGTCTGAGTTCTGCATGCTCAGCCTCCTCCCCACCTTCTATGCCCCTTGAGGAAGCCCTCTGGATATGTCTTCAGAACCCCAAGGGTCCAAGTTTGAAAATAATTGATTACTCCAGCCCTCTTACTTTAAAAACCAGGAAACGAGGGAAGGCAAGGGTTATGGATTTGTAAGGCAAGANGCCCCTTGAGGAAGCCCTCTGGATATGTCTTCAGAACCCCAAGGGTCCAAGTTTGAAAATAATTGATTACTCCAGCCCTCTTACTTTAAAAACCAGGAAACGAGGGAAGGCAAGGGTTATGGATTTGTAAGGCAAGAACAGCTGGGATTACATCCTGATCTTCTGCCCTTGGTTCTGGATTCAGGTTATCTCCCCTGCCTGAGCTGCTATGAAAATAACCACAGCAGTGCTCACTGGTTGAACTTTCTGTGTCGGCACTATGCTAGGCAGTCTGTAATATCCAGCTTGAGCCACCCCCTAGTGCCTTCTTGTTCCCACTGGGCAAGCACATTTGGCCCAGAATGCTCCATGTTTGCTAAATCCACACGGAGAGAAAAGCAGGCAATGGGCTGTCCACCGCTCCCACCCACCCACCATATTCACCTCTGAATCTAGCCAGCCCTGGCTTTCTCAATACAAAGAATTCAAGCTGGCATCGGCTTCCTGAGCACATCTTGATAAGCAGCATGCATTCCACCAGAGAAGGGATTTTTTTTAAAGCCAAGAATCAATTAATTTAATCTGGTTCCTGTGTGGTTCAAGAAAGCCCCACATGGGCAACAACTGGGGACTTAAGAGCAGGGTCTTGGCAGTTGGCCATGCGGTGACTCCACAGAGGGTGCCTTTGTGCCTCCTGCCCTTCTGCCCAAGACACACCTCCAACCCTTTGAAAAGACTGCTGGGTAGGAGCAAACTGGATATAGTGTTAGGCTAATCCTTGTACTACAAGAATGGCAGCCACGGGGCACATAGTGCCTGAAAAGGATCTAGGTAAAATTCTCACTCATCTCCCAAAATGACAGAGAGGGCCTACAGGGACTGGCTAGGCAGGACGCCAAGGTAGAAGTCCACCTCAGAATCACATGGGAAGCCATTTAAAACACCCAGGACTGCGGGGCCCTGCAGCAGGGGAAATCCTGCTTTCATCAGTCAGGGATGGATGGCTACTGCGCACTCCAGATGAGGAGCCAGTGAGAAGCCAACTCCCTCACTTACAGATGGGGAAACTGAAGGACAGAGAGGGAAAGAGTTATAGCTGGGATGAGGCTCTGGATACTGAGCCCTCTCTGCTATTCACAATTCCAGGCTCTGCTCAACTGAGGGGAAAACCAGTGTGGGCACTCTAGTATGTGTGTGTGTAGGGGGTGTGGTTGGGGCATTTAGAGATAATCAAGCCATTTATATTTGATTCATGCTTTTCATTTCACACTCTCCCCCTTTTCTTCCAACTTGATCATTGGATCCAAGTCTTTCATTTTTAGATAAGGAAGCTGGGGGCAAGACTGGAGAAGGGTCAAATTCTGCCCTATGTGAGATTTAGGATCCAAATCTCTGTGCTTTCTTGCCTGTGTTCCTTCCACTACATTTTGACCCTGAAGTCCCATCCCGAGAGAAATATATTATTACAGATTGTATTGGGTTGGTCAAAAAGTTCGTCCGCATCTTTCCATAACATCTTACAAAAAACTTGAACGAAGATTTTGGTCAACACAATATTTCATTAGTATTCTTCCCACCAAGGGGAAACTTTGTTAGAAGCCAACACACTCCCTGGCTCTATGGCATCAGCCTGCCCTGAGAGTTGCTCTAACTGCTGGCTTCCAATCTAAGCTTATATTCCAGGGCTGCCCTGGAAACATTGGTAAAGCCAGCACAGCTAATATAGACAAATGATGGCAATGAAATAAATTATTTGCATAGGTGGGACTTCTCTTTTAATTTTACTATTTTAAGGTTCTAAATTCTTTTCTAGCCTTTATGTATAATTAAATACAGATGTTCTCAGAGCTTAATGTCAGTTTAAATTTCAGCCCTCGGAAAGTAATTTGTTTGCATGTTCAAGGAACAAACCATTTCTTAACAGTTTCAAAGACCCAGGCTCATGCATCATGAATCAAGGTTGCCTTGATCAAAGCTAAAAAGGTCAAGCAAAGTAGGCCTGCAACTCCCACCTTTTAAAGAAGAAAAAAAAATTCAAGCTTTTGGTTCTTTGTCTTAACGGCACACATGTCTTAATTTCTTTAGGTATGTGTATGATAATATGCATAATTTATCTGTGTGCTCTCCACACAAAAGCCAGGTAAATCGTGCTCCCTGTCCCATGATGATGATAAGGGCTTCCCAGGTGGCTCGAATGGTAAAGAACTTGCCTGCAATGCAGGAGACATCAGAGACCCAGGTTTGATCCCTGTGATGGGAAGATCCCCTGGGGGAGGGAATGGCAACCCACTCCAGTATTCTTGCCTGGAGAATCCCCATGAACAGAGGAGCCTGGCGGGCCACAGTCCATGGGGTCACAAAGAGTCAGACACGACTAAATTGACTTGGCATGCACATTAGCATGTTCCATGATGGATTGAACAATTGGAGGGACATTGAGTAACTCCCTCTGTGCAGTGGGCCTCAGTTTCTTCATCTGTATACAGATATTTCTGAAGTTCTTTGGTCTCTAACAATAGAAGGTAACTAGACATAGAAGGGCTGTCCCTGGAGGTGATATTTTTTAAATAAATTTATTTATTTTAATTGGAAGTTGAAGATACTATCTTAGAAAGCAGTTTCTGAGGTTTGAAGTTTTTCAGGTTAGGCAATCAGCAGGGAAATTAGACCCATGGGTTCTTAGCCAAGTTTCTCCCTCTGGCTCTCCTCCCTCTGTCCTCTCTACATGCAGAAAGATGTCAGCTGTTCCAGCCCTTTCTCAGTGGCTCCAAGATTATTCCCACTCCTTTAGACACTCCACTAGTTCCTGAACTCTATTCTCACCCTGCACTCTCCAGTCTCTTAGGGTTTCTCTAGTAAATCTACACATATGTGCTCAGTTGCTCAGTCGTGTTCGACTCTTTAGTGTAGCCCACCAGGCTCCTCTGTCCATGGAATTTTCCAGGCAAGAATACTGAAGTGGGTTACCATTTCCTCCTCCAAGGGATCTTCCTGACCCGGGGATTGAACCCACATCTATGTCTCCTGATTTGGCAGCTGGATTCTTTGCCACTGAGCCACCTGGGAAGTAAAAAAAAAAAAAAAAAAAGAT
>SJYV01025710.1:46184-94292 GCA_006410875.1 Neotragus pygmaeus | reverse complement strand
CAAAGGAGAAAAGGGAAGATATACCTATTTGAATGCAGAATTCCAAAGAACAGCAAGGAGAGATAAGAAAGCTTTCCTCAGAGATCAGTGCAAAGAAATAGATGAAAACAATAGAACAGGAAAGACTAGAGATCTCTTTTAGAAAACTAGAAATACCAAGGGAAAATTGCATGCAAAAATGGACTCAATAAAGGACAGAAATTGTATGGACCTAACAGAAGCAGAAGATATGAAGAAAAAAGTTGGACACAACTTAGTGACTAAACAACAAATCTACACATATACCAGAGTCAAAAGGAATATTTCTCATTGACAATATATGACCAAGGTATTTTATTAAATGAAAATATAAACACGTTGTTAACTAGGATATATAGTATGATCCTATGGCCCCCATCCCCACAAGTAAACCAATCAGCCAACTCTTTCCGATACGACCTAAGTCTAGACTATGGTGGTTTTCACTTCTCTCTCAAACTTAACAAAAGATCATTTTGAAAGTTAACCTCATAAGTACTTACTAATGGGTTCTGTTTTACCTTTCTTTGTTCTAATCCAAGGTATTAACATTTACAGAAACTCTCTTTTTCAAAATGTGTTGAAATTAAGGTTGATTTGAATTTCTTAAAAGGTTAGGGTAATCGAATTCAGAGCAGGAGAAGACTTTTGAGCCTGAAGTTTCCATATTAGGAAGGCTAGGTAAGAGTAAACCTTGAGAAGAGTACTGGAAGCAAGATGACACACTCAAGCCAATGTTAAACAGTGCTCTGTGATTTTTTTTTTCATTTAATTCTAACAACAATAGCTTAAGATAAGGTATAATTATTTCCATTTTACAAATGAGATAGAGAGATTAAGCTGCTCCCAAGGTCAAAGCCAGAAAATGAAATAACTAGGTAGGTAGAGATTTGAACCCAGTCCCTTGTTTCTGGAGCCTATGAACTTCATTGGTGCTTTACCATAGTATAGTGTTTAAAAAGTGAGCGTTTAGGGATCTTTGAATCTGGGTGCTAGTCTCAACCTTATTTCTGACCCTCCAACTCTCTGAGAAAATGTACACTCCATACTAGATAATGTCTAAGGTGGCTGCCAACTCTTTATTTTTTGAATCTGCAACAGAATCAAGAAAAGTTGCCAACCTCTTTGATATACAGGTGACTGAGAGATGATGGTGATGGAATTGCCTGAGGTCAGAAGGTTGGCAACACACCTACAGGAATGTCCACAAGACCTTTGAGCTAGAACTCAGGAGATAGGTCTGGGCTGGAGACACTGAAGCTTTCCTCATGGCAGTGATAGTCTGTGAGATCTCGACATGAATGTAGGGAGAAAGAAAGGCAAGGACAGAGGACTGAGCCTCTGAAAAAGCCATAGGTAAAGGTATGGAGTGTGTTTCCCTGGTGGTTCAGATGGTAAAGCATCTGCGTGCAATGCAGGAGACGTGGGTACGATCCCTGGGTCAGGATGTTCCCCTGCAGAAGGAAATGGCAACCCACTCCAATATTCTTGCCTGGAGAATTCCATGGACAGAGGAGCCTGGTAATGGCAACAGAGAAATAAAAACAGAGAAAATAGCACAATGTCAGTTTCTCCAGTAGCTCAGCTGGTAAAAAATCTGCCTGCAATGCAGGAGAGACCTGGGTTTGATCCCTGGGTTGGGAAGATACCCTGGAGAAAGGAACAGCTACCTACTTCAGTATTCTGGCCTGGAGAATTCCATGGACTGTATAGTCCATGGGGTTGCAAAGAGTCGGACACGACTGAGTGACTTTCGCAATCAAGCCTAAGGAGTCAGGACTTTAAAATGGGAGCAGAAGTGAGAGGGTCACAGGTGGGGAAAACAAGTCACAAGCCTGTGAACTTTCACAGCCCTTTCCCCTCTCTTAGGACGTGTCTTTCCCTACATGGGCTCCCGGGTAAGAGTGAAGTTCCACTCTTCCAAGGATGCCCCGGACATAGCAGGCACTCAGTGTTCTTCCACTGGACTAAATCACGCTGCTTAGACTCATGCTTTTTCTGCACAACCAAAGGCAAAAGGATGCCTAAAAAGCATAGGAATGGGGCAAAAGTAACTGCAAACCAAAGCTTGATATTTCTGAAAACAATAAGTCACATTGGCCCTTTCAACCTGGATACCATCATTATTTGTGTCATCTCTGAATAAAAACAGAAAGGATAGTGACAGAAAGCCCTGGAAAAATACAGCATGTGAACAGTGATCGGCACAGCTACCACAGGGTAGAGCTTTTCCGGAGAGAAAGCTGGCGGGGAGATGGGGTGGGAAAGTAGTGGGGTATGTGCGAAGAGGCCTGAGAGAAGATGAGAACGACAAAAACTAAATAAATAAAAAGGCAATTTCATTATCATTTCAATTTGGGAAACTAAATTGTATTGTTTCCTTGATTTTTCAAACACACTTGAAAGATGTAAACACAAGAGCAAAAAATAATGAGATCTTGTCAATGTCTGGAATCAGCTGTCAACCGAGCCACTCCTCATACACAGCTGTCATTTGGTGCTCCGGCTTTCCAGGAGGGAGGCTTGTACGTGCCCAGAATGGTCATAGTCTCACTGAAGGGGGACGATAGCAGGGCAGCAGAAGTGAAGCAAGGTAGGAGGTGGGCTCCATAAGCAAGACACTGACTAGGCAGCCTCTTGGGCAACAGGTCAAAGACCTAGAAGGTCAAAGCCGTGTCGAGAACATGTAAAGAATCCAGAAAGTTCCAAAGGAAAAGGTGTGCGAGATACCAAAGAAGTGGCAGAATCCAGTCTGCAATAAGGAATTCAGGCAATTAATCATGCCTTCAGGGGCAGACGAGTTGTAACGGTTTCAGCACACAAGCAATCTGGAACAAAAGTGTGTGAGGGGAGTTCTTGGCACCAGTCATCAGAGTTGAGTAGGAAGCTTATTCCCAAGGCTGCCTTTGTCTACGATTTCTCTAGAGCTCTAAATGGAGGTGGAGTACAGCTGGCCTTTGCCTGAGGACACAGAGATGGAACAGTTGGAGCTGCAGAATAATGGCTCCACAGATTTCCCTGATAATTCAGGATTGAGCACTATTCACTTAAAAGGAGGGTTCTGCAGCACTTCCACTCTGTTCTGAGCAACCAGAGACCATAGTAAAGGTCATATACGGTGTCAGTCTGACTTTCTGTAAAGTGGGTAAAGGGATGGGAATTCGATGGGAATATCATTGACAAGAGTCTGACTCCAAGTTTGCCCTATTTGATCCAAAGACCTAAGAATAACCCTGTTAATATTAGTCCTGACATTCCAAGTCTCCTAAGTGAGATCCACTGCATAATATTTCATCATGGGAATGAAAATACATGCACAGAGCTTCTATTAGCTTATCTGAAGCAATAGTTAGAACCAGGCATGGAACAACAGACTGGTTCCAAACTGGGAAAGGAGTATGTCAAGGCTGTATATTGTCACCCTGCTTATTTAACTTATATGCAGAGGATATCATGAGAATTGCTGGGCTGGATGAAGCACAAGCTGGAATCAAGATTGCCAGGAGAAATATCAATAACCTCAGATATGCAGATGCAAAGATATGGTAGACATGGTAGATGCTTTCTACCACTCTATGGCAGAAAGCAAAGAGGAACTAAAGAGCTTCTTGATGAAAGTGAAAGAGGAGAGTGAAAAAGACTGAACTTCTGTTTTTTAGGTTAAACATCCTTGGAGTTATCTCCATTCTTCTTTGCTTAGTCTATAATCAAGTCCTCTGCGATAGTGTTGAATACAGGTAGTTTATTGTAGTCCTAAGGAAATGGCAACCCACTCCAGTACCTTTGCCTGGAAAATCCCATGGATGGAGAAGCCTGGTAGGCTACATACAGTCCATGGGGTTGCAAAGAGTCAGACACGACCGAGCGATTTCGCTTCACAATGATATCCTGTAAGTTGCCCAGTTTCTCAACAGGGGTGGCGATGCAGTAGCACTGACTCCAGCAGGGTTCATCACAAACCAACTCCCGTCTTACCAAACTGATGGTGTTACATGTTCTTCCACATCCACGCTGCCCAGCCCAGCCTAACCCTAGGCATAAAGTAAGCACACCATAACGCTCAGTGAGAGAATGAATTCTTGAGTATATAAATGAAAATGATCACACTTAAGATGGAAGAGTGAGATCAGGTAATGGGTCAGAGTATCTTAGATAAACACAGAGACCTCCTTGCTCTTCTTTTTAAAAAATTCCTTTTTATTTTTAGGCTGCATTGAGCAGCATGTGGGATTTTAGGTCCCTGACTAGGGATTGAACCTGCACCCCTTGCAGTGGAAGCACAGTCTTAACCAATGGACCACCAAGGATATCTCTGCCTTTCTTTAAAGTATTGCTCAGTTGTGTCCGACTCTTTGCAATCCCATTGACTCTAGCCTGCCAGGCTCCTCTGTCCATGGCGTTTTCCAAGCAAGAATACTGGGGTGGGTTGCCAGTTCCTTCTCCAGGGGATCTTCCAAACCCAAGGATCGAACCCGGGTCTCCTGCATTGCAGGCAGACAGTTTACCATCGGAGCTACCAGGGGAGCCCAGGAAAGGCTTCCCTCAAAGAGGAAGACTCCCTCTTTGTGAAAGGAACAAAGAGAAACCAAACTGGTAAAGGATAAAGAAGATGGAAAGAGTTGAGTTTATAAGAATATGAGTAGGAGACAAGACTCCTGGGGGTATCACAGTAAAGCAACTGCCAACTGACAAATGCTGGAGAGGGTGGAGAAAAAGGAACCCTTGCACACTGTGGGTGGAAATGCAAACTGGTGCAGCTGCTGTGGAAAACAGTATGGAAGCTCATAAAAAAAATAAAAACAGAACTACCATGTGACCCAGGAATTCCACTCCTAGGTATATATCCCCAAAACCCAAAAACACTAACTTGAAAAGATACATGCACCCCAGTGCTCAGAGCAGCATTATTTGCAATTGCCAAGGTATGGAAGCAACCCAAGTGTCCATCCACAGATGAATGAATAAGAAGATGCAATGGAATATTAATCATAAAAATAGAATGAAATACTGCTCAGCCATTAAACAGAATGAAATTTTGCTATTTGAAGCAACATAGACTTGAAGGACATGTTAAGTGAAATAAGTGAAACAGAGAAAGATAAATACTGTATGATCTCACTTACACATGGAATCTAACAAATCGAGTAAACTAGTTAATATAACAACAACAAAAAAAGCAGACTCACAGACACAAAGAATAAACTAGTGGTTACCCGTGGGGAGAGGGAAGGGGGAAGGGACAAGATAGGGGACTAAGAGGTCCAAAGTGAAAGTGAAAGTGAAGTCGCTCAGTCATGTCCGACTCTTTGCAACCCATGGACTGTAGCCCACCAAGCTCCTCTGTCCAAGGGATTCTCCAGGCAAGAATACTGGAGTGGGTTGCCATTTCCTTCTCCAGGGGATCTTCCCGACCCAGGGATTGAACCCAGGTCTCCCACATTGCAGGCAGACACTTTAACCTCTACACCACCAGGGAAGCCCTTAAGAGGTCCAAACTACTATGTATAAAATAAAAAAGCTACAAGATACTGTACAGCACAGGGAATACAGCCAGTATTTTGGAGTATAATCCTTAAAAATTGTGAATCACTATATTGTACACCTGTAACTTACATAATATTGTACAGTAACTCAGCTAGGGTTTTCCAAGTACCACTAGTGGTAGGGAACCTGCCTGCCAGTGCAGGAAACACAGGTTCCATTCCGGAGTCAGGAAGATCCCCCAGAGGAGGGCATGGCAACCCACTCCAGTATTCTTGCCTGGAGAATCCCATGGACAGAGGAACCTGGTGGGCTATGGCCCTCAGGGTTGCAAAGAGTCAGACACGACTGATGTAACTTGACTTGCATGCATGCATAATTCAGTTTTTTTTTTTTTTAAGACTCTTAGACTGAAGATAACCTGGGCTCCAGGAACTTGGGCAAACTGAGGAAAACAGTGAAATANTGGCCCTCAGGGTTGCAAAGAGTCAGACACGACTGATGTAACTTGACTTGCATGCATGCATAATTCAGTTTTTTTTTTTTTTAAGACTCTTAGACTGAAGATAACCTGGGCTCCAGGAACTTGGGCAAACTGAGGAAAACAGTGAAATATGGCTCCAGAACTAATCTTCTGTATCCATGTGTGGGCCTGAGAGTTGCTTCTTCGTAAATCACATGGCCCCTTGTAGATCTTAACATCTGCTAGAGAATGGAGTCTGGTGTTCTCCGGACAGGCACTGCTATCATGACAACTTACTGGATAGAGGAATGAGACAACAGGCAGCAACTGGGCGGTGCCCAAACATGCATATGGCTCTTTTTTTCTTTTCTTTTTGCCATTTTTCTGACAGGCTCACCTTTTCACTCCAAGCTCCTGCCACCTTTAGCATCAGGGAGGGAGAGATGGTCAGGAATTCTGGCCTGGGCTCAGTCCTGCGAGCAAAACACCAGTTTGACTAACTTTCTAATTGAATCAAATCATTGTTTCTCCAAATCATTTCACTGAATCCCTCAGGTCAGTTCTAGGAAAATAGTCGCGGTGGCAGCGGAAGCAGCCAGCACAGCTGTTGGGGCATTTCTCGGGCTGGAACAAGCCCTGTCGCCCTAGGGTAGAGGGGAGGCCCCGCCCTGGGCCGGGGAAGTGGCAGCTGTGGCGGCCGCCAGATTAGGCATGGGAAGGGCTGGCCAGCCTCCTGCCGGCTTTGGAGACTGAGTTCCTGGCAGTGGGGTCAGATTAGGACCTCACAACGTGGGCTTCCTCAGCCAGCGCCTGTCCTGTGCTCCCACCCACCAAGCTGAGTCTGTTCTTCAATCACCCTTTGGCTGAGGCCACAGCAGGCTGACCCTCAGGCAGTCACCCCCCTCTGGGAAATCTCATTGCACGCTGAAGAGTCAGTGTATACTGATTTTTCTGGCTGCTTCTTCCCTTCTCATTTCTCTTACCTCCCCAGTTAGAGAGGTAACTCCTGTGTTTTTTTTTTGTTGTTGTTGTTCTGGGTCTTCATTGCACTGCGCAGGCTTCTCTCATTGCAGAGCACAGGTTCTAGAGAGTGCAGGCTTAGTTGCCCAGCAGTATGTGGGATCTTAGTTCCCAACCAAAGATGGAACCCGCATCCCCTGCATTGGAAGGAGGATTCTTAACCACTGAACAAGGGAAGTCCCCCTCCCGTGTGTTTTGTCCACCCTTCCTGATAGCCCTGGGGATGGGATGGGAACCATCAGTGTACGATGGGCTCACCTATCATGGACTGAATATTGGTTTGCTTTGCCTAACTCAGAGACACCCTCCCCAGGTCAGAGAAAGTTGTCTTTCTGCTTGTTGCTTTTTCCTGATGTTAACTAATTCAGATGGGTCTGTGGCCAGACCTTGCAGTGGAAGTATACAAATGCTTTCCCAACGGGGGATACAAAGCTCTGGGGAAAGAATGGAACAAGACTGCTGACAGCAAGAAGGAAACCTCTGCACTTTGGTATCAATAGTTAATCTACTGTGGCCCATCTCTTAGGAAACTAAACGAAATGCAGTAACTGCTATGACACTGAAGCTGTGCTGCAAAAATGATTTTGTAGAGCAAATAACTATCATATACTGGCTATTTTATGCCTTATTGAACAAGCAGCAGTTTATGAAAACAACGCGTCATAAATATGGTCGCAGGTTCTTGAGACCATCAGGATTTGCAGCAACAGAGAATCATTTGATTCCTCATTCTCCCCTGAGCTCTTTGGCTGTTTGCCCTGCTTTGGGTCTTGGTTTGCACGTAGCTTCACACCCAGGCATGTCTTCTGGAACCCAGGACCCTATATACAAGGTACTGTGGAAGAGTTTGAGCTCTAGTAAGGCCAATATAAGCTCAAGCAAAGGAGATACTTTTATGAAACTGAACACTGGATACTGGGGAGGGATGGAAGGAGCCTCAGACTGGGAGTCAGGACACCTGGATTTTAGTCTTGGCTTTGCCATTAACCAGTGACACAACAAGTCACTTTACCATCAGAAGTCACTTCAACTCCGGATGCTCATCTGGAAAGTGCTGATAATTGCGCTTGCCCTTCCTGCCTCCCAGGGTTATAAGACCAAATGGTACTTTTAAAAGCTTTATAGACTGTAAATCACTGGATGCATGATGGGATTATCGCTATTATTATACTTTGAAGAGGCAGCTGCCAGAGGCTGTGAGCGAGTTCCTTAAGCACAGTGTTTAAGGATAGGCTGCCTGACACGAGTGCCAGGAAATCACAGAGGGGATTGCAGTGGCATTCGTGGGGTTGACACTAGATATATTGAAGATCCTTTTAAGCACTAATTCTGTGAGCTGGGAATGTACAGACTTCATAATTTTCTTAGCAGTGACCATGTATTTGAGTTGAACTGTCATTCTCCAAGCTTCTTTATTTTTTTGTTTTGTGACTAGTTTTTTTCTGATTAGAAAATCAATAATACTCTTTACAGAAAACTTGGATAATGAAGAAAAGTATGAAAAAGGAAAAAACCACCAATAATTCCATCTTAGAGATGATCGCTATTTACATGGCATATTTATATCCAGTAATTTTTCTATGCATTTTACTGTTTTTCAAAATTGAGACTTTTACAAAATAGGATATGATTATATAAGTTTTGTATTTTGAAAGGATTTATTTAAAATATATTTTTATACCATAAACAATTTCCTTAACCTTAAATCCTTGACTATTCCCTAAGAACATGGTTTTTGACAAATAGCTAATTAATATTCTAGTCTATGATGATACCTTACATTTAACTGAGACATTTTAGACATTCAGAGTCCTGTAGTTTTCTTTCTAGGTAATGCTTCAGTAAAGATCCTTATACATAAACATTTGTATCTGATTATTTCTTTCAGTGAAATTTCTAGTAGCAAAGCTGTAGAGTCAAAGCATATACACATTTTTAATTCTCTTGATCACACTGCCAATGTGTACTCCAGAAAGGCTGTGAGTAATTTATGACTCTTTACCAGCACTGTATCAAAACAACCATTCCACTGCATCCTCTCCAATCCTGGGAATTTTGATTTTAACACTTCTCAGCTATTTTATATGTACAAATAATTTCCATTCTTAGTTTTAATTTACAGTTCATTGGTTACTAGAGAAGTTGATTTTTTTGTCTTTTATTAGCTATTTGTATATAATCCATTGTGAATTGTCTTTTGTATTAGCTCCCTGTAGAACCTACAATTCACACTGCTCTGCAGATGTAATCATTTCTGAGTCATCAATACCAAAGGAGAACAGGGGTGTTTTGAATGAGCCCAACCCCATCACAAACTCCTAGAGGTACTCTCCCAACAAACCACTCACAAATGCAGAGGTGGCATGGGGGCTGGTGGTAGGGGGCAGAGAGGGAGGCGGTATACTGAAATCCGTCAGTGATTTGCGTTTCCCTGCGTTTATTTCTCCTGCTCTGCTTCTTGTATAAGAGCTAATGAGCAGCGAGGCTGACAAAAGACTAGACAAAAGACTAAGAAAAAAAAAAAGAAGAAAGGGCATGGTTAATCCCTTAACTAGGATGGAAGAATGGATGGAGTTTGCCTTTAGAAAGGGAAAAAAAAAATACAAGACTTTTTTTTCAAGGTATGCAGTTCCCAGTATGCCCACTTGGTGGCAATCCTCCACTGGTTAGGCAAAAAGCTAAGGGTTCCCAAGGTTAGGGAAACTGAGGAAGCAGCTGCTGAAACTGAGAATCAAGCACATCAAGGCAGCTGACAGTTAAATACAGGCAGCCTTTAAACACTGCTGGGAACATGGTTCTCTGGTGTGCAAGGGGATGGAAAACAAGGGTTTTGCTTTGATAGACAATGCGACTTAGTGGACATTGGCTGGAGGGGTAGAGAAGAGGGAATGAGCTTCCTCCTACTTTGCTTGTTCCTTCTTTTCTGCTGCTGTATTTCGTGTGTCATTTGATTTACTTCTTTGTGCTGAAAAGACAGAATTACCTACTTTGTAAGTAAGGACCACAAGTTTCTCAGAGGCTCTAGTGAGGTTGTAGGGACTCAGAATTGCCCCAGCCTGGTCGGCAGTGCTGATGAAACTGTTCGGGAAAGCTGAGGGCAAAGTTCCTGCAAGCAGAGAATGAAAAGCAAACTCATAAGGTCCTTCAAGGCTTGTTCTAACCCCAGAGACAGATCATCCTCGGAATCATGTCAGCTTGAAAGCTTATGGACATGAGATCTTGAACAGGTGACCACATCTCTCCGAGCCTATGTGTCTCCTGTTAGAAAATGCAGGATAATCGTATCTACTTCATAGCATCCAAGGCAAACTACTATTGTGATGATGATAATGATGATCATGTAACTGTTCCACCCAGGGATGCAAAAAGCAGGAGATAACAACAGTTACTAAGACCCTCAGATTTGGATCAGACAGTCCTAGGTCCTAATGTGGGCCCTAAAACTCACTAGCTATATTTTACCTTTCATAAGTCATCCCTCATCTTGGTAAATGAAGATAATAATATAAGATCTATTCCATAGGATGTTATAAATATCAACAGAGGAAGTGTACATAAGGTACACAACAAAGGGCCTGACATACAGTACTATTTATTATAGGAAAGTTTTCACCAGTCTTCAGAGAGCACGGTCAAGAGAAAGGACTTGTACATCCAGTATGAAAATGGAATGGTCTTGTGGTCAACCAGCACGTGGAACCAGGCAGATCTCAGGAAAAGCAAGCACAGGACACAGTCCACACATGGAGTTCCCTGTTTCAAATCATGTGCATTTGCTTACAAGGTAGTTTGGGTTTGTTTTTTTTAAGACGTAAGGCTGAGACAGAAGTTCATGCATGGATTCAGCTGTTTCTCTCGAAGTCACAAAAATAGTCAAAGGTCAAATCTGAAGCCAAACCTCCCTGCAAACAGACCAAGAGACAGGCAATGGCTTGTCCACAGTTGCATAGAAGGAACTAGGGTCCAGATTCCAAGGCTATCAAGAAGGCCTCCTCTCACTATGTCCTGCCCACTAGGCAGGCTCCCTTCATAGAACCCATAGTGTAAAGGCCAAATAAGGATTCCTCCAAATCTGGGTAAGCCACTGTGGAGTATCATCGGCTAGCCTAAAGTAATCCGCCAACGTTTCTCCCAACAACAGGTGCAAATACGGGTTTTGTTTGCACTTCCGTTCATCCAAAGCTTGACCCTCACTTTTTTACACACCAACTTAAGGAAACGATTACACGATTATTCAAAAGTCATGCATGAAAATCTGGTTTTCCATGGCAGTAAATAATTTTCTTGATTTTATGGAGCCCAGGTCAATATTTAAAGTTATACACATTTCTCATGTTCTTCACCATGTAAAAGACTTAAGGGTACAAGGTGAGCCCTTAGAGGCCTGTCTAGGCACAATGGAAATATTTCAGATAGATGCCTATTTGAGCGTGTAGATGCGGCAGTCAGGGTTCTCGGCAAAGCCAAGTACAAAGCAGGTGTGCCAATTCAAGATTTACTGAAGCACAAACAGAGTAACGGGGAAGATGATGATGTGAGTAGCACCACAGTTGGCTTCTGCCAGGCCCAAACCTGCCAAAATAAATATCAGCACACAACGCCTCCCAAAATACCCAACCAAAATAATCAAGAAAGTAGATGACCAAGAGCTGGTGACTGGCTGGACTCATGGGCCAAACCCCACGTGTGACTGGACAAAGATTAAGGTAAAGCTGCAGGTCAAGGTTTAGAACATCAGTTAGGCAGAAGTTGGGGAGACCTGGTTTCATACAATCCCTACAAGAGGGTCTCAGGATGGTCACTGATAGGCAAAGAGAGGGAAGCATAGAGCAGCATGCTCCATAGCAGCAAAAATCGGGGGTCCATCTTGTATCCCTCACTCCTTGTGGGAGAAAATGAAGAACTGAAGCATGACTGAATGAAAGGGATGAGAATGGCAAAGAATGAAGAGAAGGTGTCATCCTGAGGAGGGGCTGAGAAACTAGGGCAATTTCCTGGCAACCATCAGGATGATGATGGTGACTGATATTCATAATAGCCATCATTTATGGACCACTCATATCCCAGGCACAGTGCTACATGCTTACATCAAGTCACTCGTCAGCTATGATAGAGGATGAAGAAAGTGGTGCACACCCAGAGATTTTAACCTGCTTGCTCAAGTAACCTACTTGCTCAAGTCACTGGGTCAGGAAATGGTAGAGCCAGAATTCAAACCCAGGCCATCTGACACCAAAGTCTGTGTCCTATCCACTCCACTCATTACAGCGTCATTTATCATCAGAGCTGCTATAGTCAATGTTTTTTATGTATATGCATCAAGAATTTTTCTAAGGATTTTCATGCCTAGTTTACATAGTACCCTCCCAACAACCCCATGAAGTATGTAATATGGATAAACAAGGCGAGCGAGGCACAGATAGGTCAAGTGACTCGTTCAATGTCACACAGCTAAGAAGCTGCAGGGTCTAATGCCAGAGTTGAGCTTTCCTCTCAACTCGCTCAAGAGGAAACGTGGAGGTCATGAGCAGCATAGCCCAGAGATTTGAAGAGGTGCCATATGAGGGAAAAGATCCATCAGTCCTTACAGTACCCCAGGGCACTCGATGTTTTTACTCCTTTCTGGTTTTAATGGCTTGAGCCAAGTGGGCTCCAATGCGTGCTAAGCAGATGCTCTCAGTATTGGCAGGTTGTCTGGCCTCTCAGGCTACAGTGCTGGGCTGCAGCCTTCCTGAGTGACTCCACCAACCCAGTCAATCAAATAATCTATGAGTCCGCCTCTCAGCCGGCTGGATTGTTTTTTCACTCCATTGACCTGTTTGCACAGAATACATTGACAGGCTGCTTCAGGGCTATGTCAAAACAGCCCCCCGCCAAGAGCTCTCTCTCTGTGAACCCCAAACCTAAAAAACCCCCAAATCAGAGATCTGCTTCTACCATGTGCCCTAGAGTCTTAATATTAATTTTGAATTTTTGATAAGAGGTTTTGAATGTACAACAAATGTTGAGAATGACAGACACAGATCAGGAAGAATCTGTCTGTTGTGGTTCATTATCGGCTGCCTATCCTGCTCCAGTTCTGGCCATGATGCAAAAAGAAGAGGCTTGGCCCTTTTTCCTGAAACAAATGCATCTAAGCCAAAAAAACTGCTTCCACGACCCAGGATTCTGCAGGTGTGTGGCTCTTAGGAATAGGAATACCATTAAATGCAAATCTGTAGAACTCACTAGAAGGTCAGAGAACCAACACCAAACCATTTAGTTAAGAGGCAAAAAATATTTTGACCTGAAGCTCTAGCCTCCTCATGCTCCACCCACCCCTGCTTTGAAAGATGCCTCTCCCCTGTGATGTTTTCATGAAGGATGATAAAATTCAGCCATGCCTTCTAGTATAAAAAAAATCTATTCAACAACCTCCATCCT
This sequence comes from Neotragus pygmaeus, assembly GCA_006410875.1. Classification (NCBI taxonomy): domain Eukaryota; kingdom Metazoa; phylum Chordata; class Mammalia; order Artiodactyla; family Bovidae; genus Neotragus; species Neotragus pygmaeus. Next base: position 80,887 of record SJYV01025710.1, on the reverse strand, counting down.
GAAAAAAAACAGGCATCTGAAATGAAACATACCGGAGGATCGTACTGGTGTGTGCCTGGCAGATACACCACCACAGAGAAGGGCCATGCAGGACTGGGGCTTGCAGAGCCCCAGGAGTTATCACGCCCAACAAGGAACAAAGAACTCACTTGGATTTCTCATTCTCTCCCCCATGGAGTGGTTTTTTTTTTTTTTTTTTATTTGCTGAGGAAACAAGAGTCAACCTTTGTTACATTTGAGTCCTCAGTCGTTCAAGAAACATTTATTGTCCACTTTGGGTCAGACTCTGTGCCCAAGAAATGGAGAGGACATGGTCCCTGTCCCCAAGGAGCTCGAAGTCCAGCCAGGGAGGCGGATGGGTAATCAAAGACATACATTTGGTGTGAAAAGAGTGAAGGTGGGGAGGGGTTGTGCAGCTCACTTTGGAAAATCAGGGAATGCTTCCTGGAGGAGGTGATGTGTAAACTAGACAGACCCCTTCCTCCCTCTGTGGCCACTGGAAGGTATAACCTCTGCCCAAAGGGGGCTTAGGTCAATGATAAGATATTGCCCACATAAATCTCCTCTGAAGCTGAGAAAGTTCATTTATTCTCTACTTACAAGGCATATGAAGTAGGTAGGGATCTTGCTGGTAGGGAAATGTGACTAGAAAGAAACAGGACTTCCCTGATGGCTCACATTGCAGGTGACCCAGGTTCCATTCCTGTGTCAGGAAGATCTCCTGGCAAAGGGAATGGCAACCCCCTCCAGTATTCTTGCCCACAGAATCCGACAGAGGATTGTGGCGGGCTATAGTCCATGGGTTCACAAAGAGTCAGACATGACTGAGCGACTAACAGTTTCACGTTCACTTATCTGGGGGAGGGGAGTAGCAAGTAGGCTTGCTCCTCTTTCTTCTCCATCGCTTTCCCTATTGGCAGCAATTCAAACACTCCCCTGGCCCCTCCCTGGGAATAATCTGCTGCTCTTGCCGCTTCTGGGAGAGGCACTGCAGCCTGTGGTTGATGCAAAGAGGACTAGAGAAAGAAGCCTGAGTTCTACCCCAGCTGTGCCTCTGTGAGCCACGTGACCCCAAGCCAGTCCCTTTCCGCCTCTGGCCTTTAATTTTTCTCTTGGTACAAGAGGGGCTGGGCTCCGTGCTCTCCACGCCCTTTCCAGTTCTCATGCTTTCTGATTCTTTGCTTGTCCAAGGTTAGACAGACTTGAGGCAAAAAGAACAACCCAGTCAGCGCAGTGGCTTCTGTCATCTCTTTGGAAGGCAACAGTAGGCTTGCAAGATTAGGAAAATAAAGCCACATGAAAGGCTAGCCATTAGTGACAAAAGTCCTACCTTATTTTTCTCCAGCTGAAAGGTTGACTTTTTTTTTTTCCCCAAAATAAAGCTGCTGCTTCTCTGCCACAGTGTATGGGCAGTCAGCATGCCCAGGCTGACATCAGATATTTCTTTTCTTCCCTAACATCGCTCTCTCTGTGGGAACAGGGAGTCTCGTATCAATAATAGCATTAAAAGGGAACTACCCTGCACCATAGCTAAGCTGCAATTCCCACCTGCCAATCAGAGAAAAGTGATTCCAAATCCTATAGCCATTACTGTCTGCCTCTTTTCTTCTGAAGGATCTTTTGATTCCTTTCTCTCTTTTCATCTTCTTTGGCTTTTCATGCCAACCCTGAACACTTCGGTGATACTCAGGAGTTTGTTAGGGGTTGGCCTCCTGTTAAGCCTCACTCAGGAAAGGACTGCTGGTAATGGGACCAAAATAAATCTCAGACTTAACTTCTCTCTCACAAAGCTGCCCTCCTTGGCACCATGTAAGGGGAGGTAGATGGCTACACATCAATCTTAGGCACTCCAGGTGGAGCCGTCCACAGTTACACACACTTGTGCATCTACAAACGCTGACCAGGATGGGGCTGAGTCCTAAGGGATCACAGTCCTAAGGGAAGAAGGCTTCTACAGTCAGGAGCTCCCGACTGAGTTCATTCCCTGGAAAACCACCGACCACGGGAAGCCTCTCATCTCTCAACAAAGTTGCCCCCAATACACCAAATGTGTACAATGCCTTTAATCACACATTTCTCCCTGCTTGGAATAGCTTCCCCAACTGAGCCAGCTCAAATATCACCTCCTCCAGGCAGCCTCTGCTGACTCTGTCCCCTCCCAGGAAGAAGTAATCCTTCCTTCCTGTGGATTTTCCTGGTGCATCATGTTCTTGCCTCTATTGGGGTACTTATTCCATGACGTGAGAGCCAGCTGGTGACCTGCCTGTTGCTCCTGAGAGACGGTGAGCTTCACTTAACCCTGAGCTCAGCCCAGGAAAAGTTTCAGAACTTGAACCAAATTGGGGTGGGGGTTGGTAAACGTAGCCTTCAGCAGTGATGTCATAAAGTGGTCCTTTACAGCAACAAAATTTGATGGGTCTCCAAATGAAATGTGGAACCACAGGCATGCTTGATTTTAGGGTTTGGTGAGGTACATCTTCTAGCCACATGAGACTGGTGGAGAAATAACTGTTTCTGTAACTTAACTCACCAGATGTTTTGCAATCAAGCTCAAGCATTATTTAGTTCAGGGGGACCCATGTGTGTGTGTGAGGCAGACAGCTGATGGATGGCTCTGAACTGTGGGCTACATGCCTGTGGGGAATTGCATGGTGGGGGGAGGGTCGGGGGATGGGGAAAAGAGCAAGGCAGCCTGGTACATTTATTTTGAGTTGGGCGATTCACTTGTATAAAAGCAAATTGGAACCCTTGGCAGAGCCGTCCAGCAGAATCAAAGATCTATAGGCACTGCAGCCTAGTGGGACTGGTTACAGTTGCTTGGCTGTAAATAAAATATCCCCTGGAACGAAGCATTTTAATTTGAAGTGATTCTATCAGGAGCAGCTGACAAACCTTTCAAGGAAACTGACAGTGTGAAGAGGAACCTCTAAAAAATAGGAAAAGGGCTTTGAAAAGAGCTAATGAAGTTTCAACACGCAGCCCTGAACACGAGCTGGGCCCATTTGGATACCGGTCAGTGTGTTTCAGAAACAGAGCCAATTAACCAGGGTGGGGGACTTCGGAGGCCACACTTCCCAGCTCCCTTCTTGAACTTTCCTGTGAAACACCAGGCGCCAACAGCCTCTTCCCAGCCAGCCTTCCACCGCAGTCTGTGGGGCCCGTGCTTTAGCTCCAGACTGCTCAAGGTCCACTCTGTGCGAGTGCACTTGTCACACCCTCTTCTGAACCCAGACGTGATCAACAGATGTGGATGGACTTGAATTTCTGGAGGAGGTGTTCTGTTTTGTATTTTAGAAAGGAAAGGTGCCAATCACCATAAAAGAGCCAAAGAAAGCCGGCAAGCCACCTTGCCTGGTCAGTATCAGACCAACAGGAATCGGAGTAAAGAGTGAGCAAGTAAACCAAAAGCCACAACTACCTATTTTTAAAACTACAACAATATGTGGGCTGAACAGTAGCGCTGCTGGTTTTGTTTTTATCTACAGACATCTATTTGGGGTTTCTTTGATTCCAGTACTTGATTTCTATGGTGTGATGGGACAAGGCTCTGAGAATTGGGGTAGAACAACTTGGATGTATATGTGTAGTCGCACAAACAGGCATAACATTGTCTGCAGAAGGGAAAGAAGCTCTCAAAATGCTAGGATTTAACAAGTATCCAGGGATATTCCCCTGTCCCCAGCTTCTCACCCCCTTCCCACCCCAACCTGCAGCTGGGATCTAAAATTACACCATTCACCAATCAAGGCTTTGGTTTAAGTGTTCACCCATGGGCTTGAACTCTGAATACCTATCTCGTGAATTTTGATTGAATGAAAGCTGAGCGTATATATTAATGATAAGCCACAAACACAAAATCGCAGGCCCTTGGGTCCTTGTAGAGCAAGCCAGATGGAGATTTTACAGGCCAAGGGTTTGTTTTGGAAACGCTCTACATGGTTTCTTAATCCACAGTCTAGTCACCCACAGCTCAGCCCAACCTGTGGGTACACAAAGACAGATCTGGGGAGAGGACAGCTGCCGTTCTGGATCCACTCCTCCCCCAAAGAACTCTGAGGAGCAGCGTGCCCCACAAGGGGGGGAGTGTTTCCTGTGGCAACAGCTGCTTCTATTCGCCCCCCTCCTCCCCATCTCCCTGCACTCTGCATCCTCTGCTTTTCAATGAGGTCATCTACTCTTCAGCTGCACAATCAAAAATAAGTAAGGAGTAGGCCTCCAGACTTGTGATTGTTATTAAAACTAAACTCCATCAGCACATTCTCAGGACTGCACCTGGGAAGGCAGATGCCTGATGCTGCCCACTCTCAAGGCTGCTCCTGGCTTCCAGGGACCTGAGTGCAAACCCCAGACAGGGGTCATCACACATTTCAAATGCAAGGAATTCAAAATGCAGCACTGACAAAACATGGGAGGAAGGAGGGGTAAGCCCCCTACCCAGCCGCTCTCTGCTAGAAACCCCTCCTCACCAAGGAGCCCTTGCTCCTTGTGGGCCTGGAAAGAAAGAACTGAAAAGCTGGGTCCTGTGGGAGCTTTACCATTATTTTCCATGCTGTCTCTTCCAGGATTCTCCCAAGGGAGAATCTTTGGTTCCTAAACCATTTCTCACTGATTAATCAATCAGCAAGAAGGAAACACTCCTGCAGAACACGCGGGCCTCCTGCAGCACGTCTCCAGAGGAATTCCAGGGTCTGCACTCTAGTGGAAGTTCCCCCCACACCCGTCCCAATCTCACAGCAACTCGCCAGCATCTCCCACAGGAAGAAACTCAGGTTCTGTGGGGTTAGGTAACTTGCCCAGATCACACAGAGAAGAAATTCTCGCGCTCAGATTCATACCCGACTCTCTTTGAAGCCGGAGCCAATGCTCGTATACGTGAAACCGGATGGAGTCTCTGGCATTCATTTTCTAGCACTTCCTCCTGCTAACCCCCAAGTGGCAGGGTTGTTAAAGAACAGACACCAGATTCAGTCACTTATTCCAATGGGAATCACACCGCCTGGCTTTGAAGGATCTTCTTACAGAGAGTGTCAGTGCCATCTCCTCCCAGATCCCAGTTCCCCTCCAAACAAATCTTTCCACCAGAGTCAAGTCAGAAACCGGAAGAGCTCGAGTTGGCTCAACATTGTGCTTTCACTGATGCGGTTTCACCTGAGGGAATAAAGTGAAAGCAGTTTCTCGACCTCGGACCAGGGTAGAGGTTGGAATGTGGGGAGAAGGCAGGGTAGAGAAGGTCTGTGCCTGTGACATTATGCCTTAAATAGATATTTGTCTTCTCTTGTCAGTACTGATGTGAAAAGAGGGAAAAGAGGAACGAGAGGAAGTAACAGGAAGAATGAAATCTACTCCGGTCTTGTCACCTTCAGGAACAAAGGGCCAGGTTTCCAGAGCTCTGGCTGAGGGGTGGACGCACGCAGCAAAGATGGCCTCTCTCTGTTCTGGGAGAACAGTGTTTCTCTGCAGAAATAAAGCCGCTGCAGGAAAAGCTCTGGCTGGCTGGGCACAGAAGGGCGACCTCTCTTGGATGACACTCTGTTTCTGTGGCTTTGGCTTCCAACCACTGCCTGGCCTCCTCACAGGGCTGGAAAGCTGCAACTTTTGAAAGTGCCCACTAAGCTTTTCTAATATTCCTTGTCAGAAGTCAAGGAGTGGAATGCAGGTTACTTTCATGAGAAGCTTGGAGGGGGCGCAGAGAAGGGAAGAGTACTACGGTTTTATTTATACACAAATAAAGAGAATGTAGGCCAAGAGGACAGTGTGTATGGTTCTGTCCCAGGAAACTAGTGCTGGGAATGTATTTCGAATTCAGGCAGCAGGGCAGGACAAGGTGAGGCAAGGGCAGTACTTATCTTGGGTGTAAATTTTAAGGTGGTGTCAAAGCACTCAGTACTCACGATACTTTTTAGAACACATGTTTGTATTTTAGAAGTTTCATATTTACAGGAAAATTGTGAAGACAGTGCAGAGAGTTCCCCCACACTCAGTTTCACCATTATTAATGCTTTGGATTAGCAAAGTACCTTTGTCACAATTAATGTTATTATGAACTAAAAAGTCTCTGCTTTATTCAGATTTCCTAACTTTCACTTCTTTTCTGTTCCAGCATGCCACATTACATTTAGTTGTCCATGCTCTTAGGCTTCTCTTGGCAATGACAGTTTCTCGGCTTTTCCTAGCGTTTGATGACCTTAACAAATTTGAAGAGTACTGATCAGGTATTTTATGGGATACCATCCTACTGGACTTTATAAGACCATAGAAGTAAAGTGTCACTGTCATCACACCATAGCAAGGGTATGTACCATATGTACTATCCACATGATTTATGACTATATGCACTGGCCTTCCACACCTAGCTGAGGTAGGGTTTGCAAACTTCCTTTACTGGAGGGTTACTCTCCTTTCCCTTGCCACAGTGTGTTCTTCAGATGGAAGTAACATTTCATAGCTCACACTTAAGGAGTGAAGAGTTAAGGGCAGTGTATTTTTAGGTGAAACATTGACTGAAACTGCCCACCCTGGCCAGGCACCATAGTAATGATTCATGTGAGTTATTTAACAACAGGAAGTCCAGGTAAGGAACATGGAACTAATAACCCACCATCAACCTCAAGAATTCACAAAAGGTCAAAAGGAGACACCACTCCATGAGTTCTAACAGCTTCCCAGAATCCTTCTCACTGAAATTCATCTTGGCTGAGGGATGCATGTGCCACCAGGAAGGACCTGAGTCAGAATGATTGGCCAGAGGCAACACAGAAACTAATCCCACCACCAAAACCCCCAACACTGTGAGCCACGTGGCAGAGCAGTTCTCCTGGGTTCCCTTACCCTCCGGCTCTCCTCCCAGGCACCCCTTCCCAAGAAAATCTCTTGCTTTGTCAGCTTTTGTGTCTCCTCAGACAATTCATTTCTCAGCATTAGACAAGAGCCTCCTTTCGGGCCCTGGAAAGGGTCCTCCTTCCTGCAGCATACTTACACTAATTGTTTGGAATTACCCTGCATGGGAGATTTGTTTCTTCAGACTCAGGAGATGTGAGTTCAGTCCCTGTGTCAGGAAGATCCCCCAGAGGAGGGCATGGGAACCCACTCCAGTATTCTTGCTTGGAGAACCCTATGGACAGAGGAGCCTGGCAGGCTGCAGTCTATAGGCTTGCAAAGAGTCAGACGTGACTGAGGCTACTGAGCATGCACATATGCACCCACCCACATATTTAATAATTTGTTTGTATCAATATGGACTCTGAAATGTATAATATACTTTGTGTTATACTACTTTTTTTTTTAAAGTTGCTTTCTCCCGCTGCACTGCATGGCCTGTTGGATCTTAATTCCCTGACCAGAGATTGAAGCCATGACCTGAGCAGTGAAACCATGGAGTCCTAACCACTGGATGACCAGAGAATTCCCTATACTGTCTTATTTATTTTGTTTCTCAAACTTTCCAGCTTTGGGGGCATCCCTGGTAGCTCAGCAGTTAACAATCCACCTGCCGGTGCAAGAGACACTGGTTCAATCCCTGATCCAGGAAGATTCCACACGCCACAGAGCAACTAAGCCTGTGCACCACAACTACTGAGCCTGTGCTCTAGAGCCCAGGAGCCACAACTACTGAATCCATGTGCTGCAACTACTGAGCCTTCGCACTCTAGAGCCTGTGCTCCACAACAAGAGCTGCTGCTTCTGCTACGTCGCTCAGTCGTGTCCGACTCTTTGCGACCCCATGGACTGCAGCCTACCAGGCTCCTCTGTCCATGGGATTTTCCAGGCAAGAGTACTGAGTGGGTTGCCATTGCCTTCTCTGCCACAACAAGAGAAGCCACCACAATGAGAAACCCTCACACTGCACCTAGAGAGTAGCCCGCATTCGCTGCAACTAGAGAAAAGCCCTTGAAGCAATGAAGACTCAGCACAACCAAAAATTAATAAATTAATAAAATAATTTTTTGTTAAGTTGTCCAGCTTTGGTCATTGGTAGCTCTTTCAGCTGACTCTTGTGCTATACCCCCATCAATGTTTTGCTTTGGGGATTTGTTTGTTTTTTAGCACTTCTTTACTTTCTGGCACTACAGGATACTCCAGGCTCATCTTGTATATTTCTTGCCCCATACTGTATATTTCTTCCTAGAATCAGTCATTTCTCCAAAAAGCCTCAGTTACTCTTACTGGAGAACAGTATTAGTAACCAAGATATGCGTGCTAGTTGAATAAATCATCTTTTATTGCAATATTCTAAAAAATCAAATGTGCAAACTCTCACCTACAGTCTATCTGCCTCTTTTTGTAAATAAAGTTTAATTGGAACAAGGGATAAAAGTATTGGGGCGGGCAAGAGAGGTAGGCATGTTTAAAGGCAGAGTTGTAGACTGTCTTTATGCACAAATTTCGTGTTTGGTCCATCCTGAATTTCTCTTCATTCATTCTGACTCTTTAACATGTATCACCAAAATATTTTTTTATTCTGATTACTGACAGTTTTGGCACCCTCTTAAGTTTTGTACCCAAGTTTAGTATCTTGCTCACCTCACCTTACTTCGGGCCCTAATACGGAGCAGTCAGCAGTCGGGCTTAAGGTCAATGCCTGAACTTGTGACTTCTTCCAGTGAAACGGAGCCACTTAAGGCTCGCCTCTGGCTGGGCATTGGCATCTTCAGCAGAGCTGTGTATTAAAACAACAGATCACCCGACCTCAGCCCAGCCCTCTTAAACCATACTTTTTGGGAGAGGGTTCAGGAACCTGCCATTTTATTTTTCAACATTTACATAATTTTATTTTATTTTTTGAATTCTATACTACTTTACAGCTTTCAAAAGTTTCACACACATGATTTCATATAATCTCATAATAAGTCTTTTTCCCCCTACCCTCATATTGCACCTTCCCACCTTCTTCTCCCCACAAGTAACCGCCTGTGTGTTCTCTATATCTGAAAGTCTGCTTCTTTTTTGTTTTATTCACTAGCTTGTTTTATTTTTTAGAGTCCCCATGAAAGTTTTCTCATGTAGTATTTGTCTTTCTCTGCCTGACTTAATTGACTTAACACAATGCCGTCTGGGTCCATTCATGTTGCTGCAAATGGCAAAATTTCATTCTTTTTTATGGCTGAGTAGTATTCCATTGTGTATACAGACGTGTCTGTGTGTGTGTGTGTGTACCGTATCTTTATCCATTCATCTATTGATGGATATTTAGGTTGCTTTCATATATTATTGCAAATAATTATGCAATCAACATGGAGGACCTGCTATTTTAACATGAAGGAATCCATGACAACTATCCAATGTGATCCCAGGTCTCATGTTTGGGAATCACTAAGTTAAGCCATTACTGCAGGTCTGTGGATGAGAAGGGCTTCCCTTGTGGCATAGCTGGTAAAGAATCTGCCTGCAATGCGGGAGACCTGGGTTCGATCCCTGGTTTGGGAAGATCCCCTGGAGAAGGAAATGGCTATGCACTCCAGTATTCTGGCCCGGAGAATACCACAGACTGTATAGTCCATGGGGTTACAAAGAGTTGGACATGACTTCCACTTTCTTAGGGCTTCCTTTGTGGCTCAACTAGTAAAGAATCCGCCTGCACTATGGGAGACCTGGGTTCAATCCCTGGGTTGGGAAGATCCCCAAGAGAAGGAAAAGGCTACCCACTCTAGTATTCTAGCCTGGAGAATACCATGGACTGTATAGTTCATGGGGTAGGAAAGAGTTGGACACGACTGAGCAACTTTCACGTTCATGTGGATGGAAAGGTGGCATTAAAAAAGTATACTCGAAAGTTTCCATGCTCTCCTTTGTGTTTAATGATGACATTTGTTTTCTAATTTCAAATAATATTAATTGAGGGGGAGCAGTGTATGTGTGGCTCCAATTGAGATCCAGGTGTTTAAAGTGGTTGCATAAGGTTAATCCCAAGTATGTATGTCTGGAGGACCAAAAAGTTCAACTTTGGATCCAGAGGAGCAGGACTGATTCTGGGCCCTGAATATTTTCTCTTCCACTCTCACTTACTGAGTGGCTACTCACTTTGGACTTGCTATTAATCAGCCACAGGCTAACATCTCTTGCTGATTCATTTTTCCCATCTCTTTGCTCCCTTTGGCCCCTCTCTTGGGCTCTGTCCGCTCTCCATCTTACTGGGCCTGTGGCTTCTGGCCCATCTCATCCTCCTTGCTCTGCAGGCGCTCTTGTCTTAAGATTGCTCACACTCCTGGCTGTTCTACCTGAGCTTCCTCTGTCCCTCTCTCTCTTCCTCCCCAACAGCTCTCACAACCCTTTTCTCACACATGATTATGATCTTGGTTTCTTTCTCACTCTCACATGCTCTCTTTCTTCCTCTCCACTTTCTTTCCCTCTTGCTCTCCCATTCCTTGTGTGTGTGTATCTTTTGAAAGCCAGAGTCATTTCCCTAAACACATGGAGTACCCCAGAGCAGAAGAACTAGGCCAGCTCTATGGGGAAAACAAGAAAAAATTTTTTTCAACCACAATAAGGAAAATGCCATTGGGTCCAAGACTCTCAAGAGGGATCTCACAAAACTCTTTAAATCCTTGGGGCTAAAGGTACTGTCAGGCTATAGATGGGGAATCTAGCATCGTCTATTAAAGATAAAGCAGGTGGCCTCATTAGCAGCAATCAAAATTACCAAAGGGGAAAACCACTTCACAGGGAGGGAAGCCCTAACAGCTGGGGCTATTTGAGACTAATTGTCTAACTCACCCTTAGGAACAGGAAGCTGAGGCTGAGGGAGGAAGTTGTTTTAACTCACCTCAAATGTGTTACCAGCCAAAGAACCTCCCACAGTATAAAGCCAGTGTCTCTGAGAAGCAGCCAGCAGAGAGGTGAGCCTTCTGGAGAGTTGCTAGAAGCTTTCAGAGACAAGCTTCAAGGATGGAGTCACTTTGATTTCTGGCACCAAGACAGGCTGGGAGGATCACTTAGTCACCTCTGGAAACTTCTCTCTGGGCCACTCTTTGCCACGGAGCAGGGAAGCATGGTTTGTGGCACTTGGGCAGATGCTGGGTCGTGTTTGGATGCGATCAGACTGCAGAATCGGGGTGGAGGGGGCCCTAGGTTGAGGCTAGTCCACTGGAGACTGTGTGTGTATCTTTGTGTCTTTCTGTCTCTGTGTCCGTCTCTGTTTGCCTCTCCCTCGTCCCTTCTCCCCTCCATAAGTGAAAAGTTAGCTGAAGGCCCAGTTTTAGAAAGGGGTGATTTAGGCAATGTGCTGGTGTTTTTGCAATACTTCCAAAAGTCTTTTTGAGACAAACACATGCCAGGGGCCAAAATAAAACATGGGCCGCTCAAAAATACTTTTCCTTTTGTTTGAAATATTTGCCTTTTAAAAGAGATTTAACATTTTGTTTGGGGCTCATTTATAGGAATCCATCTATCTGTAGCAACATTTAAAAAATCATTCAATTTCCAGGATGCAATCTGATATTTATTAAGCTCTTTCCTCAAGGAACAGAAAGGACTAAGTCAGTGAAAGTCACTGAATCTTCTTCCCCAAAATGAACAAACATGAGAAAACAAAATACCCTTGAGCATGAAAACTTCAGAAATTTCTATATATTAAAATGCAGAGATGGGTCTTCAACAACATTTTTCAAATTTCATCTCATGGCTGAGGTTAAAACAAACTATTAAAAACTAGTCTTACAATTTCACTTAATGTATTTTCAATAAAAATATGGCTGCTTACTATTAATTAAATATGGCTACTTAACTAACGCTTTAACTATTAATAAAATAGGAACCAGCCATAAACAGAAATGAATGAGAAGTTCTCCTTTGGGGTTGCTCCTTTTCAGTTTAACACTCTGATATAACTTTTGTGACTAATCTGATTATTATTAAAATAGTACTCTGATTCCTCCCTCCATATGACTCCTGAGAGCAGTGTTTCAGTAAGTTCAGGCCAAAGACCAATCACATCTGAATCACTTGGATTTGTAAGATCTGGTCTTATAAACTATGGCCCAAGAGTTGTTTCTCTGGCCTCACCATGATTCTGATTCTGCAGGAGTGGGGCCCAGGAATTTGAATTTTGAATGGACAGCCTGGGTGATTCCAATGCAGGCTAAAGTGTGACGATCACTCACACTCNTCCACTTTCTTTCCCTCTTGCTCTCCCATTCCTTGTGTGTGTGTATCTTTTGAAAGCCAGAGTCATTTCCCTAAACACATGGAGTACCCCAGAGCAGAAGAACTAGGCCAGCTCTATGGGGAAAACAAGAAAAAATTTTTTTCAACCACAATAAGGAAAATGCCATTGGGTCCAAGACTCTCAAGAGGGATCTCACAAAACTCTTTAAATCCTTGGGGCTAAAGGTACTGTCAGGCTATAGATGGGGAATCTAGCATCGTCTATTAAAGATAAAGCAGGTGGCCTCATTAGCAGCAATCAAAATTACCAAAGGGGAAAACCACTTCACAGGGAGGGAAGCCCTAACAGCTGGGGCTATTTGAGACTAATTGTCTAACTCACCCTTAGGAACAGGAAGCTGAGGCTGAGGGAGGAAGTTGTTTTAACTCACCTCAAATGTGTTACCAGCCAAAGAACCTCCCACAGTATAAAGCCAGTGTCTCTGAGAAGCAGCCAGCAGAGAGGTGAGCCTTCTGGAGAGTTGCTAGAAGCTTTCAGAGACAAGCTTCAAGGATGGAGTCACTTTGATTTCTGGCACCAAGACAGGCTGGGAGGATCACTTAGTCACCTCTGGAAACTTCTCTCTGGGCCACTCTTTGCCACGGAGCAGGGAAGCATGGTTTGTGGCACTTGGGCAGATGCTGGGTCGTGTTTGGATGCGATCAGACTGCAGAATCGGGGTGGAGGGGGCCCTAGGTTGAGGCTAGTCCACTGGAGACTGTGTGTGTATCTTTGTGTCTTTCTGTCTCTGTGTCCGTCTCTGTTTGCCTCTCCCTCGTCCCTTCTCCCCTCCATAAGTGAAAAGTTAGCTGAAGGCCCAGTTTTAGAAAGGGGTGATTTAGGCAATGTGCTGGTGTTTTTGCAATACTTCCAAAAGTCTTTTTGAGACAAACACATGCCAGGGGCCAAAATAAAACATGGGCCGCTCAAAAATACTTTTCCTTTTGTTTGAAATATTTGCCTTTTAAAAGAGATTTAACATTTTGTTTGGGGCTCATTTATAGGAATCCATCTATCTGTAGCAACATTTAAAAAATCATTCAATTTCCAGGATGCAATCTGATATTTATTAAGCTCTTTCCTCAAGGAACAGAAAGGACTAAGTCAGTGAAAGTCACTGAATCTTCTTCCCCAAAATGAACAAACATGAGAAAACAAAATACCCTTGAGCATGAAAACTTCAGAAATTTCTATATATTAAAATGCAGAGATGGGTCTTCAACAACATTTTTCAAATTTCATCTCATGGCTGAGGTTAAAACAAACTATTAAAAACTAGTCTTACAATTTCACTTAATGTATTTTCAATAAAAATATGGCTGCTTACTATTAATTAAATATGGCTACTTAACTAACGCTTTAACTATTAATAAAATAGGAACCAGCCATAAACAGAAATGAATGAGAAGTTCTCCTTTGGGGTTGCTCCTTTTCAGTTTAACACTCTGATATAACTTTTGTGACTAATCTGATTATTATTAAAATAGTACTCTGATTCCTCCCTCCATATGACTCCTGAGAGCAGTGTTTCAGTAAGTTCAGGCCAAAGACCAATCACATCTGAATCACTTGGATTTGTAAGATCTGGTCTTATAAACTATGGCCCAAGAGTTGTTTCTCTGGCCTCACCATGATTCTGATTCTGCAGGAGTGGGGCCCAGGAATTTGAATTTTGAATGGACAGCCTGGGTGATTCCAATGCAGGCTAAAGTGTGACGATCACTCACACTCTTGAGTAGGGCAAGGCACACGTGCCTCTCTGTAGGGCAAGACCCAATAGAGGAAGCACATTTAAATTATGAGAGTGAAAGTGAAGTTGCTCAGTCGTATCTGACTCCTTGTGACCCCATGGACTGTAGCCTACCAGGTTCCTCCATCCACGGGATTTTCCAGGCAAGAGTACTGGAGTGGGCTGCCGTTTCCTTCTCCAGAGGATCTTCCCAACCCAGGGATCAAACCCAGGTCTCCTGCCTTGCAGACAGACGCTTTACCATCTGAGCCATCAGGGAAGCTAAATTATAGACCACCCTTATGTGTCTATCTGATTTTAGAATTAATAGGAGAAACCCCCTTGACTACCCATAAAGGCAAGTTTGCCAACATGTGTTAGTCTTCCTTATTCCCTTTCTGTAGTTTGTCTACAGCAAAGTTGCCCAAGGAAGGGAGATGGTTTCCTAGGAAGAGGTTGGTCTTATAAAAGATGAGTAATTGTTTGTCCAGGGATGAATGGAATGAATGAATAAAGAAGATGTAGTATATATACACAATGGAATACTATTCAGCTGCAAAGAATAAGAAAACCCTACCATTTTTGACAATGTGGATTGAGAGTATTATGCTAGGTGAAATAAGTCAGTCAGAGAAAGACAAATACTGCATAATCTCACTGACATGTGGAATCTAAACTAAAACAAGCTCATAGAAATAGAGATCAGATTTGTGGTTGCCAGAGGCAGAGCGTGGGCTTCCTTGGTGCCTCAGATGGTAAAGAATCTGCCTGCAATGCGGGAGACCTGGGTTCGATCCCTGGGTTGGGAAGATTCCCTGCAGAAGGGAACAGCTACCACTCCAGTATTCTGGCCTGGAGAATCCACATGGACAGAGGAACCTGGTAGGCTATAGTCCATGGGGTCACAAAGAGTCAGACGCAACTGACCAACCTAGCACAGAGGCAGAGTGTAGAGAGGAGGTGGGGAATGGGTAGAGCTGGTCTAAAGGTAAAAAATTCCAGTTATAAAGAAGTTCTAGGGGTGGGGGGGAGGAATGAAATAGGTGAGGAGGATTAAGAGGTACAAACTACCAGTTATAAAGTCACAGGGATGTCATGTACAGCAAAGGGATATTAGTCAATATCTTATAATAATTTTGTATGGTGTGTAATCTATAAAAATATCAAATCACTATGTTGTACAACTGAAAGTAATATAATATTGTAAGTCAACTACACTTGAATAAATTGTTGCAAGATAAAAAGTTCTGGGATGTAATATACAGCATGATAACTATAATTAACAATAGTATGTTGTATGCATATTTGAAAGTTGCTGAGAGAGTAGGTCTAAAAAATTTCTCATCCCAAGGGAAAAAACTGTAACTATGTGAGGTGATGTGTGTTAACTAAAATTATTATGGTAATCATTTTGCTATATAAACATATAGCAAATCATTATGCTGTACACCTTAAATGTACACAATGTGAGATGTCAACTGTATCTCAATAAAACTTTTTTAAAAGATTTTTTGAAATGATAGAGCAACCAAAAAGGCCTAACTAGAAGTCCTGAATCCTACACAAGCAGAAAGTCTGCCTGAACATTGACTATGCCTTGAAGCTTGCCAAGCTTGTCTCCAACAAGCAAGAGAAGCCTTCTCAGGGAGCCCACAACCACTCCAGGCAAACTGGCCACGATATTAGGCCTTCGCAGACATTTGCCAAATTGGAGAGTATTTTCACCAATGAACCTTCTTAAGTGTTAGTCCTTTTCCCCCATTTCTTACTTTAGCCTTGAGCCAACTGGAGCTTCTCTCTTTTGTCCTTTGCAGCTGACTCATCCATCCTTTCCCCTCCTCACATAGCCTAGTGAAGGAAGTCTACGAACTGCCCCACTGCAAAGAAGCAGTTAGGCTGTACCTGACTGCTGATGACCTGGGCCCCTCCAACCTGGAGGGCGGGAAGAAATCAGCAGCTGCAGAAACAACTGGAGACTTCAAAGGATTGCATTTCCCTGAGGGTTTATCTGGAACATGCCTCTCAAGACTAAAATTCCTCCCTTGGAATGTGGCATGATGGAAAGTCAGTGCAAAGAGGCTGACACGCTCACCTCCTTCACTGGGCCTTCCCATAATTTGTTGACAAGGAGGTTAAAAATCCAGCCCTTCCCTCACTCAAAGCCTCAAGGCCATTTTATCTTTCAGCCACAAGACAAAGACAATCATGTGAAGTAGGACAGACAAGCATAAAAGAGACGGTGTCTGTGCTGGCCAGAGTGAGAGTCTATCTCTTCTGATTGTCTATTCTGCTCACTGATAAGCCAGTCCTAGGCTATCAGTCTCTTTCTTCAATGTAGCAATGCATTTCTGATTGACTTTTGGAAAACGCTTAACTATCTAGAATACACCTTCCTGAACTCCTCTATTTTCTGGAATGGCTTAAAATCCAAAAGAAATCTATTTAAAAGCAAATAATTTGGCTGCTGGGGGAGGGGGAGTGATTGCTTAGTGGGTACAGGGTTTCCTTTTGGGGTGACACAAATAGTTTGAATTAGACAATGTTGTGAGTATACTAAATGCGGCTGAAGAAGCACACCAGAACACAATGAATTTTATGCTATGTAAATTTCACCTCAATTTTAAAGAGCAAATAAGTTGGTGATGTAGAAATTTATTTTGAGTCCTGAGTAGCAAAGAAACAGAATCAGGATGATGCAAAATCCTGCACAACAAAAACGGCTAAAACCACAATATACTTGGTGATAACAGCCAGTATTTATTGATTACTATGAGCTGAGCCCTATGCTAATAATCAATATATGCCTTTA
The DNA here is from genome assembly GCA_006410875.1 of Neotragus pygmaeus. Taxonomy (NCBI): domain Eukaryota; kingdom Metazoa; phylum Chordata; class Mammalia; order Artiodactyla; family Bovidae; genus Neotragus; species Neotragus pygmaeus. The sequence continues at coordinate 64,210 of SJYV01025710.1, read as the reverse complement.
CTGAATCTTCACACAACAGTCCTATGGGGCAGGGCCTATTGTATATTTTTTAACTTTTTATTTTGTGTTAAGGTATAGCTAATTAACAAACAACATTGTGACAGTTTCAGGTGAACAGTGAAGGGATTCAGCCATACATATACAGGTATCCATTCTCCCCAAAACTCCCCTCCCATCCAGGCTGCCACATAACACTAGGCAGAATTCCATGTGCTGTACATTAGCTTCATGTTGGTTATCCATACTAAATATAGCAGTGTGTACATGTTGATCCCAAACTTCCTAACTATCTTTCCCCACATTTCCCCCCGTCAAACCATAAGTTTGTTCTCTATGTCTGTGTGTCTCTTTCTGTTTTGTAAGTTCATTTGTATCATTTCTTTTTAGATTCCACATATGAGATGTAATAAGATATTTTTCCTTCTCTGACTTACTTCACTCAGTATGAGTCTATAGGTCCATTCATGTTGCTGCAAATGGCATTATCTCATCCCTCTTAATGGCTGAGTAACATTCCATTGTACATATGTACCACATCTACTTTATCCAGTTCCTCTATTGGTGGATATTCAGCTCATGATGCTTAACAGCATCAAAACAAAGAACCCACTCAAAAAATGGGCAGAAGACCTAAACAGATATTTCTCCGAAGAAGATATACAGATGGCCAACAGACACATGAAAAGATGTTCAACATCGTTAATTATTAGAGAAATGCAAACCAATACTACAGTAAGGTATCATCAAATCTTCACACAACAATCCTATGGGACACAGTCTGTTGTATGTTTTTTTAACTTTTCATTTTGTATTGGGGTATAGCTGATTAACAATGTCGTGATAGTTTCAGGTGAACAGTGAATGGAGAATGGCCAGCCAGAATGGCCATCATCAAAAAATTTACAAACAGTAAATGCTGGAGAGAGTGTGGAGAGAAGGGAACTCTCCTACACTCTTGGTGGGAATGTAAACTGGTAAAGCCACTATGGAGAACAGTATGGAGGTTCCTAAAACAAACTGCCATGTGACCCTGCAATCCCACACCTGGGCATATACCCAGAGAAACCATGATCTAAAAGGGTACATGCACCCCAATGTTCACTGCAGCATTGTTTACAATAGGCAAGAAGATGTGTATAAGAGACAGATTCCATNTAAAACAAACTGCCATGTGACCCTGCAATCCCACACCTGGGCATATACCCAGAGAAACCATGATCTAAAAGGGTACATGCACCCCAATGTTCACTGCAGCATTGTTTACAATAGGCAAGACATGGTCCTATTGTATTTAGGATTCACTGAGGAAACTGAGGCTCAGAGGAGTTCAGTGTCATGCTCAAGTTCATATAGTTAATAAGTAAATATTTGGCTCCAACTCATAGCTATCTGGCTCCAGAGCACATGCTGTTCACTGCTGACATCTTCTGAGGGAATATGTGACCCATAAAAGCTCAGTGTCTTTACACCAAAACCTTGAAATGGCAGTTAGGATGGCCAGGAGCACTGGTGAGCAGAGGAACAGTAATGTGGGGTGCAGTGGGGTAGGATGGGGTGACTAAGGAAGGTGAGTGTGTACTCAGAGTGAAGACAAGTTTCAGACAGGAAAAAAACAGCTCTCTGTGTGTGAGTGTGCACATGCGTATGTGTGTACCTGTGTGGAGAGAGTAGGCATATGAGAGAGAATGAAAGCTGTTTGATTCAATAGAGGGGAACAGGCTTGATAAATGCCCACCTTCCCATGCTGCTCTCAACACACATAACTCACTCATTCTTGAAAGCTGGGCATCCCTAACTTGTAAGTGTGCTTATCTGAGGGAAAAGGGAATTTGAGGCTTTTTAACAACATGTTCCATATGTAGCCAATAAAAATAAAAGAATAATACTTCAATCACTAACGACTTATGACTCCATTTGGGGTGATGTGATTTGTATTCAATTCAGCTTAACTAAAAAGACAGCATTGTTTCCTGGGATGAGATATGAGAAAAAAATCACTTTCTTTCTGAGAACCTTCCAACTTATGCAAAGAGGAAAGAAAAATGACTTTTGCCTCTGCTTTGGAGCTGAGAAGCCTGCAGAGTCCTAGTTTAATTGACCCTAGAAACTTTCAGAAAGATGCAGGAATAGAAGGAAAATTACCCTTTACCTGTCTGAGTGCAATTCACTAGATTAAAGCGCTCCACAGGAAAAGTACATCTGTTCTCCTTGGTGCAGCCCCGTCTGTAAACTCCCGAGTGAAAAGAACTTGTGGTTCTCAGGGACTGAAAAGGGCCCTGGGAAATGAGTGCCCAGAAGTCAATAGGCCTGCGGCTGTGGTGGGAGGGGAGAGGCTGCCAATGGGATCCCACTGAGAGACCAACCCCAGGAGCCTACCCCTGCATAGGGGGGAGCCAGGGCCAAAGCATCCTGGGAAGCCAATCCTGAGAGTGGGCATGAAGTTCTTTGACCCTGAAAGTGTAGATCCCAAGCCCTCCCGTTTCCCAGGCCAATCATCCTCTCCCCAGCATCTCCACTTCCCCGTGGGCAGAGGCAGATAATAAAGTGCCTGTTCTAGCTCATGCTGCTGCTTTACAAAGGGAGGTTTTTTGTTTTGGTGTTTTTTTTGTTTTTTTTTTTTTTTTTGGTAATTGGTCCATGTGAGGAGACTTATTGCATCTTCTGAACCAGTAGGTCCCGAATGGCAATACCAAAGCACAATGGCCACAGTCACTGCCTTTGGAGACAGTGCATTCATAGCCACTTCCTACAGCATGACAGGGAAGACCAAAATGGCAGAGGGATGCGTGCATTTGCTTTATGAAAGGGGAGTCTGAATCTGTAAAAACTCCACTAAAGACAACTCTATTTCAATTAAAAAAAAAAATTTGAAGGGCCTATGAGTCCACATGGTAATCTCACCTCACCTTAATTTTCCCATTTGTACAATGGGGCGGGGGGTCGTTATACATACATCATGGGGATATTCATGAGGGCTCAATGGGATAATGAATGCATTATGCTTAGTCCAGTGACTGGCACATGGTGAGCTCTCAAGGAATATTAACTACTATTGATATAAAATGATAATTTATTATTATGCTTCAGTATTTTGAAGAAGCTTCTCTCTTCTGAAAAACAGACAGAACTCCATTTATTGGATGAGTACTAGACAACTGATCACATTCCACCTACTGTCTTTTCTAGAATTCAAAGCCAAACTGAATGTTCAAGTTCATGGATCATTCTAATGCCACTGGATTTTGAGCTCCTTGAGGACAGGGGCTGTGTTTGGCTCAGCTCTGCATTTTTAGTGCCAGGACCCAGTATACGGGGTTTAATAAATGTTTGAAATGATTTCCATCTCAAGTTCTTAATGGAAACAACTTTCACCTCCTTTTCTCTCTCTGTTTCCTGTGTGTGTGTGTGTGTGTGGCTGTGCCATGGGGCATGCAGGATCTTAGTTTCCCAACCAGGGACTGAACCCAGGCCCCCCGCAGTGGAAGCACAGAATCTTAACCACTGGACTGCCAGGGAAGTCCCTCCCTGCCTTTCTTCTACAAAGTTTCATCTCTCTTTCTAAAGTTTCGATTATTTAGTAGGTAGTTCTTATTGGGAGTCCCTTTGGGTCCTTGTTAGAAGTAAGTGGGGAATGAAAGAAAAGAGTTAGTCGCTCAGTCGTGTCTGACTCTTTGCAACCCCATGGACTGCTGCCCACCAGGCTCTACTGTCCATGGAATTTTCCAGTCAAGAATACTGGAGTGGGTAGTCATTCCGTTCTCTAGGTGATCTTCCCAACTCAGGAATCAAACCCATGTCTCCTGCATTGCAGGCAGATTCTTTTCCATCTGAGCCACCAGGGAAGTGGGGAATAAATATTACTAAATCTGAACTGTTTCTCTACAATAACTCTACACATATCACCTAAAAGGGTATCTGAAGAGGAGTGACAACATTGCTATGGATCCAGATGGACAGAACTATGAGGTCAGGGAGAGGAGCTCAAGTGGCAGAGGCCAGAAAGAACCCAGAAATGGGCCTGCGGGCATATTGATCTATACTGGCATCATGTCAGCTCATAGCAGCTCTTGCCAGAAGACTGACTTAAAATAGCATGTCCCCTTGGGCCTCTACTGCTATCGTAGTCCAGGAAATATTAATAAAACCCACTCCTCTTCTTCCCAGTCTTAACATTTTTTGGAAAAGGTAGGTGACAAGGAGTTGCCAGCAGCAGAGCATCGTGGTTAAGAACATAGATTCTGAAGCCAGACAGACTGGTTTGAGTCTTAGCTCTGTCACTTATGATCATGGAACCCTGAGCAAGTTTCTTAACCTCTCTGAGCTTCCTTATCCTCTTCTGTGAAATAAGGGTGACAATAATAATACTGTTCTCATTAGGTTGTTGTGAAGACTACAGGAGAATTATATAGAGTCCCTGGACCACTGCAAGAGCTCAATAAATGTAAGCTGTTATCATTACTTGACCTGTAGACATTTCCTGTAGGCTTGGATAACCTAACAGCTAGGGATAGTAGAAAAAACCCTGAACTAGGAGCCAGGGATTCAAGCCTTGAAGAAAGGGCTGTGGGGCTAAAGGTCAGAGATTAAAGGGCACGGCTAATTCCTCATATGTAACATGGTAAAAGCATAGATTCTATGCATTTCCAATGATTAAAATTTTAAGAATCCACTGAGCTAATTGCACGTGAAAGTACTTGGTGAAATGCAAGCATTCTGTGCAAATGAAAGTGGAGAAGGAAGCATTATATTTAGCTGATAATGACTTGAGATTTAACCCTTCTGGGGCTTTCCTGCTATCATGCTGGGGTGTAGAGAAGCAGCACACAGTTCAGACCCCAGACATTTTCCCTCTAAGGAGCTGTGTCTGCTCTCAAATCTCTCCAGGTTCTCCCCTCCCCACACCCGTACAGAAGCTTTTAGATGGGCCTGCCACTGTTTCAGGTTCTTGCCACCAAGGTCTTGGTTTAAGAATCATCTTTCAGCTGTGACACATATCTAAGCTTGCTCACTATGGCCATGCTAGGGACATGACAGTGTGACTGAGGCTTTGAAGCTGACTGTCACAGCTAATGGCTCAGCCCACAAGACTTGTAAGCTTCCTGTGTCACCAGGTGTCCAGTTGGCAGATGAAGTAATGTGGAGAGTTCTTGTCCATCACCAAAGAGAGAGCAATTGCTTCTGATAGAGATAAAACAATCATTGCGTTTGGATTTCAATCAGATAGAATGTTTTCTGGGAAGAGGTCTTAATCAATGTGTGCCCTGCCAGATAGCATGTTGGTGTGCAGCGTCAGCCGAGCAGGAACACTTGTCACTCAGAATACCAAAATAGATCTAATGAGAGAAACTTTCTTCAGAATACATCCGTGCTTTCTACTTCCTCCTAGACTCTGAGACAATTCTTACGGCATGGTTACCTGACTGCTAGCATTTCAATATGAGGAAGGAATTTTCCAAAGGGAATTCAGGCCAAAAGAGGGCAAGTGATATGCCCAAGGTCACACAGCCCATCAACACAGAGCTGAGCTGGAATTTGAACCAAAGAAATACTAACCATTTGGGAATGGGACATAATGCTGGAAACCAACCATGACAGGCACTTAAACAATCACTGATACTCTTGGAGAAAGAGTAAAGGAACAATGGTGTGTGTGCTCTCTGCTTCATAATCTAGATGATGACTGAAATCCCTCCAGCACCGACAGTCCAAGAGTCTATGATGTGACATTTGCATTGGCAGTCTGCTGTTTTATGAGTCCTGAAAGGAAACATCCTTCCTTGTCTGTCTGTTGGGTGCCCATGCAGAAATATCCCACAGGCCAAACTAAGGTTCCTCTGCCCACCAAGTTGACGGACACTCACTTACATTGATGGGCTTTCCCTTCCTTTGAGAATCAAAGGTGACTCCATTCAATATCCTGTGATATACCATATGCTATTGGAGATCAGTGGAGAAATAACTCCAGAAAGAATGAAGGGGTGGAGCCAAAGCAAAAACAAACACCCAGTTGTAGATGGGACTTGTGACAGAAGCAAGATTCGATGCTGTAAAGAGCAATATTGCATAGGAACCTGGAATGTTAGGTCCATGAATCAAGGCAAATTGGAAGGGGTCAAACTGGAGATGGCAAGAGTGAACGTCAACATTCTAGGAATTGGTGAACTAAGATGGACTGGAATGGGTGAATTTAACTCTGATGACCATTATATCTACTACTACGGGCAGGAATCCCTCAGAAGNAGTCCCTTGGACTGCAAGGAGATCCAACCAGTCCATTCTGAAGGAGATCAGCCCTGGGATTTCTTTGGAAGGAATGATGCTAAAGCTGAAATTCCAGTACTTTGGCCACTTCATGCGAAGAATTGACTCACTGGAAAAGACTCTGATACTGGGAGGGATTGGGGGCAGGAGGAGAAGGGGACGACCGAGGATGAGATGGCTGGATGGCATCACGGACTCGATGGAGTGAACTCCGGGAGTTGGTGATGGACAGAGAGGCCTGGCATGCTGCAATTCATGGGATCGCAAAGAGTCGAACACGACTGAGCGACTGAACTGAACTGAACCCCATTTGACAGATGAGGCAAATGAGGACTAGAGTAGTTCACTTGCCCAACAACTGAACTGAGCTATGCGTACCCAGCACTCTGCCACCAAGCTGGCAATCCTTCCACTGGAGTACACTGGCCATCGGAAACAAAGGCCCAGCACTTTACCTTCATGATCACACACAACCTCTCATTTCTTCCCCTTTCATAAGGCTTGTCCACTGGTGTGACCTCAATTTTCATTGATATTTTCTCTAGACCATTCTAAGTTTTCTTTCTCAACAGAAATGTCTGCACACATAAATATAAGCCATGGGCTTCTCCTAAGCATTGCTTAATATTTTATTTTCATCAAAATTCTAAGCATAAACAACATTCAAATTTGCTTCTTTTATGTGATTTGATTAAAAGTCCTGAATAGTGTCTGTATGAATCATCAGCCTGCGTGAAAGCTTTTCTGTAATAGCATTCCCCCTTTGAATAATGTGCCGATCCATTGATTAAATCAGTTCCAACGGTAGAATCAGTGAGGTAAAATTGGCAGGCAGTAAGGTATTACCAGACACTAATTCTCCTTCCTCAGGGTGAGCTCTATAAATGTATAACAACAGAATAGCTTTGCAATCTTCAGGGAAGTCTATGGTGCTGAAATGAAACCCATCAGACAAAAGAATATCTTTTCCCAAGCCCAAATTACCCTCAGCTTTATGAGCAACAGGTAAACAAGTAACTTTTAAAAGTGGGAAGACAATTGTATTTTCCATTCAGCAAAGGTTTTATTTCACAAAAGCCTGAAGCATTAGTACTTCAGAACAACAGTTAATTTGTCCTCATTCTTTTTCAACCTGGGGCACTGAATACATGAGTTTCAGGAGGGGAGATGGCAGCACACATCACTGAAATACACCAGCTTCCACCCAATATCAGGAAAGTGGCTCAGGGGGAGAAATGTGTTCATCAATTGCATTTGGAAAATATCCACTGTGGCTGTTCCAGATGCTGACTTCTTTCACCAGACACTTCGAGCTCTTGAATACTTTGTTTCTTTTCAAGCTACAAAAGCTATTCTTTACTGATGGCATAAGAGAAAAATACCATCTGCTCCTAAAAAGCCTTTGCCCTGGTAGACAATTCCAGGCCAGCCTTAAGCACACCCTCACAATTCCACAAAACACCCTCCAGGTACCCTGAACGAGGTGAGTATAAAGGAGGAAGATTTGCTGCAGAAGGGATAGGCTACCCACTCCAATACTCTTGGGCTTCCCTTGTGGCTCAGCTGGTTAAGGATCTGCCTGCAATGTGGGAGACCTGGGTTCGATCCCTGGGTTGGGAAGGTCCCCTGGAAAAGGGGAAAGGTACCAACTCCAGTATTTTGGCCTACAAAATTCCATGGACAGTCCATGGTGTCGCAAAGAGTCGGACATGACTGAGCAACTTTCACTTTCAATGTCACCACTAATACAAGAAGCAGAATCAGAACTGAAACCCAGGTCTTTCATATTCAGGTGCCCACAATTTTCCCTGCTACTGGATTTTAGTCTTTTTGAGGGCTAGAATGGTGTCACTCCATATCACTCATACCACGTGGCTGAGGCTCTCACACATAACTGAGGATCAATCAGTATTTGGATTGCCTCTATGGGTTTATGTCAAGACCATTTCTCCAGCTCATTCTTAGCTCTATAAAGATAATTCAGAACTCATATAAATAAACAACCTGCATCATTGCTTCTTCTTGGCCCCAAATCACAATGCTGTTGGGTTGGCCAAAAAGCGCATTTGAATTTTTCCATAAGATGGTACAGAAAAACCCAAATGCACTTTTTGGCCAACTCGGTACTAAGCTGAGAGTTCTCCCAAGTGTTATTCAATTCTCCAGAACTAACTGCCTTTTCCCCACATAGGCATGGTTATTCTGACTCTCCCTGCAGAAAGAGGGATGGATTAAGTCTTTCACTTCCTTGAGTCTGTCATTTTGATATTCCCTTTAACTGCACTTGAGAAACACTCAGCTTAAATTGATAGAGCTTTTTCTAGAGGGCTGTGTGGTTAATATAACAAAAGCCATAGAAAAGTGTATACCTTTTGATATAATGTTCCAAACTGTTTTAATTATGAAAGCGAGACATGAAAATTTCTTACATGACCAATAACAGGGCAATAATAAATTACGGTAGACATATTATGCGGCCATTAAAAATATCATGTTCCAAGAATATATAATGAGTGGTAAGCAGTCACAATATGATGTTTAATGAATAAGATGGTTCTGGAATTTACAGTCTAGGAAAGGAGACAGATAACATACCAATAACGATAAACACAGTGAAAGCTGCTAAGTTGTGTCCGACTCTGTGACCCCATGGACTGTAGCCTGCCAGGCTCCACTGTCTGTGGAATTCTCCAGGCAAAAATACTGGAGTGGGTAGCTGTTCCCTTCTCCAGGGGATCTTCCCAACCCAGGGATCAAACCCAGGTCTCACGCATTGCAGGCAGATTCTTTACTGTCTGAGCCACCAGGGAAGCCCATAAGTATTATGAAACATATTATGAAGAAAATTAGGAGCATGTGTATGTACAGCTTATCTCCTAACACAGTGCATGGCATATAGTAAGTGTTCCATAAATATCTGTTGAGAGAAATAAAGAATGAATGAATGAACACAAGTAAACAAAGAGTATAAAGAAAGAGCTTTTTCTAGAGGGCTGATAGCTCGAAGTGGTGCTCTTTGTATGTGACTTCTAATATCTGAAACATATATATTTCTGAAGAGATATCACCTCTATAAAGAATGGGTAGGAGCCAAACCTCTTCATGTGAAGGGAAAGACAAGTAAGAAATCTAAGAACTATCTGGAGGACCTAGGGGTATTTTTCACATCAGAAATTTTTTCCATAGAAAGATGAGAAGCAGCTGTTGAAACCCCTTCTTTGTGCTTTGCATATAACTCTAGAAAAGAAGACAACTTTTAATTCTTCAGCTAGTCCCAAAGAAGCAAATGGAAAGCAGATTACTAAAAAAAAAAGGGGGGGGGGGTTGCTTCTTGTCCTTAAATGAAGGACCAGATCTCAGAGTCTAAGCTGACTGCTTGGGTTTGGATCCTGTGGAACCCTGCTCACACTGGAAGGCTCTGGCATGTAAAACTGGCAAGGCCTTGGGGAAAATACCCAAATTATCTTTGAAGTGGGTTTTACAATGAGACTTCAACCTATTTTATTTGCCTAAAAATAGTTCGGGGTGAGTTCACAATTTGTAATTTATGAGAGCCTTTGGTATATATCTGATGTCTTCATTTTGATTTCTTCTTTGATGCGATATATCAATTGATTTTCTTCTCCCCTATCATTGTTCTTGGATTTGTACAACAGAACCTTTTATTTTCAGAAAAGCGATTAGCGTGAAATGTGATTTATGGTGTCCTAAACTATGTGCCTCTATAAAGGGTAAATGGTTGTAATTACTGTAAGATGAAAGTAATATATTGGATACATTCTTGCAATTATTATAAAAAAATAGCACGGTCATGGTCTCAAATCAAATTAAAGAGGCATAAAATTCAATTTCATTTTCTCAAGATCTGTGTAAAAGTTGAGCACATACAAAATGTGGTTTCAAATGTAACACACTGGCACAGAAGCAGTTTCTGCACAGACGTTGTGAAATGACATATTTCTAGAATTTTCCATGCTATTTCAAGGCCCAGAGCGTGTTTTCTTATGACAACCACACTTTGAACCAGAAAAGTGCTAAAATCTGGTTTGGCAATCCCCAATCTCTCTTTTTCATTAACCCTGTGAGGTAACAAAACAACATCACCTCAAAGTAAAGATGCAAGATGAAAAATATTGCACTGGCACATTTCTGTCGCTGTTTCTGATGCAAAGGAACAAGAGTTTAAACTTTTCACACTTGTACTCCATAGGTATATTTATACCATACGTTTATAAATCAAAAGTCAACTATAATCCACTAGGATAGCTATCCTAAAGAGACAATAACAAGTATTGGCAAAAATGTAAAGGAATTGGAACCCTCGAGGACAGCTGATGGGAATGTACAATGGTGCAGGCACTTTGGAAAACAGTCTGGCAGAGCCTCAAAAAGTTCAACATAAAATCACCATATGACCCAGTAGTTTCACTCCTAGGTATATACCCAGAACAGAAAACAGGTGATCAAACCAAGGCTTATACGTGAATGCTCACAGTAGAATTATGTACAATAGCCAAAAAGTGAAGAGAGACCAAATGTCCATCAATGGATGAATGGACAAACAAAAAGTGGTGTGTCCGCACAATGGAATATTATTCAGCCATAAAAAGGAATGAAGGACTGATACTGCCATCAAAGTTGAACCTTGATATCATTTAATTAAATTTAAAAAGCCAACCACAAAAGACCATGTATAGTAACAGTCTACTTATAGGAAATGTTCAATGTGTGTATGTTAGTCACTCAGTCATGTCCAACTCTTTTTGACCCCATGGACTATCCCAGGCCCCTCTGTCCAAGGGATTCTCCAGGCAAGAATACTGGAGTGGGTTGCCATTTCTGTCTCCAGAAGTGTTCAATAGAAGCAAATCCATAGACACAGAAAACAGACCAGTGATTGCCAGGGACTGGGGGAGGGGGGAATATGGAGGGCCTGATAATGGGAACAGAATTTCTTTTGGGAGTGGGGTGTTAAAAATGTTCTGGTTTAGTGATTGTGGCATAACTCTGTGACTATACTAAAACACAGTCTATTGTGTGCATTGGAATTGTGAATTATATGTTATATGGATTACATCTCAATAAAGCTGTTATTTTTAAAAATTCAATTATCAAATGGGCAAGCTTAAAATAATAATTATTCTGATAACATGTGTCAAAAGTTGAAAATTCATTCGTTCAGAAGCACATTATTCAAAGGGGGAAACGCTGCTCTTGGTGTTGGGAATATGGAAATGAACATAGCAAAGTCCCTGACCTCACTAAGGGAACATTCTAATGACCCAGCTTTATGCATTCTGGCAGATGAGTGTGACCTTAGGTTTGGAGGAACTGCCAAGGAGATTTTAGGGGCTGGGAGAAAAGCTCATGAACTTCCTTGCTCTTTTAGAAAAACAGTACTCTTGGCTCTTTTCTGATTTCTACCCCATACAATTATTTTTAGTATCAACTACAAATAGTTCTGGTTCTAGAAAAATAGCTCCTACAGACAGTGGCTCAAAACTGCTTTGAAACTGAATTCTGGCTCCTCATGTAAGGATACCTTATCTGTATGGGGAAAGTCATAGGATGAGTCTTGAAAGGAATGGACAGTGGAACTTGAAGTTGGTTTAAAGTACCTTCAGTGAACTCAACAGCGTGAATCATAGATATGGAAATTACCACAATTGGTTTTGCTTAACTTAGGTCATAGAACTCTCTAGGACTGCTCCTGTTTAAAAGGATTTCTCTTCTTCAAATTACCATTTTCTTCCTGGTCCATCTCTGTTCCATGGACTACAGTGATTATCACTGATGACAACACAGAGTAGGTTTTCAAAGGGGGAAACGCTGCTCTTCAGTGCCAGGGGCATCCTGTCCATGTAGCCTCAGGTCCCATTTTTCCCCTAAATATACCGCTTCTCTGCTCGTGCTGGGCAGGTGGTCCAGCCTTTCCCTATATACAACAGGTTAGTTCTCTTCTCATGTTACTCAAAATGCCCACATCTTTTTCTCCATGTTACATCTCAAGGCCCAGCATGAGTTCATCCTCCTCCAGGAAACTTTCCACAGCTCTCCAGCCCATAATGGCCTCGGTCTGTGCCACAGAGAAGCAGATACTGCGTACCATATCATTGGAGGAGACTACAGGCGAAACTGATGAATACTTATTCAATGATCTCCACTCAACAGTAGAAGACAGGGATCACGTGGTTTGTCTCTCTTTCTCTACCTCCCCTAGCACAGTGGCAGGAAGTCCAAAGGTTCAAGGCTAGCACTGATTCTGCAAGCTTATTCTACCTCAGATAAATGAAAGGGCATGTTGGGGATCTCCTTTCCTATGTGAAATGATGAAAAAGCTTTCCTATGGGATACAGTCAAAGAAAATGGAAGTCAAGCTTCCTCTTCTTTCCTAAGTAAATTGAGCTTGAATAACGAACCCTGAGACCTTCACTGATTCACCATCTGCCAAGACTACATCATCCAGTTATGTAAGTGGCAGGCTGATTGGGCTCAGGTCACAGTACCAAATCATGGCTCTACACTGTTCTCATGCCACTTTTCATTTTTAATAACAACTAAAATCCAATTTTAATAACAATTTATTAATTTCAAATTTAATAATTTTATATTAAAATTTTAATGAATTTTAATTTTCTTGGGGTTAGTTGTGATAGAAATTATCTCTCTCTCTTTTTTCTCTAACAAACCAAGTGAATGTTTCTCTCTCAGCTAGTATGTACTTCAGTGACACCAGTCACAGTACAGGGCTCACTGTTCGGCAATCATTTTCATTTGTCTCAAGTCTTGAAATAAAAAGTCCTGGGAATATGCTACTACTCTAAATTTTCATACATGCACATTTAGTTGCTGGTTATATACTATATGGGCTTCCCAGGTGGCTAAGTGGCAAAGAATCTGCCTGCTAATGCAGGAGATGCAAGAGATGGGAGTTTGATTCCTGAGTCAGGAGCAAGAAACAGCAGCCCTCTCCAGTATTCTTGCCTGAAGAATTCCATGGACAGAGGAGTGTGGCAGGCTAAAGTCCGTGGGGTTGCAAAAAGTCAAACATGACTAAGGATGCACGCAGATGCAGACATATACTGTATAGGTGGTCTGCTAGACTAAGCTCTAAGCTCGTAAAATAGAAAAGAACATGTGATGGGTTTTATGACTACCCTACACACCAGAAGGTTATGAATCTCATCAATGTGTATATTATACATTTTGACAAAAATAAACCATGAAAGAATGGTTTTCTTCAGATGTGTTTAACAATGGTATGATCATGAGGGGTGAGCGGTTCATCAGATAATGTGTACCATATCATTCGATCGTGCAGGCAAAATTGAGAAAATTTTGAAAGGTCAGGGAGGTACAACGTAGCTGAAAAAAGAACTGTCTGAAGACTATGGATTTTAGCCCCAGGAGCTAATCTAAAAGACCTAATGGAGTACATTAATGTGACGAACATGACAAATACTTTTGGAGACAAATCAGCAGCATCTACATCTTCTGGTATCTGAAACTCAGGCAAAGAAAAGAAAGAAAAACTAATCTGCAAAGCTTGTCCTACGTGAGTGATCAGCTGTCTAGTGCACATACCACTAAGACATGCTACTGCTGCAGGAGGACTCTGGGAATTGCCTTCAACTTGATTTTACCCTCTCTCTTTGTAAAACAAAGGATGAAGGGGTTATGGCCTTGGTCCTGTGCTTCCTCACTCGATCCCATCCTATAAGGTACAGTCAAACTCACTATCTATATACCTTTTGCATCCTGTTACACTCAGATATCTAGTGGTTCCCACCCATTAGCCAGGATTCACAGCCACCAACCAACCTTATCAGTCTAGTCTTCCACTATTTGCTTGCTCCTCCATTCAAGCCAGGCCATCTTTTCACCAGCCACCCCCACCCCCAGCTCCCACTGCAAACCCACCAGATGCACTTCACTCAGGAAGCACAGCTTGTACCTTTTTTGCCCAATCTGTAATGACCTCTGTGCTTATCAAAACCCCATCCCTATTTTTTAAAATCCAGTTTAAGACTGACCACTTGGGCCCATACACTCCACTGAATCCCCCCTCCCTCTTCATTTGACAGTCACATGCTAATCTGCATGATGAATGGCATAACATAAGGTGTTTTCAAAGAGAGGTGATTTTGCATCTCAGGGAAAATGAAAGTGTGGCAACGTCTAGAAACATATTTTACCAGGCCTAACTGGAAGGGGCTGCTACTGACATCCAGTGGGTTAAAGTCAGGGATTCTGCTAAACACCCTACAACATGGACATCCTACAATTTCCACAGAACAACATCCCACAACAAAGAGTTAGACCACCCAGAAAATCACTGGTGCCAAGGCTGAGAAACCCTGATTTACACATATGTAAGTGTTGTCTTCTCAACTGGATTGGAAGCTCTCTGACCAGGAACATTGCCATTCCCAGCATCTAGCCCAGTGCTGAGAATACAAGGCAGTATTCCTTGATAAATGTGTGTGTTTAGTATATGTCATCATCTATCCGGTTGAGTAAAAGAGAAGAAAAGTTCATCTAAAATGATGGGTTTGGTTCTATCTTATTTTTATCTAATGGACTTTAAATACCACTTTTAAAGAATGTCACTTTAGAATTATGATCACTGTCCTTTCTTCTTAAGCATTTTATGAGATGGATGACTCTCAGTAAGGAAATGGGAATAGCAAATAGCAATGGAGTGTCTCAAATTGTTTATTGTGCTGGAACTAAAGAGAATAGAAGTCTTAAGCTTTCATTTTCCACTCAGTTGTGGCTGGATGGATGAGAAGCAATTAATTCAGCCATTCAGTAGACATCTAATGAGCTGCAACTGTGTGGTCAACTTTGGGCTAGGCTCCGTTTTCAGGTTTTGATTTGATGCATTCATTGCTAGGAGCCGAATCCCTGTCATAGAATACATTTTCCCATTGAAGCAATGCTGCAATCTTGATCAGAGGATAGATGTCAAGTATATCACAGATATGACCATGCATAGAGCCTAAACCAATCATAACTATATCATAATACTGATTCTCTAAGAAATTCAGAAAGAACATTGCTCTCTAAGTTCTTTAAAGAAATAATAGTCTAAATACATGATGCGTATATTCAACACACAAAACACAACTCCACTGAATTATAAAGCCAACTCAAAACCTAATGTAGTAGCTATAAAATGGATATCAAGTACTGTGATGAGTGATAAATGAATTTGCCTTCTACTAATTTGGAAGGACTCGCAGAGTGGTGTATGAAGCTGAATGGAAAGCCCTAGATCTTTTTAAAAATTTGTCTTAAGGAAGCCAGAGTTGGCCTTTTCTTTATCTCCAGAATCTTCTTAATACTTGAGAGCTCTCACAATGTTTCAGCCTTGCAGAAAAGCTACATCAAAACCTTTAGCTGATCATGGGTTTCCCTGGTGGCTCAGTGGTAAAGAACACGCATACCAATGCAGGAGACACAGGTTCGATCTCTGATTCAGGAAGATCCCACATGCCTCAGAGCAACCAAGCCTGTGCACCAGAACTATTGAGCCTGCCCTCTAGAGCCAGGGAGCCGCAAATACTGAGCCTACGTGCTGCAACTCTGCACGCCTCCACAACAAGAGAAGCCACCAAAATGAGAAGCCCAGACACCACAGCTAGAGAGTAGCCCCCACTCGCTGCAACTAGAGAAAAGCCTGCACAGCAACAAAGACCCAGCACAGCCAAAATAAATAAATAAATTCATTTTTTTAAAAGGATGAAGTTTCTGACCTGTCTAAAAAAAATTAGCTGATCATCAGTGCTACTTTTTTAAAAAGTGCCTCCAAACAGTTTTTTTTTTTTTAATTGTAAAAACAAGAAGNTATGTGTGTTGCGTGTATACATGTAGTGCATGTGTGGTAAATGTGTGTGTACATATGTGTATTGTAACAGGGTTGTGTGTGTGATATGCATGTAGTGTGTGGTGAATGTGTGTGTATACATGTATGTGTACATGTGGGGGGTGTTGCTTATGTGGGGGGTGTTGCTGGTGTGTGTGTGGTGTGTATATACATGTATGCGTATAGTGTGGGGGGGGGTTATGTGTACATGTCTGTGGATGTGTGGTATGTGTATATACATATATGTGTGTACATGTGTGTGTTGGGGAGTGTTGTGTATGTGATGTGGGTGTCGTGTGTGGCTGTGTTGTGTGTGCATGTTGTGTGGGTGTGTTGTGTGTGTACATGTGTGCGTGTGGTGTGGGTGTGTACATGTGTGTGTGTACATATGTGCGTGTTGTGTAGGTGTGTGTGCGTGTAGTGTGCATGTTGTGTGGCTGTGTTATGTGTGCATGTGTGTGTGCTGTGTGGGTGTGCGTGTGGTGTGGGTGTGTTGTATGTACATGTGTGTGTGTTGTATGGGTGTGCGTGTGGTGTGGGTGTGTTGTGTGTACATGTGTGCGTGTGGTGTGGGGGGGGTGTTGTGTGTGCATGCGTGCATGTTGTGTGTGGGTGTGTGTTGTGTTTGGTGTGTGTGTGCAGGTGTGGTGACTGCATTCGCATCCCGGCCGTGTCCTGTTTCAGGGGGCCCAGCCGCCACCCCCAGCCCTGCTGTGGGGATTCTGGGACACCGGGAGGGGTGGTGGAGCGCATCTCGGCCGTGTCAGGACCCGTGTGCAGGGCCTGCTGTGTGACCGCCTGGAGCTTCACCGCCTCGTGGGCGGCCGGTGGGCTAGACGAGACGAGCCCTCTGGCCCCAGATCTCCAGTAACAGCTGTGTTCCTTCCCTTCTTTTGCACCGACAGAAGCAAGACAAGACCCCTGACCGCTCGTCGGCACTGGAGGCGGAGAAGCGGGTGCGTGCGCATCGGAGGCGGGGCTGCCATCGTCCCTGCCTCCCGGTGGCAGTTTGGTTGCCAGGCTCGGGGCGGCCTCTGAGCTCAGGGCGAGGGTCCAGGGGACCGCTGGCATCACTGGGGCTGGGGGGGCTGTGCAAACTCACCTGTCCGCAGAGTGCTTCCCCAGCGCACACGCCCTCCCGCCCTGCTGAGCAGAAGGGGCGCTTTCGGCAGCACCCTGGATTGAGGTCTAAGGACCGAACCTGAGCGGACAGCCTGCTCATCCTAATGGAGGGGAGGGAGCTTCTCAGTCAGCTGCTGACTCCTCCCGAGCACACTCAGGATCTGTCTGGGGGTCGACTTTCTCGGGTTGGGAGAAGTCAGATATACTGATGAACTCCAGCGTCACCTTGACCTGGAGTATAATTTACGTTCTCATCTCTCCTGTTACCATGTTTAATTTGGAAAGCAGCTCAGTTTTACATTCGATTCCCACGGCATGGGGTTCTGGCTAAGCGGGGCCGCGGGGACAGCTTCTTGACTACCCTGGAGTCCGTCAGTACTCAGCGTCTTGCTCTGTTGAACAGGAGAGGCGGGCCCTGGAGCGGAAGATGTCGGAGATGGAAGAGGAGATGAAGGTATGGAGAGACGTGCCTGCGGGCGGCTGTGGGGGCTTGTGAGGGGCGTGCACAGTGTGGGTGAGGGGAGCCTGGGCTCGACCCTCAGCCCCTTGGAACGGACATGGCCTTTGGGCCAAGGGGACGTCTAACTGGCTGGGGCAAACCTGAGCTGAACCTGGAGGGTTTCCTCTGAGGGCTTCACCCAAGGGGCTGGATGAGAGGGCAAAGCCAGGCTTCCAGCTCCAGCCCTGAGGACGGGTCGCAGGAGGGAGCCGCTCCGGGGTCTAAGGACCTGCACAGCTGTCCCCACCGTCAGCCCTCAGGCCCTGGGAGTTGCAC
>SJYV01025710.1:0-32151 GCA_006410875.1 Neotragus pygmaeus | reverse complement strand
AAAATTGAGAGCACTGTTCTAGTACATTACATGCAAAACTCCCAGATCCAATGCCTAGCGTGCATTCTGGGAGGGTACATGAGAATCCCCCTCCCGCTTTCTCTCAGCAGATAACAACCCACCACTGAAGGAAGCCAAGTGTGACTGGACTGGCATCTAGAAGCAATCCTGCAAAATCCTGCCATTTGTGGCAACACTGATGGACCTTGTGGGCATTATGCTAAATGAGATAAGGCAGACAGAGAAAGACAAATACAGTATGGTCTAACTTCGATGTAGAATCTAAATAACAGAGCTCACAGAAACAGGATGTGGTTGCCTGGGGGTGGAGCAAATGGGGAGATGTTGGTCAAAGGGTAGTTACTGGGCATGGAATGTATAGCAAGATGACTGTAGTTTACGATACTCTTTTGTGTACTTGACAGTCACTAAGAGAGTATGTCTTAAATGTTCTCAACACACACACAGACACTCACACAAACAGTAATTACACAATATCACAGATGTGCTAACTAATCTGATCGTGGTAATCATTCACAATATATATGAGTACCAAATCATGACACTGTTTGCCTTAAATTTACACAATATGTCAATTATTTTTAAAAAAATTTTTTATTTTATTATTATTTTTTTTACTTTATTTTACTTTACAATACTCTATTGGCTTTGCCATACATTGACATGAATCCACCACAGGTGTACACGAGCTCCCAGTCCTGAATCCCCCTCCCACCTCCCACCCCACAACGTCTCTCTGGATCATCCCCGTGCACCAGCCCCAAGCATCCTGCATCCTGCATCGAACATAGACCGGCAACTTGTTTCTTACATGATAGTATACATGCTTCAATGCCATTCTCCCAAATCATCCCACCCTCTCCCTCTCCCTCAGAGGCCAAAAGTCCGTTCTATACGTCTGTGTCTCTTTTGTTGTCTCACATACAGGGTCATCATTACTATCTTTCTAAATTCCATATNTGCACTGGTTCCCTTTAAAGTCAAAAACTGGAAGTAGCTTGGGGATTGAACAAGCAAGAAAGTTTTCCTTTTCCTGTCTCTAAATAAGCAGAAAAAAGATGACAAGTGAAAGGGAGAACTCAATGCTGTAGGGTTTAAAATCAACTCCCTTTTTTTCTTGAAAGTTTCCATTTCCTATATGGAACATGAAAATTTTGTTTTGTGGCATCTGCTTTCTTTAATAGAATCACTGCCCTCTTGTGAAGAAAAACATCCAGGCTATTTCAATCTCACAATTGAGTAACTGGATTTGGGTTCTTCAAGGCCCTGGGAAAACATAAGCGGGGAAGAACAGGGTGCCAATCTTCATGGTAGAGCAGCTATCCAAGTGGGAGCGATGGCTAGGGGTAGACACAGCTTGAAACTGCAAGTCTATATTTCCCCTCTTCCAATAAGGCATCAGCTCTCTTCTAGGGCATTCTTTATTCTGGATAATAGAACCAAAGCTAGGGGGCAGCCATGTGGGCTGCAGGGAAGCTATAGGTCCTAAGAGCCAGGAAGAAAAAAAGGGTTAGGAACCAAAACTAGGATAGGGACCTATTAGGCTAGCCCAGGCTTCTGAATTGGCAGTGCACGATCAAAATCATTTGGGATACACTTTTTTTTTTAACAGTGTATATATCACACCATTCACCCATTTTAAGTGTACTACTCAGTGCTCTTAGTGTATTCACAAAGTTGTACAACCACTACCATCATCAATTTAAGAATATGTTCAACACCCTAAAGAGAAATTTCATATTCTTTAGGTATCATCTCCCAATCTTCCCCTTTCCCGTATCACCTGGCAACCAGTGATCTATTTTCTGTCTCTATAAATGTGCCTGTTCTGGATATTNTACCATCATCAATTTAAGAATATGTTCAACACCCTAAAGAGAAATTTCATATTCTTTAGGTATCATCTCCCAATCTTCCCCTTTCCCGTATCACCTGGCAACCAGTGATCTATTTTCTGTCTCTATAAATGTGCCTGTTCTGGATATTCCATATAAATGAAGTCATACAATAGGTAATCTTTTGTGACTGGCTTCATTCACTTAGCATAATGTTTTCAAGGTTCATTTATGTAGTAGCATGTATCAGCATTTAATTCTTTTTTTGTGGCTGAATGATATCCCATTGTGTGGAAAGATCATATTTTGTTTGTTCATCAGTTGATGGACATTTGAGCTATTTCCACCTTTTGGCTGACATGTGCTCTAAGGTACAGATGTTGAGTTACAAAGAGGGCTCAAAATCAGGTCCATAGTAACTCCAAGGGATTCCCTGAGAATGTTTCCCAAACACATGATGGAAATCTCCAAAACGACCATGCCGGGCATTGTGCTAGATGCTGGTCCTTTCCTTCAGGTAGAAAGAGCATTCAGAGAGACAGATTAAGATTGAGAGAGAGAGACACTCTTTCTAAAAATGGTCCCTATCTTACTTATTAATCTTGGCTGGCATGCCAGGGAGTTGATCAGAAGCTCAAATTTGGTGGGAGAAGGTATTAACCTAAATATTTATATAAGAACATTTGGCTTGACCTATATGCTTGTTCTTCTTCTACTCTTTATGATACTCTAAGCATGAGAGTCCCTTGGACTGCAAGGAGATCCAACCAGTCCATTCTGAAAGAGATCAGCCCTGGGTGTTCTTTGGAAGGAAGGATGCTAAAGCTGAAATTCCAGTACTTTGGCCACCTCATGCGAAGAGTTGACTCATTGGAAAAGACTCTGATGCTGGGAGGGATTGGGGCAGGAGGAAAAGGGGACGACGGAGGATGAGATGACTGGATGGCATCACCAACTCGATGGACGTAAGTTTGAGTGAACTCCAAGAGATGGTGATGGACAGGGAGGCCTGGCATGCTGCAATTCATGGGATCGCAAAGAGTCAGACACAGCTGAGTGACTGAACTGAACTGAAGCATGGTATACAGATGTTAAATCAAGCACAATTAGAGTCAAGGTGAAGATGTTTGGTGTTTCCCAATTAAACATTTTCTCAGAGCAAAAGCATCAAAGTAGCTAGGTTGCCAATAATGTGCCAAGGAAGGAGCCTGAGAGAAAGCTGACAAACAGCAATCTAAATCTGACTTTGTTCATATTGTTATTCCTTTCAGAATTTCCACTGCTTAATTATAAACCTGGAATTGTGTGTGATTCATTCTTGACAAGACCATATGTGCCCATGTTGCCAGAGTTTAGTAAAATAGATATTCTATGCCATGTTTCAACAGTCTGCCATTTGTAAAATTAGCAATTTCAAGGAAGCAAAAGGCTACTTGCCATTTTGCTGGATCAACACCTCATTTGATCTGCTTGCATATAGTGTGAATAGAATTCAAGAAAGCACAGTTTTGTCTCTAGATAAATAAATTTGAATACAGAATAGATGCAAGGTGGTGTCTTGAGAGACAGGGTTCATTTAAATCTCAAACTAGTTCCTATACAGAAATGTGGTGCTGGAGCTTAGATGAATGTTTCCTTCTTCTCTGGAAATGGAAAAGCTTGTCCACCAAGGGGGTGGATAGTACCAATTTACTCTCATCTAATGGATGATGTCAGTTACATGACTACCCTCTCTTACATTTCTCATAGTCACTTATATTTATGTGGCCCTTCTGATTTCTAGAATACTTTCACATAATCTCCTCATTTTAATCTTTACTGTGATTGAGGAATACACAGTGGAAAGGGATGGTGATGTTCACTGCACAGATGCAGAAGTTGTATTAGTAGTAATAGTTAAGTGATTTGCCCACAGTCACACACCTCATTATTGGTAAAGCTGGCCTTGGTGTCATATCTTCTGACCTCTAACCCTCTTCCACTGCCCAGGACTGCAGTCTCAGTTTCATGGTCCCTGAAAACCTACAGGTGGCAGAATTCCTAGGGGGACAAAGGAAAAGACAGTTCAACTGGGGGAAATATACATCTGTTTTCAGCTTTTTCCTTCCCCTCTTTGCCTGGCTGGGACCACACCTTCCCTCCACTCCACTGACACTGGGAGGGAAGGGGATGGTGATGAAGCCATTTGGCAAGTGTTTCAAAGCCATCGCTTGCCGCCTTCTTCCCTCTGCTTGACTGCAATCCTAGGGGCTGAAGTAACATGGAGTTGTCTGGAAACCTCCCCGGGAGAGAGACCCAGGAGCTCCCATTCCCAGGACTACTTAGGCAGATCTGGCTGGTTTAATGTTTGAGCCTCAGTTTTCTCATCTGTAACACAGAGCTTTCCAGGTGGCACTGGTGGTAAAGAACCCACCTGCCAGTGCAGGAGACAAAAGGGACTTGGGTTTGGTCCCTGGGTTGGGAAGATGCCCTGGAGGAGGGCATGGCAATGCATTCGAGTATTCTTGCCTGGAGAATCCCATGGACAGAGGAGTCTGGTTGGCTACAATCCACCAGATCACAAAGAGCTGGACACGACTGAAGCAACTTAGCACACACACACACACGCAGCATGGAGCTAATGACCTCCCTCTCACAAGATCCTTGCTAGTATGACACGAGAAAATGTGAATCAAACTTTCACCAAGGTGCCTGGCATGGAACACTTACTGATCACGTGCAGATATTATTTTGAATAAATTCTCAAAGCATAATCATATTTATTAAGCATGTTCAGGGTAGGAGAGCAGAAGGATGGTTTGGGTCAAGGGTGAGGCACATACATAGTGAGAATCCTCTCCGAATTTCTACTTTCGAGGTAGATATTGCCTTCCTACGGACCTGCAAATCGCATCTAACATTTCTGTTCTCCTTATGAAAGCTCCTTAACAATAAATATTTCCCATCCCCCCTATTGAATTCCTTCTGCCACCTGGATACCATTTTCCACTTTTCAATTCTGACTCTGCTCGATGCCACCATGACTGGGTCTGGACTAGGGTTAGCTCTAAATACTCACCATATGTTTTCAATAGAAAGCGAATAACTGTGCCCCGATTTGTGTTAAAAGTGGCAATCACACGTGGATGGGTAAATTTAAGGGAGCAATTTCTCAAGGACTTTCATTGTCCTTCCAGTGCCCATCCCATAAAACGCAATGCTCAAGTCTGAACAGCAGTGTGGCTTTGAAATTAATCTATAGATACAGCCCAATCCATGGAATGATGGCAACAGGGCTATTCAGAGTCCCCGAAAGGGACAAGGGAGGCAAGGATGCTTTGTATTTGGTTATCTCCTATGTTTTCAGTGAGGGCTGAATCTCTGCCATACGGACATTATTTTTCAGCCTACATTATGGAACTGAGAGCTTACTATAAACCCCAAGTGCTAAAATCATAGAAAGGAAAGAAAACGTAGGGCAGAGGTGAATGGTGAGATTTGTAAACAAACTGCATTATGTTCTTTGAGCCAGAAAACTTTAGTACTCCTTGATTAGCCCACCTGCTGGTCCTTCACAAATGGATTCTGGGAAGGCAAAAGCATTCTGATGGAGGCTATTAGGCTGAGTTCAAAAAAATCGAAGTAACTTCAATTCCAAGAAGTCTGTAGCCCACCAGTGCTAAAAACACACAAAGATTCATTTAATCTGTCATGTCCTTTCTCCTTGATTGCAGTGGGTACTTGGTGGATGAAGAGTGCTACGTAATTGTTGGAAAAAAGTATGTTAACCTCAAAGCAAAATCATGTGGTTGGAAGCCGTAATCCCAAGCTCCTGGTATTTTCCAAGTCAGATGAAAGCTGAGGCCTTCGGACTGTCGAACTGCAGATTGATTACCTTACCGCCCTGTAAAACCTGCTTGCCAAGAACCCCATCACGATTGGAATTCTGAGCTCTCTCTCCTGTCTGGAACTTGACAAGGAAAATGGGATTCCATATAATACTGAACTGTGTAAAACTATAGCTGTCATTTTGAGACTTTTGAGTGAAAATACGACTTCAGATCCAGTTCTTTCTCTCAGGCAAGGTGGTAGAGTATATACACGTGCATGTAGCTAGGCGCTTAGGTAACACATGCGTGTGCATTAGGAAAAGAAGGGGCCCACGTAAGGAAGGAAGCAAAAAGGGGTGTCTACTGCACGCTGCAGTGCAGAACTGCCCAATCACACAGCTGTCAGAGAAGTCCAGGATTTTAGCAACTCGTAAAGGAATGGAGGGCTTGAGATTGAGTTTCTCATCCACCACCCATTCTACCCACCAGGAAACTGAGGTCCAGAGAGGCACAGGGGCCTCCTAGGGACACCCAGCAGAAGAGCCAGCAGGGACTCTCGTCTTCCTGTTTGCAAATCATCATTCCCCATGCCACGCTGCCTCTTTGTGCTTAATGAATTGAAGCATTTTGCTTTTCTTTATGCTTTTTAAGGTGCGTTTGTTTGTGTGTTACTGTAATTCAGGCTTCATAGCACACCGATGCATTCCAGCACTGTCCTATCTGCGCAACTTTATAAAAATATGCCCCAAAGCATGTCAAACCATACAGCTGTTAGTTATTTTAAAGGGAAAAATGGTCCAGTAAACCTCTACAGAATACATCATTTGAGTTAGCATAGTAAAAAATTGGTTTTTTAAAATAAAATCATTTTGAGAAGACAAGCGTTTGGCTTGAGGCTGATGCCAAGTCTAGCATGGACAGGCCTCCAGATCTTCTCATTTGAGCTGCCACTATCCAGCCACGAAGTCCCAAGTGTCCACTCTCCCAAAGCACTCAGCACACAGAGTGCGTACCTTCACAGTAGCACTCAGCCAAGTGCTATAATCATCTGTTTACCTCTTTTCTCCCCTACCTGACTGTGATCTCCTCAAGGATGGAAATTCCTTCATCTTTGTGTCCCCAGAGCCAGCAAGGGGCCTGACCCAGAGTAAGTGTTTAGTAAATTCTAAATAAATAAATTAAATAAATACTAGATATTTATTTAATATATATTTCACTGTATTTCATCCCCGACATGGCCAGTGTCAATCTCCATGTGAAGTACTGTGCCCTCTTTCATTTTTGAGCTGTTGAATCTGCTTCTGCCAGTGACTGGTTTTATGATCAGTATGAAGGGCGGGATAACCTCTCCATGAGCCTCACTTCCTTAATCTGTAATGTGAGGATAACACAGGATTATGGAAAGGACTGAATGAGATACTTCGTGTGAGATGCCTAGTGTGTTTCAAAAGTTCTCAGTAAACCTAAACTATTATTCTCCTCTTGGAAAGACCTTACAGGACAGGCTTTTCTCCTTACTTGTTGGCAAAGGTTGTAGGGAAAGGGCACAGTAAAGATAAGGTAAGGTGGAGTGTGAGAGATAACCAATTCTTAAGAGTCTAGAAGATGCCGGAACAGTGGTCCAGAGCATCTCACTCCCACCATCCCCTATGCTGACTGTTGCCCCATATGCCTATCACAGGCCCACAGCCTGCCCTGGAGTCAGGAGAACCTCGTCATACCACATGCCCAATTTTATCACTAGGAATAGTAAAATTCCACACAGAAGGATCACAAGAACATGACTGGTTTCTGAGTATTTTCCTGCCTTCTGATTCTGGTGTTTCAAGGGACAAATGAGCAGCCCCATATCACAGAGGTTAGCTCAGGCCTCCAGTAGACGTTAACACACAGAAAAGACATCATATGGTTACAAACATTCTCCTATCTTCTCAGTCAGCCCCCTTTGTGGCTTACTCATTCTACCTCCCTCCTCTTGTGCAAGATTCATTTTATATGATTTGATTAGTTTTACTACCTTGAAAATTGAATATTGATTATGAGATAAAGTATGGAAAGAAATATTCACTGTCTTGATTTGGAAAGGGGACTTGTTAGGGTTGTCCTCCAATGGATTACACAGTTAACTTCCAACACTTTGGACACCCAGATCAGCAGGATTTCACTGCCAAGTGGCAGCTGTTTCCCTCCTCCCTTGGTCCAACTTGGGAATAAAATGTAAGGTGGCCTTATCTTGGGTCCCTAGGATGTTCCTAGAGAACTTTTGCTGCCTGAACTTAAGTGAGTAGCATTTAACCTGGATTTAACCTGGTAGTTGGAAGGAAAATATTAAAATGGGTGCATCCTCAAAGGATTTGAGAAAAAGGATAGTTCTAAGATGCTCTATGGAACCATCCTGGCAAGCAGGAATCCAAATCTTTTTTAATCGATACCTAAGGGATCCAATTAAACATATGTCTTTTGTTTTTATTGATAACAAAAAAGTGGTACATCAGAGAAATACAGGATGAGATGTTTTCCCTTTCTAGAGGAAATAATAATGCTAAGCTGTAAGGTAGATGGTGGAGCTTTTATAGAGGCTTACAGTGTTTGTAGATTTTAACTGTGACCTGTTTCAAATGAATACATTTAAACATTGTTTATAATACAAAATACCTGCATAACATGCAATTAGATAAATCTACTCTTTAATGGAGGTGTGTGTGAAAGGCTGGCGATAAGAACAAGTAAGGCCATAAACGGTACTAAAGAAAGCTATCATAGTGTTACTATAGCTAGTGAAGACCTAACCCAGGAGAGAAACAAAACCCCAGACACATAAAAATAATGAAAGTCATTTATGTACTCTGCTTACTGCTTTGGCCTAAAGGCCCGGCAGCTCAGTGATGGTAACACATTTCAATAGGTGTGTGTCACACTACCTTTGTAGTTAGCTTTGATCTGAAAGGAAAGCCAAATGCCTCTTTTCTCCAGCCTCATGGTTTGTGGTCTGCTCCTGAGGCAAGGCTGCCTGCTATCTCTCTCATTTCACAGAAGAAATGGGGAAATGGAAAAATAGTAACACTTTCCTGGGAAAATAAGCCTTCATTCCAAAATCAACTTAGAGATTTGAAAAACAGAGCAGACCAGCTGTTCCCTCTAGAAGATGACTTCTTGCTCAACCTCTAGGAAGCTAACTAATCTATCCAAGGACAGTTGATAATACGTGAAAACTCACTCAAGGCCAAGGGAACAGTGGGGCTCCAGGAAGGCACCTCCCCTTCACCCTAAAGAAATTCACCAACATGGTGCAAAGAATTAAGATCGGAAGTCAGGCTGATTTGCCTTAGAATTTCAAGAATTCTGGATAAGTGACTCTTGGAGCCTCAGTTTCCCTATTTGTAATGTGTATAAAAATAGTAACCTGCTGCTGCTAAGTCGCTTCAGTTGTGTCCGACTCTGTGCAACTCCATAAATGGCAGCCCACCAGGCTCCCCTGACCCTGGGATTCTCCAGGCAAGAACACTGGAGTGGGTTGCCATTTCCTTCTTAACCTACCTCCTAGAATAATTGGTGGTATTAAATTAAATAATATTTTTAGGCTCTTTGAAGATGCCTGGCATATATGAAATGTTTTTTAAAAAGTAGCTTTTCTTAAGCAGCAGGCATAAGGTTAACACCCGATTCCCTGTACAAAGAGACAGCAACAGACCAGAAGGCTCTTGCTGTCAACTGCTTCACTACTATGACAGGGCTTAAAACTCCCAGACTGTTATTTCTATCGTTGAATCAAAACTATATCGATAATTCATATATGAAAGTCAATGGCAAACTCAAATAATTGGCTTTATTTATACCTTTAAGCCTATGCCTGTTCTAAAAGTGTGACTCCAGGGAAGAAACATGCAGAAAGACTGTTGACATATGGTTTTCTTACTCAGGCTTCTTCCCTGAGCTTAGGAGGCTGAATGAGTCTGTGGGAGTTACCAATATCCCTGTGCAGGCACAGTGTCACCTTGACCCATGTCAGTCACGTCCATCACACCAGCCACCACTTAGAAGATGCACAGATACAAGAAAATACATGCGCCAGAGGCTGGAAGCCAAAAAGTTCTTCTTGGCCTTATCCTAGGGGAAGAGGTTGAAGCCCACCCTCTCTAGACTGCAGGGTGCTAACACCTCTAGCCATGTTCACTGCCCTTCTCCTGCTTAATCCAGTCACAAGACAGAGTCATTGGCTCTGCTCTTCCACTGGAGTGGTAGTTTGAGCTTTCAAATGGATTCCTCTTTAAAGCAGCTTACTGAAATAGCCAGATTGCCACCACATGTCCAAACCCATCAAGATGGAAGTCGACAGCAGTACAGTGTACAGAGAGGACATTCTGATGGATATGTAAATAGCTACCGATGGTCACTGTCCACATTGTCAGTGTGGTTCTCGGGGTACAATATGAAAGGAAGGAGGGCTACAGGGAAAAAGAGGCCAGGCCTCACCCCTTAAAGAAGACTGTGATAGGAAAGCTCAGGATGTAAGGTAAGATTGTTTGGTAGATTATGTGTCTGATGAACTTGGAGTGTCAGCTGTATCTACATGGGGCCACCTCTGGCCTTTGCTGGTCTTTGTCAGCTTGGTCTGTTGGTTATACACAGAAGCATGGGGGCAAACCAAGGGAGAGTTAGCTATTAAAAAATATATATCTCCCCTAACACCAGTCCTGTAAGTGTGAAGGACGCAAGAGCAGGGGAAGAGTTGGAGGTTCCAAGATCTCAGCAAGATCTGGTCTAAAAACTCCTCTCCAGCCTCCCTGCCTTCCTCTTTCACCTTGCAGCAGGTCAGTCTCCCGTCTGCAGCTTCACAGCCTAGGACCCCTCACTGACAGAGACCCACATTGCTATGTCTGCATAGCTCAGCTGAAACAACCTTTTCCTTCAGAGACCAACCCTCCAGATCTCAACCACCTCTTCCCCGGCCCCATGCATACCTCATCCCTCCTAAAAAGGCATTTCATTATAGTCAGCCAGAAGGTGGACCTGCACACCAGAGCTTAAAGTTTCTACCTCCTGAACGGTAAACATTCCTATCCTCCCCACTCTCATTCAAAACTGGGTATTGTGTATCTCAACAATTTCACATTTTGTAAAGCATATTAAATTTAATATCTTACAGGTACTCAAATTAATTCATGTACACACCCATTAAAGGCCATCCTGTCTGAACAGATTGAATGGACTAGGAGTTGTTCATTATATAATATTTTGCCTTCCAACAGGATATTGTATCTCTATCAGCAGAGCAATATTAATATGAATATCATTCTGATAGATCTCCTTCCAACCTGGATATTCTAAGATTTTGCATTTCTCTACAGAAACTGCCTTTTAAGGGAGAACAGGGTGCTAAGGTGATTGATATTTGCTGACATGCGACTTGGCCCTGGCGTGTCACATTCAGAACCAACTGCTCAGAATGATGGTACACCTAAATAAGAGCAATTCCATCCATTTTACAAAGAGAAGCTAATCATACATTCTCTCCTCCTTGAAGAGAAGATTCTGATGGAGGAAAGAAAAACAAAAGAGGCTGTATATCCATCTAACCAATACTGCCACGACTCAAATTCTTCCTAATCCTTTCAAGGCACAAAGTGAACCCTTAGCTAAAAATGCACAAAAACCTCATCTCATTTGTCCTACATGAACTTATAAAATTGCTTCCCTTATAAATCACTCAGCACAACACAGACACACAGACACATGAGTTCGGGGATATAAGTGCTGATAGTCTGCAAGTAATTCCCAGACTCTCCATCCCTATGATCTTCCAGACAGCTAAATGCCCCGGAGTGGGGAGTGGCATGATAGGAAATATTTACAGTTTCCAGGCCATATGATCTCTGGTGCAACTACTGAACTCTGCCATTGAAGAGCAGACGTAGCCAGAGACAATACGTAAATGCATGAGCATGGCTATGTCCGAATTGAACTTTCTTTATGAACACTGAAATCTGAATTCCATATCATTTCCTCATACCACAAACAGCATTCTTCTTTTAACTTTTTTGCAACTGACTACAAATGTGAAAATCATTGTTAGTTCCCAGGCACACTGCATTTGGCCTTTGGGTCATAGTTTGCTAACCCCTGCCCTTGGGGAACAATGTATAGCACCTTGTATTAATCCTACCTGAGGGGATAGGGCAGTAATAATATTTATGATGGTAACTGAGTCCATGATAGGTGCCAAGGACTGTGCTAGGCTATTTAAAGTCCCTCGTGTAATCCTTACAGCCAACCTGTGAGGTGGCGGCTAGTGTTCTCCTCATTTTACAAGTGAGAAAACAGACATAAGGAAGATGAAATGACTTGCCCAAGGATGGGGTTACTAGGTAGAAGAGCCGGGATTGGAAACACATCACACTGACTCTAAGACTCCCCCCACTCCTTATCACTACCACACTTTATACAGAACAGGACTGCTAGGTCCACTCTAATTGGACTACCCCTATAGTATGAAGTCCTCTCTCAGGAAGGCATGAATACAACCGTTGCAATGAAAATGCTATCAGGTACATGAACTAGTGGGCCTAAGGCAGCCACGATTCAGTTAAACCCTAAGGCACTGAGACTTGATTTTCCTTGAGTTCTCAAGCATTTAAAATGCTTGATTTTATTCAAAAAATAAATAAAATGCTTGATTTTTTTTCATAGTTGATTGAGATAAAACAATAAAAGTAACCTACAAAGAAAAGAGGTCAGATGGGCAGAGCTGGATGGAAGTGAGTCTTGAAGGGGTGGGCAATGGGAGGAGGGAGTAGACAGTGTCAGGCCCATCCAAATAGAGACTGGCTTCTCTCTTGACTCAGTTTCTGTAGCTCTTTAGCAGGCAAAGTTGCTGAATGTGGCAAAATGGAAAATGTTAACACCTACAAAGACTCAAAACAATTCAAGAAACAGCTGATAGATTCTTTGCTGTGAGAAGCCAGTGCATCGGAAATAGAAAAGTCATGAGGCATGAGTTTTGGCTGAAATATTAATACAAGTTAGACAAAAGGACAAACTGAAGGCACAGTAGTCTGGGCATCAGAGGAAAACAGCACTAGCGCTAAAAGGCTCACAGCTTCGAAGATAATGTCATGACAGAGGGCTTCTGTTTGCATTCACTCAAGAGGCCTGGGAGAAACTGAGCATCCGTGTCTGGATATTTGCTCCCAGTAGGAAAGTTCCTGAAACCTCTTATGCAACTGCACTTGAGGATACCCAGCCCATAAGACACTTCAAGCTTGGCTGACTTGGTGCATTCACTTGCTGTCTAAAACTGTCCCCACAGCCTTTTCTCGCCCATCTGCAAATCTTACCCTGGGGAGCTGCTCAGAAAACGGCTTTCCCTAAATCTCTGCTCCAGAAGATCAGGTGGGTACATTAAAATTATTATCTGAATAAGACAAAGGGTGAACACACACAAAAAAAGAGAGAGAGAGACACACACACACACACACACACACAAAAGGGAGCTGTTCCATTCAATCCCCCAATAACTCCCCAAAAAACTCTTTTCACACTTCCAAATGTCATGCTCCACACTTAAATTAACATACTTTTCGTTCAGACTGGGGAAAAAAGTATCCCATTTGTTTTGTTATTTTTAAGTCTGCCTGTAATATAAGTGATTCCTGTAACTAAAGGCTGTGGGGCAAAGGAGATTTTATTTTGAAACTCTGCAGTGCCCAGGGCTCACTGATCGACACCGCCCACTCCCCACCCCCAATCCCAGCAATTGGAAAATCAACATAGTCTAGGACACTAGGCAAAGAAAGGCTTTTGGAAGCAACTGCTACTTGGCAGTTCAAAATTCCAGAACCCTATGGGGGTGAAGAGCCAATGCCCATGCCTCAGAATAAGGATGCTGACAATTTAAACTCTGGCTCCCCAGGAGAAGAGTCCAAAAAGTGACAAACATGAGGAAATTGAAGCTGAGTGGCTAAGAGTTGCTCAATGAGAGCCCTCAGTTATGTGAACAGAGCTGGCGCATGGTGGTCATCAGATCAGCATGCTGGATCACAGCCTTCCCTCTAGCGACTCTCACAGCAGGGCCTGGGTAGACAATGAGCCGCCACACTGCCTCCACACAAGACTGCTTGAGTGGCAGTGACGTGGATTCATGGACTCCGCAAATGTGTAAAGGAGGGTTTCTCAGGCATGAAATGCAGGAAGTAGAAGGTGGGACCCAGGCATCAGATTTTAAACAAATTCTGGAGAATTCCATGGACAGAGGAGCTTGGTGGGCTACAGTCCATGGGATTGCAAAGAGTCGGGCACGACTGAGCAACTAACACTTAGGTAGGTGATTCTGATCCACATGGCTTCGGGACCACACCGGAAGGAACACTTTACCCTACTCAATCAGAATTTCTGAGAGTAGTGGATCTGAGCAGTCTGCAGAGATTCATTCCACAAAAGTATTTTCAGCACTGATTCTGTGAGAAGCACTACAGATATCAAATCCCACAGTATCATGGCTCCTGCCTTTACTATACTCACACATGACCTGCATGGGCAACAGACATCTTCAAGCACGTGTCTAATCCCCCATTTTAACTAAAGGCCTGAGGAACAAAATCCTCACACGACCATCTAAATAAATGGAGTTTTCTTTTTTCCCTTTTCTTTCTTCTTTTTGGCCACATGGCTTGTGGGACCTTAGCTCCCCAACCAAGGATTAAACACAAGCCCTCAGCAGTGAAAGCACCGAGTCCTAACCACCGGACCACCAGGGAATTCACTGTGGAGTTTCTTCCTGATTCTTTTCTTTCCTGCTCATTTTCTCCTTGCATGGATTAGTATTCTGAGAAAGGTCTTGTCCAAGCAACAGTCTCTCTCCACTTTATGATCCTATCCCATGCCCCATAAACCACCCCATGATGCTTCATTTACATTACTATGAGCTTCCCAGGGACAGAAATACATATAATAATGAGCAACACAAAATAAACTAACAATGACTTCCTGACCTGCATCGAACAATAATACCTTATCAGGTTAACTCCAACTGTATCGTTCTTTGTAAAAACTAAATGACTATATCAGATTGTCTGAAACACAGATAAAACTTTTGTTTAAGCCTCTGCCTTCAAGGAACCAAGCGGCCTGATTCACGTGCTAGAACTGAGGTAAAGGATATTTGCTCCCCGACTCACAATGCCTAGATTTCTGAACCTTTCATGATCACAGTTATAATCTTGATGCCAAGAGACACCAGACTGGTATTTCTGAAAATGTTGATCATGAATCACCTGCATAAGAATCACTTAGGGATGCTCATCAAATATGCAGGTTTCCTGACTTTTTTTTAACATTCTAGAGTAGATTAACTGCTTTAGTGCTTCCAGTTAATAGCCTCTCTATAACCTTGCCCTTTGCCCTGTAACTTTGCAGACCCCTCTCACTCTGAATCTGAACTCAGCCATGTGACTTGCTTTGTCCAATGGGGTAAGAGCAAAGGAGATACAGTCAGAGACTTGAAAAACTTGTGTGCATTACCACTTGCTCTCTTGTAGGACAGACCTGTGCAGTACTTTGAGAACAATTCTGGGCTAATGTTTTCAAGGTGAGAGGCCCTGAAGAGGAGATATAAGTCATTGCAGCTGAGGCCATCCTAGAAAAGCCAACCCCTAGCTGACCCACCTGCTAACTGCAACTGAGTTCAGCTCTGCCCGGCCAAGTCTGGCCCTGATCAGCTAAACTATCCAACCAACTTTCCCACCAGCAATGCACAAGGGTGCCAAAGTACTGACATCCTCAGCAACTCTTGTTATTTTTGTTTGGAGGGTAGGTATTTCATAACCATCTGAATGGAGATGACATGTGGTTTGGATTTGCCTTTCTGAAGAGTTGACTCATTGGAAAAGACTCTGATGCTGGGAGGGATTGGGGGCAGGAGGAGAAGGGGACGACAGAGGATGAGATGGCTGGATGGCATCACGGACTCGATGGACGTGAGTCTGAGTGAACTCCGGGAGTTGGTGATGGACAGGGAGGCCAGGCGTGCTGCGATTCATGGGATCGCAAAGAGTCAGACACGACTGAGCAACTGAACTGAATAATGAATGATGTTGAGCATCTTTTCATGTGCTTATTGGTTATCTGTATATCTTTTGGGAGAGAAATATCTACTCAAGTCCTTTGCCCAATCGAGTTGTTTGTTTTTGTTATTGTTGTCTCCATAAGTATTTTACATGGTATAAATGGAACAAGGTTTCTTAGACAAGTAGAGAATTCTAAATTAAAGAAGGAACAAATCAAGAATGCCTCAGACTCTGTTAAAAAAAAAAAGTTCTTAGTTTATCTGTACCCTGTGCATCTTTTCTTCATAACCTTATCTCAGAGGAGGGGCTCAAGTCCACAGCTAATCATCTCTCTGTGGTGCAGTAGCTGTGTTCTCCTGCTTCTCTGGGATGTTTATCAATTATCTTATTTCTCCCCATTTATTAGGTGACTGCTGACTGACTCATTTCTATCAAAATATGTGATTGGATTTCCCCATCCTAAAGATAATTTCTCTGAAATCTGCTTTGGCCTTCAAGATTCTGGCATCACTCTACACACCTTACTAGACAAGTTTCTTGAAAGAGTAGGCTATACTCAGTGTCTCCAGATATCCACTTCACATTCATATTTTAAACCACTGTCATGTGATTTCCATCCCTAACAGAGACTTGATCCGCTTCCTATTCCTCAACAGCCTCTTTAATTACTAAATCAAAGGGACATTTTTCAGTCTATCTGACTTGGCCACTCTGTAGCACTTGACAATACTGACCACATCTTCCTTAGTGAAATCCCCTTCTCCCATGATTTTGGTGATCTCTCCCTCATTCTGAGTCCTCTTCAACTGTTTCGTCTTGGTTTTGGTTGTTTGCTACATTTCTTCTGCCCAGATTCTGTCCTTGTTGTCCCTCAAGCTTCAGATCAATATATCCATCTGCTTATTGGACATTTAAACTTGGAAGTCTCAGAGAAAGTCTAACTGCAACCAAACTGAACTCACTTTCCTTCCTTCTCCAAATCCATGCCCTCTGCCCAGGCTTCCTATTTCACTGAGTAGCACTGTGATCCACATCTTACTGGAAAGCCAGGGTCTCTCAACCAGGTTGACTCTCATTCACCTCTGCCCTAACACGTCAGACTGGTCATATGTCCTGTCCAGCCAGTCTCTCTCTTATTTGTGTCTCCACCATTGCCACGATCTTAGTCTATGTCCTCATGACCTTTTATATATTGTAAAAGCTTCACAATGGATTACTCTGGGTCTCTGATCTCTCCTCCATTTAAACCATCCTCTACCCTACTGCCAGAGAAAGCAGATAAATAAATGAATACATAAGTAAAAAAAAAAAAAAACTACAATGAATACATGTTCATTGCTCCATGTTCAAAAGCTTCCGTTTTTCATAATGCCCAAACTGGCATGCAAGTCCAAGGGCTGCTGTGGTATGTGGAAGGAGCATGAGCAGTAGGGTCAGAGGGAGAATTCAGTCTGAATCTAGACTCTGCAACTTGCTAGGTGTGATATTGATCGGTTTACTCCACTGCTCTGCATCTGCTTCCTCGGAATGATGGTCAGAATCAAATGAGTTACCTTATACATATTCAGTACTTGTACTTTCCAGAGCCTGTTGTATAGTCAGTGCCCATAATTATCAATTCTCTTCTCTTTTTCTATCAAGTACAGTCCTAATCTATATTTTCACGCTTACTTGTTACGCTCTGGACACAAAGAACACTGAGCCTTTCTCTTACCATGGCAAATATTTGCTTTCCTGTGCTTCTGCAGTTGTGCTAATCTAGAATGACTTCTCTCATCCCTTTTAGCCAGATGAAATCCAACTCAGATTTCAAAACTCAAATCAAAGACCACTGCCTTCATGAAGCCTTTCCTATATCCTCTATACTTTGTTTGTACTTCATTTGGGGGCAGCTCCTATAGCTTGATCTACAGCTTTTCATCTGCTCTATTTGTTCACTTGAGTCTGAATTCCTTAAGTCTATGGACTATTGCTTAAACATCTTTTTTATATCCAGCACCTAACATTCAAAAGTATAAGTAAGTAAGAAAGTGTTAGTCGCTCAGTTGTGCCCAACTCTTTGCAATCCCATGGACTGCAGCCCACTAGGCTCCTCTGTCCATGAGATTTTCTAGGCAAGGATACTGGAGTGGGTTGCCATTTCCTTCTCCAGGGGATCTTCCCAACCCAGGGATCGAACCTGGGTCTCCTGCACTGCAAGCAGATTCTTTACTGACTGAGCTACAAGGGAAGCCCATTCAAAAGTATATGTTGGAGCAAAGTGAACAGAAACTATCCATTAAGGAAATCAGGATTTAAAAGCTGAAGAACAAATATGTAAAGCCTGTTTTAGGATCTAATAATATATGTGTTTTCATATTCAAGGACTAGGTAATAGCATTATAACAGCCACTTATAACAAATATCTTATGATATTGCTTATATGTGAAGTCTTAAAAATGGCTACGACTAAACTTATTTACAAAAAAAAAAAAAAATAGAGTCACAGATGTAGAAAACAAATTTATGGTTACCAGGGGGGAAAGAGAGGGGGATAAATTGAGAGATTTATATTGACATATACACATTATTGTATATAAAATAGAAAACTAATAAGGACCTACTATATAGCACAAGTAACTCTACTCAATAATCTGTAATGACCTATATGGAAAAAAATCTTAAGAGTGGATATATGTATATGTATAACTGAATAACTTTGTGGTACAGCAGAAACTAACACAACGTTTTAAATCAACTGATGGCTCAGTCAGTGAAGTCTGCCTGCAATGCAGGAGACCTGGGTTCGACCCCTGGGTCAGGAAGATCCCTTCGAGAAGGAAATGGCAACCCACTCCAGTATCCTTGTCTGGAGATTCCATGGACAGAGGAGCTTGGTGGGCTACAGTCCATGGGGTCACAAAGAGCTGGACATGACTGAGTGACTAACTTTCACTTTCATACTCCAATAAAAATTTTTGAAATTAAAAAAACCCACTTATATAATTCTTCTGTTGCAAACACCATTTCTAAGCACTTAACATGCATTAACTCATTTAATGTTCACAACAGACATGTAGGGTAGGTACAATTATTATTCCAATTCAACAATACAGGAAATTGAGGTTCAGAGAGATTAAATGACTTGCCTGAGGTTACACAGCCTATAAAAGGAAGAGATGAGAGTCAGATCCAGACAATCTGGCTCTTGAATCTATGCTCTTAACTGTCACTGTGCTGCAAAAGTGGATGTTGTATTTAGTGTTGCAGTGTGTTAAGATGGCAG
Organism: Neotragus pygmaeus; assembly: GCA_006410875.1. Lineage (NCBI taxonomy): Eukaryota > Metazoa > Chordata > Mammalia > Artiodactyla > Bovidae > Neotragus > Neotragus pygmaeus. Next base: position 13,160 of record SJYV01025710.1, on the reverse strand, counting down.
CATACATGAGTTTTCATCTTGGCTTTGCTATCTTATCTGTGCATCCATGGGTGAATCAGTTTCTCCTCTCTGAGCCTCAGTTTCCTCATACTTTTGTCAAATGAGAAGATTATATCCCATAATCTGCTTTGCCTCTCTCAGCATCAACATTCTAGGATGCTATGGTGGGTACATTTTATCTGCTTGCGATCTCTTTCAATAGCTTGCAAACTCCTCAATGGCAGATCTGTGTTTTAATCGAATTTGTATCCCCTTGGTGGTTGCCTAGGGCTGAGGGAGATGGGGGGACTGGGGAGAGTACTAGGATATGAGAACTCTTTCCAGGATGTTTAAAATGCTCTAATATTGACTATAGAGTTGATTGCAGAACTCTGAATATACTAAAAATCACTGAACTGAACGTTTTAAATGGGTGAATTATATGTTCTTTTTTTTATTATTATTATATCACAATAAAGGTGCTGCCAAAATAATTGTATTCTCAGGGTCCAGCACACTGCTTTGCTCAACAAATGTTTTCTGAGTATTGAACAGCTGTACTATATGGCTTTTAACCTTCAGATTCTGAGTCTATTAATGGAATGTCTTGTACCTACTTACCAGTTCTTCTCATACGAACTGGCACTTCTAAAAGTGGGTTCTATGGCAGTTTAAATAACCCCTTTGCCAACTTACTTTCTTCTTGTCATAGATGTATTGTCTCTTCTCATTGTGTGAATTATTACCTTTTGAATGTACAAGGGCTTAATTAAAAATGTTAGCTATCTTTCTAGTTAAGCTAGCCCTCAAGATCCAACTGTTATAAATGGGTTTGAGTTCTTCAAGGGAGAGACATAATAGTAAAAGATGGTGTTGCTACTGTAATTAGTCCTTCAGGTATAAAATTAGTTACTTGAACCAAATGAGTAGGAAGTCCTTGTCAACAACTGTTTTCCACCTCAAAAGAAATAAAGGAAGCATATTAATTACTGGGAAACGAGTCTACAGTTTGTGCAAGGGTCTCTACTGGAGGGCAGTTTTCTTACAATATTTGCTGGTTTATAATTAGCTCACGCATCTGATTAATTTAGGGGGAACAAAATCTTCAACTTTGAGAACAAATGTTAAGCTACCATGCTTGAGAAAACCCAACTCCAAAGCCAGTAACTTTGGAGTTCACTGCCAACAAAGAGTAATGAAGCTTCTGGGCTCTGGGAAGTCTAGCCGCCAGCTGCCTCAGTACAAAGAGGCCCATCAGGCCGGGAGGCAGGCAACAGAAACAGCATGGAATTGGGTCTAATCGGCAGTGATCAGAAAATAAAATGGAAAAGTAAAAGGAGACCGCAGTAGGCAAAATGAGGGGAACAATGGAGGCCACAAAGTTAAAGATTGGAACATGTAATCAAGGTGATTAAAAACTCAAGCTGCTCCACTGCATTACTCACCAGCTCTCCAGCTCACCCTGCACCCTCCACAATCACAGCCAACTGTCCTGATTTTTCAGAATGCTCCAACCTAGAAACTTGTATTGGGGCAGTTGAACAGGATTTGCATGTCCTTCCCCTCTCCCCTCAGTACCATGTAGAGACCTAGACTTGATTCATATCAACATACAAAGAGTTTGGGTGTCTTCTACTTGATCACTTGGAAGTAAGAGGCAGGGAAAGCTATGCATAGTCATTAGGACACAAAAGCCACATACATTCATGGAACCATCAAAGCTACCTAGACCACATTCAGAGGTACCTTACAACCATTTAGAACAATCTAGAAGAATGGGCTTGGGATCAACTACAACAGTCACCTGGGGAGTAGACCTGATTGAAAGCAAACTGGTGACACTTGGCCAAGCCACTTGTCTCGAAAAACTCTGATAATATCTTTTGANACACCTTCACACCATCCCCCATCACCAAAATGAAAAAGGTAGTGCCTGTTCAGCCTTTAATATTTACTTTGAGTGTTTATATAAGGGGAGGAAAATGAACTTTTGTCTGAAACATGCAACAAGCGGCACTTTGATTCCATAAAATAAATGTCAACAGTTGCAAGAGCTTATCAAAACTAGGGTAGGGAGTGGAGGGTGGGAGTTGCAGTTGAATTAAAGGCCCATTCCTGCCATTTCAGACTACAAAGGGTTACACATAAATAAGTGCCACATTTGCCTATTGCAAAAGTTTTCTCGGTGCTTTCTAAGTCACAACGGGGGAGGAGGAAAGCTGTCGTTTATTATCAGCTCTGGGCAGGAGCAGACCCCAGTACCACGAGGCTCTTAGCTTTGGCCGGCCGAAGAGGGGTAGCCTTTCAACAGCAGCCCCCTTTGTTCTCCCGATCTCTTCCCCAATTTCAAGCTTCACTTGCACATCCCAAGTTTGTGTGTTAATGACGCTATTACCATCTGGCTCGCCCTACTTTCCAAAAGATATAAATCTCCTAGCTCCATTGCCCGCATTATCATTTAAGTGCCACCATAGCCAGAAGAAAAAGATGCTTTCAAGACTCCAGATTCTCTTGCACGGACTACCCCTGGCATGACTCTTCAACGATATTTATAGACTATACATTGGGTGCGGGAGAGCTCCCTGAGAGCCCCAATTTCTCAAAAGCTGTTCCTCCAAGCCAAGGAAGACATGCTACTGGGTGAAAGGAGGATTTCAAATAAATTTCCCCTTAATATATTTTTGGTTGTTTATAGCAAGCAGATCGTTTACCCCAGCATAGTTTTATGTGCCTGTGTCTCCCTTTCTCCTGGTTCAGGTTTGTAAAAAGTCGAGGTACAACGCCTAGACATTCAAGATGTGCCACACTCTTCAAACTCTATTTTGAATGGGAGAATAGACTGACCTCTTTATGGGAGTGCGGGCAGGGGTGAAGGAAGGAAAAAAGTCCTGTGAGGCAACTTTTGGGAGCTGGGACAACTGCATCCACTCTCTTAAACCCTCACTTTTATATGCCTGCGTAGATGTGTAGGCTGATTTGCGTGTTTTGAGTGCAAAAGCTGAGAAACTACAACAAAAAGAGTTGGGCTGGCTTGTGAGTGACTCCACACTGACTTCATTTATCTGGCCAGGTCTGAGTGACCAGAGCAGAGCAGAGTCTGCCTCTGAGCGCACGGAGTTTAGACTCAGGCCACTAGCTGATTTGAACAGCTCATTTCCCTCTGAGAGCTTCTCCTGTCTGTGGCCCTAGATGGCCATATCCAGGGGCATCTCTCTCCTTCCCAATGCCATCTTCACGGAGGTGAGTTCCACTAAGATCAGCCAACCCCACAGGTGGGAAGTGGAATTGGAAAGGTGAACTTCTCAGGTTCCTAAGAAAAGCTTTTAAAATCATCAGGATTTGAGCAGACCCCTCTCTCTGGGTCTTAAAAAAAATCTTGTCAGACAGAGAAAGAAGAAATTACATTCTTCTGGAGGGATGAAAAAACTCACCTGAATATATTCCTAATACTTTGAACTAAGCACAGAAGATACCCAAAACAGTGATTAATTTATATCACACCTGTGTCGCTGTTTGCATGCAAAACCCACTTTTTTTTTTCCAGTTCACTTTCCTGCTCCCCCCCACCAAACTCAAAAAAGATCTTGTTTAGAAATGTGTATCCCTATTTTTTTCCTTTTGAGAATATTATCAAATTGATATGAACAAATTGCAGAGGATATACCATTTAAGTAAGATGCACTTTTAATCACTGATCATTAAAATGGTTATGTTAAATATACTCAATTACATGCATGACTTAACTCTAACAGTACTTTCTATTCTCCCAGCTGCTCACGTATTCCTTAACGATAGTCTGCAGTAGAAACTTGATTATGCTGAATTCATACATTTCGATGGATTTCATCAGCCTAATTAATGCCTCAGTGTGGTCCTGGGGTCTGAATGAACCCTTTACTATGTTTGAGGTTAAAGGCAGTATTGGAATGTAGTCGGTTTTTCTTTTTTTCAAAGTACTCATGAAGTACTTTGGAATTCCACTAAGAAAGGTAGGTAGCAGTTGTTAAACAGAAAGACAGCAAAACAAGGACACCCATTCTGATAACAGAAGAGAGACGAGACTACTCTCTCATCCTTCCTTCCATATCAGTGTTTCTGGATTTGATAGACAATCTCCAAATATTTAGTAAACAGGAAATTACCACCTGCCCCCCTTGTACCTTAAAACTATGCTAAAAAGGAAAAGTTGAACATAGAGTTATACTGCTGCTAAGTCGCTTCAGTCATGTCCGACTCTGTGTGACCCCATAGACGGCAGCCCACGAGGCTCCGCCGTCCCTGGGAGTCTCCAGGCAAGAACACTGGAGTGGGTTGCCACTTCCTTCTGCAATACATGAAAGTGAAAGTGAAGTTTCTCAGTGTGTCCAACTCTTCAGGACCCCATGGACTGCACCCTACCAGGCTCCTCCATCCATGGGATTTTCCAGGCAAGAATACTGGAGTGGGGTGCCATTGGCTGGTGGCCAAATAAATTCCCTTTAATTTATCCAGACTGTTCCTAATCCCCACCCTTCTTCCTGCTCGCGTAACTTTTAGACGACTTTCCCCTCCATTTCAACTTTTCACGTTATTTTCCCCTCCATTTCAACTTTTCACGTTTCCCAAGGAAGCACTCAAGGCCAGCACTCATGAGAAACTGCAGTCACCCCCCATGTGGGTACTGCATTCAGCCTTTTCAGGTGTAAATTAACATCTGAATACATCTCAACCTTGCTGACCCTCCCCACCACCGCTGCCATCCGGGCCTCAGCAGAGTCTCAGCTAATCTACAAGGCCACAATTGGCAGGGCAGACTGAGGTCGGGTTTCCCAAACCCCGCCCCCAACAAAAGGACCGAATAGTGCTCCTGTTGCTGGTGAGAGCAGGATGGGTATCTGCCCATGTCCAGTGAGACACAGGTGGAAGAATATCATTTAAGACATTTTTTTGGTGGTCAAGGAAAGAAGTGTATGGAAAGAGGAAGGTAAAAAGATATGGAGGCATCTGTAAGAAATGTCCCAACCAGGGCAGCTGACACTTGAAACTTTTACCTCACTTTGAGTTCCGGAAGACAAACGGTTCAGGTCAGAAGAACCTCCCTCCAGCAGGGGATCCGCTGTCTCAGATTCTAGTGGCCGCAGGGCAACCTCATACACCAATCTGATGGAAGCAGAAGGATTTGAGATCCATAACCAAATTACCACTTGGAACTTTGTGCTTGTTATGCTAATGTAATGACTTCTGTAGTAAGAGTATATTTTTCAGAGTTGAAAATGAGCTTTTTAGAATGCTTTGTGTAATGACAGACATTAGACAGAAGAGATGAATGTGCCAGCTATGGTGGCACAATACTCCTGGCAAACACCCTGAACCATTTTAACAGATAAGTGGAGACCCAGATAGTGCGTTTGTAAAATTGAGCTTCGAGTGAGTTCAGGGAACTGCCTGAGAAAACAGGTGCAGCCAGAGTACTGCAATGGTGAAGATGCTCTTCAACCCCCACCTTTCCTCTCAGACCTAGTTGAGCAGCACCATGCATCACTCAGTCCCTTGGGGTGGATGCCTGGGTAGGAAAAGAGAAAAGTGAAAGTGAAGTTGCTCAGTCACGTCTGACTCTTTGCAACCTTGTAGACTGTAGCCTACCAGGCTTCTCCGTCCATGGGATTCTCCAGGCAAGAATACCATTTCCTTCTCCAGGGGAATCTTCCTGACCCAGGGATCGAACTTAGGTCTCCTGCATTGGAGGCAGATGCTTTAACCTCTGAGCCACCAGGGAAGATCTGTTATCTCCAGCTCATGATTTGTGTGCTCTTAAATTTAGATTGTAGACAGTAAAGGAAAGAAATATTTTCTGTGTGGTGGTGGGGGGTGGAGGGGGTGTGTATGAAATTATATAGAGAAAAATGAACAACTTAAAAATTTCAGAGCCATATACACACTGAGGTTGTCCAATACATCTGTATCCAGTTTGTCATATCTCTGCACTGTGTGATTAAAGAATTCAGGCAAATTCTCAAATTTGTGATATTGACCTCATGTGATTTATGTCTCAAGAATCAAGGACAAGATGATTTAATGATTTAACGCACCACATTTCTAAACAGTCTGGGATGGGATCAGTCATTTCTCATAGTCGTGAGTAAGATAAATTCACACAATGAGCAAGTATCCAAGAAGAGATCTTGTTTCATCAGTTGCCTGAATCTCCTTGGTCAGAACTCAGTTACTCCCAGCCTGGTTATTTTGTGCCTATTTCTTCCCTGCTCCCCGCCTTGCTCTGCCCTTGCCCCCACTTACCCATGGCAGTTATTTCGGAAATAAGGGACTTGGTTGCTGGATGGATTTTCATCCCGTCTGCATGTCACAGGTTCCAAATGTCAACTTGCAACTATGGAGAAGCCTGTGAACTATGATAATGGATAAACTCTACTGTGTTAACAGTCCTGTTTGGGGCTGGAGCAAGTTTGCCAAGACATAGTCTGAATGAGTAGGGGGTTTCAGAGAACTTGTGAAATGAAGCCAATTTGAGATGTTGGCACTGAATGCTGAGCTTTTTATAATAGCCCACGTTGTCCCGTTTTCTTCTAGAGTTGAATAGGCGCAAAATACCTGGCTTGATGCAGTGGTTCTCTGATGACAAATGAACTAATTAGAGGTGGTGTTTCTTAGTTTACCGCAAAGATCTTAGCCGTGGTAGATGTGGGAAATGCAGATTCCGATAGCTTTAGTTTTAGAAAAGACAAATTTTACGCCTTCATGCTTTGAATTTATAAACTGAATTTGTCTAACCCAGCTTGCTACTGTATAATCTAGTACTTTGTAGAAGTGGGTCTAGGTAGGCTAAGGATAGCTGTACTATTTAATACATCATTTCATTGACAGAGCAAATCTATGAATGAAATTACCTTTCACCTTTGGTGTGTAAAGGATTCCAAGTACAGAATGGTATGCAAATAGTATGTCAAGGTCATGAGGCTTCTTAGCAAGGTTCTTGTGAGATAAATTAACCTTTTAATCATATAGTTTAATCTATTGAGTGGCATAGATTCCACAGTAGGTCCACCCAGTACCACTTTAAAAACACTGCCGGTGGTGAAAAAAGTCATTGAGTTGAAAGTACTTTATCTAAGATAAAAGGGGAGAAAATATAGATAAGGATTACATCTTCTTCATGTTCTCATATGATATGGCAGCATTTGTACATAGCAGATTGTAGAAAGAAAGCCAAAAATGCAACTAGAGACAGCAACTTTGAGGCAGAGAAAGAGAGATTATGGGTTCCCGCTACTTATGATCAGATGCCATTCAGATACTTTTGAGCCGAAAGATTTATATACTGCAGAAATCCTGATCACATTGATGGAATGATGTAGGACTTCAAAGGATGGGTGTTGAAGTTGTTGAACATTTAGTTTCAGATTTCAACTCCAAAATCCACATCTGAATTGCTCATTGGCTCAGGGAGGAAAATGCCTGATTTAAAATTCTCTCATAAACTCTATGAGAGCAGACAAACTTAGATGAGGTTAGAAATAGCTTTGAATCCCAGATCCCAATGTTTTTATACTACTGGATAACTGAAGAAAAAAAGGAGCACCTGGTCTCTAACCAGGAGAGAAGCCTATTTGAAATATCCCAGCAGATCTGTCCATAGCCAATCATAGAGACCACGACATTTAAACCATCCAGGTAGTTCTGGTCTCATGTCATCCAAACAGCATATTTTTCAAACTCACAAATGCCAGATCGTGTTATTTCTGTGGCAAGGAGTTGCTTAGGATCTGTGACAGCTGAGTTTTTCCTATCGATTATGTGACAATGCAGTTCATTTATAGAGCTCAAGGAAATGGGATATACCTTCAGCTTAACAAGAAGACCCTAAATTCAAATGTTGTGTGTTATTTACTTGCAGAAATCAGCATTCAACTTGGAGAAAGTGGAAGAGTGGCTTCAACTTGAACTCAAACTTTAATAGCTAGATCAGCACCTAGGTGGGCTATGAGTGATAATGGAAACCGAAGCCTTAAGTTTACAGATAAATCGCATAAGAAATCATATCTTACATGGAGAATTCACGTTTAGATCGATGTATGTGTTTGAAGTTATTCTTAAATTTGAAACACAAGTGAATCCAAAATGTAAAAAACAAATCAAAGGGCACTCTAGTGAATTTGGTGTGTGTATGTGTGTGTTTATGTGGGTGGGAGTGGGAGAACGTGTGATGATGTGTGTGTGGTGGGGTGGAGGCAGTAACTTGCAAACACTTTGACAGAGCTTTTTCAGATTTATCTTAAATTCTGAAACGATTTAACGTGCATACCTTCTTCCAATGCATCCACAGGTAAAAATATTATTATTTCTCTTGAGCCTCGATTCCTAATCATTTTCTCTGTCGCAGGAAACAGACAGGCATGCAGAAGTAACTAGGCGTCCAACACATGCCAAAGTCTTCCGGGCCCAGGATTTCAAACAAAAGAAAACTCGGGTAACGTGACTGTAAATCAAGGGCGCTTGAGACCATAGACACGCGCACCCCGAAGGGTTAATCGGCGGAGAGGGAGGAGAAAGGCTCCTCCTGCGGTCTGTGTTGAGTCAGACTGCAAAAAGAGAACCAGAGCTCCAGCGGGCGAGTGGGAGCCCGGCGGTCCTGCCCCGGGCGCGGTCCCCGGCTCGGGGACTGGGGTGGCGCCGCCGGGCTGGGGCAGGGCGCCACCTGGGAACCGCGGACCCGGCTGCGACCTGCGCGCCCCCTGCCCACCTCTTGGTGCGTCTGCTTTTTTATTGCCTGCAAGTCATCTTGCACGTTGAAGGCGCGATTATCGACAGTTTGTCAGCCCCAATTTGTCGCTGGCAATAACTTTTGGTGACGTTTCACTGGCAGGCATTTGAGTTTGGGGATGAGGAAGCTGGCGGTGGGAGGACATTGTCGTGGGTGCTGCTTCTCGTTTTGACGTGGCCCCGGGCAGGGAGAAGGGAAAGGAGCGTTAATCCGACCACAGTCACTCCAGCATACAAGTCATGGGGATCCAGGAGAGAAAACTGGTTCCTTTCCCTACGGTTCCTCACAAAAGGGCCTCATCTCTCTCTCTCACTCACACACACACATACACATACACACACAATGTGTATTCTTGAGCCTACAAGTCATTTCAGCAACCTGGGACTGAGTGCTAGCTGTTTATTTGTTTTGCTCACCTTTTCCTTGGTGTTTGTGGCTATGGATGTCTCTCCAACACTCAGGGCCAGGGCCCTCTCTCTAAACTTGACCCCTTCAATTCGTGCCCCTCTTCTTGCCTCCTTCTGGGACTAGTGGGTGTGGTGCCCAAGAGGCTGGCCTTTCTCGAGGCGGGAGCAGCTGGGGCAGCTGCTTGGGAGCAGCTGTCGGTGCCTCACCCCTCTTTTCTCAGTCTTTGCAATTCAATTTCAAAATTTCTGTCTTCAGCAATTTCCTAAGGAGCCTTTGAAGGATGCCAAAAGAGTGAGCCCCTTTTCTAGTGGTCCTGTCTCAGCAGAAGGAAGGCACTGGCCAAGTTGCATTAGCTAGCACTCCTCAACCTTTTTGCCACCAGGGACCGGGTTCCGTGAAAGACAATTTTTCCATGGACCTGGTTGGGGTTGGTAGGGGTGGGGATGTTTCAGGATGATTCAAACACATTTATTGTGCGCATTATTTCTATTATTATTATATCAGCTCCACTTCAAATCATCAGGCATTTAATTAGATCCCAGAGGTTGGGGACCCATGCCCTAGACTGTGCCCATCTAGGAGTAGTGCAGTGGATTGTTATAGGAAAGGAGGCTGGTGTTTGGGAAGACAGTTATGTGTGATTAAGAGGTGAAGGCAATGAGTCATGTAGTCCTTAAATGCCATCTAGAATTTCAAAGAAGTGCTATATCCTTTCCATGGTGTTTTAGACAGAAGTGCTGTGCCCACCTGGACTGAGGTAACAGCCCTGGCAAAGTCTCAAGGCAAGTCAAGAAGCTGGGGAAGGCAATCAGCTCTTGTATCGTCCACATTGTTTCTGGAGCACAGCCTGGGTGATCCTGGGGCTAGAGCTCAGAACCAGGTGGGAAGTTCTCACTCTTTAATCTCACAATTCCCCACTGAGTTTCTTGGCTGGCTTCTCATCCTTGATTCCAAAAAGAAAATGTGTGTGTATATAGAAAAGTTTCCTTCTGCAAAGGAGTTTCCCTTAACAGCTCTTTCTCCTTTGGTTGCAATCTACTTCTGGAAAAAGGGGAGACGACTGAAGTGTTTTTAAGAAACAGAACGATAGATAGACTCACACACATAACTGTAGGATAGGTCACTGAACGTCATCAGGAGCTTTGAGTAGCCGAGCAAACATTCTTCTGACCCTCAACCTCAGAGTTATTTTTCATTCCCGTCCCCCAACCACCACCACCTCCAAAACTTTAACAAGTAATTAGTACCCCAAATTCCTCCCTTAACCAACACCCATTAGAATCTATGGAAAAGATATAGCATTTCTTTGAAATTCTAGATGGCAGTTAAGGGACTACCCAACTCTTGCTACCTTCACCTCTTAACCACATATAACTATCTTCCTAAACACCAGCCTCTTTCCATATTAAAATCCCTAAGCATACCTAGTACTTTTCCTTCTCCCCTTAAATTCTTATCCTTTACTCTTTTTTCCTCTCTGGAGCCCCGAAACAGATTCTCAGGATTCAATTATGGTCTTCTCCCAAACACCATGACAAGTTAGAAGGGAACTTTGATGACTGCACTGAAAATACATGATATAGAAAATAAATGTTATAGTTGAATGCAGTTGACAAATAGCAGTTTGGGTATGAGCAATGAATGCTATATTTTTCTAGGGGCTTCCTGTTACTTCATTTTTAGGATCCACTGATCCTAATAGAAACAAGTTAAAACGAAAGCCAATTAGAGAAATATTAAAGAAAAACCACATTAAGCCCTTTCTGGACTGGCAGCCATCAAATCTTACATAGCTCATGGTTATTTGGACAGACCTTCATACCACTGGAAACTTAGACTAATACCAAGAGCCCTTCTTCTCAGTATTTAATTATAAACCTGCAGAGTGAAGACTCCATACTGATTAAAAGAAAATCAATCAGTGCCTGTTAGCCATAACAAATCAATAAAAACAATTAGCTGAAGAAATAATATTAATCGTCTACCCTTGTCACCAAAGTTCCTGAAAATTTTGAAGTTTCCTACAGCACACATTATTGTAATGTTTCCTACCTGATTTTATGGAATTTTTGCTTATGTTGTACCTAAAGTTGTTTCCTGGAAGTGTAACTTGAATGAGTTTTACAACCATTTTATACCATGGTTCCAGAATAACTCTGTCACCAAGGCTCTGAATAGGTCTACTGGTACGGGGTTTTAACATCCTTTCTACCCAGTGAAGTGACCATACATTATAGTGGAGAATCCACTAAGCTAGAAGTGCTGTAGTTTAGTTAGTAGTTTGTCGCTCAGTGGTGTCCGACTCTTTGCGACCCCATGGACTGTAGCCTACCAGGCTCCTCCCTCCATGGGATTCTCCAGGCCAGAGTACTGGAGTGGGTTGCCATTTCCTTCTCCAGGGGATCTTCCCAACACAGGGATCGAACCCGAGTCTCCTGCATTCCAGGCAAACACTTTAACCTCAGGATCTAAGTAAAGAGATAGGACCAGATGATCTCTTAAATCCCTCCCAGTCCCTGAATTCTGTAGTTCTAGAACCAACCGATGAATTTTCAGCATAAGAGAAGACTCAGGTTTATGAATCTTCTAAATATCTATTTATTTCATTGTTTTTTTAGTAGAAATTTATGCAGAAAACTGATAAGTGATTTTTGTTTTTTTCATGGGAGAGGCCCTAACTTTGACTTGAGGAAACCAAACTAAGAGACTTGGCACTGTTTTCTTATATACAAATGAACCATTGTCTCATACTTTAACTTCTTTTCCTTTTCAGATCCAGCTTAGAAATAATGTTTCACTCAAGATAAGGCTTGTGGTTTAGGAGATTCTGGTCTAGCCTGCCTCACTTTAAGACTTCTATCATCTCTTTTCAAAACCTGAGGAGGACCTCATTTCCTGTTTGATAGTTCTTCATGCTTTGCCAGCCTCCGGGTCTTTAACGAAGCTTGCCAAGAGTTCCCGGCTGGGAAGGACAGTCTGAGTTCATCATAGAGAATGAGCTGGCACCACAGTTGTAGTGACTCAACAACCTCATTGCCCACTTTGCAATGGCAAGAACCACGCTATCTAATTGAAAGACCTGTGTTTTAACAAAGTGCAATTGGATCACATGGCAAAATCTTCTCAAAATATGTCTCCAGTCTTTCCTTTCACTGGTTGTTTTGAACCCAAAGGAAATTATATTCTGAATTATATATATATATTTGTTTTTAATTGAGATTAATTAACAGATACTTGGTTTTATGTCCATTCTGTTCTAAGAATTTAGTGGTGATTACAAAGCAGTGAAAATAGGTCACAGCAAAATGAACATTCAAGATTAGGTTAAAGCATTCCTCTGAAATTTCAGTATTCATTTTTGGAATGTCAATTACTACATTTCTGTAATTCATCATTTTTTTTCTTTCTTGGCTTACAGTCAAGATGAGAAATGATATCGAGACCAAAGACATTGTTTTGTTACATAGCCAATGCTTTTTAAAATGCAAAACTACCCTCCCCTCACCAATGCTTAATCGTTTGTGTGTGCGTGTATACACACACACACACACATATGCTGAAGAAAAACCTTTCAAGACTTCCAGGACCTGGGTCGTGTAAGAGGCAGATGAGAAAATTAAAGGAGGACCAGGAGGAGGCCAGAACAGTAGCAACACCAAAAGTCAATGATTTCACTTTACAAAAAGCCCTTATATACTACACAGGCATTTTAAAAAAGCAAGTATTATTATAATTAAATAATATACTTCTAAAGTATTATGATTCTCATCTAATTTCAAGATATATTTAGGAGCCATTTAAAAGTATTTTGTATTATAATCTGTCACCAAAAATCAACTAGCAGAGTTTTATAATGTGTGTAGGTTTACCCAATTGGAATTAAATTTTAAGTTATAAGTCTTTCTATCACTGTAGAAATTTAGGACAAGATAGCGTTTGGTATTAACATAGAAGAATATTCTATAGCTTTTTTTTTTTAGCTTCAAATTGATCTAAAAGAAAGTATACCTCTGTC
>SJYV01025701.1:276545-286639 GCA_006410875.1 Neotragus pygmaeus | reverse complement strand
TCCAACAATTTTGAAAGAATCTCAGAGCCAAGTTACACAAACTTTTCTAGCAAATACTCTCCAAACCATTCTATGAAGACACCAAAACCACTCAAGGCAGTCCAAGAATGGAAAATTACAACACACAATTACTCATGTACATTTATACTAAGTCATAAATAAAATATTAGCAATCAAATTCTGACAATTGCAAAATTAAAAAATAATGCATGAGTATATGTTATTATAGTCAGGTTTGTGGAAGTATTGTTTAATTTTAGAAAATCCACAAATATATTGGGTAATTAACAAGATTTACCAGTTAAGGGAGAAAACAAAAACTGAATGATATAAAAACAACAGTAAGTGCAGTTGCCAAAATTCCACACCCACATATGGAGCAAACTGTTAGATTAATAATTGCTTTTATGCTTCTAAAGCTTATCTCCAAAAGCCTCACATCATTGTTAATGTTGAAATTAGGTACGTTCCCTTTAAAATAAACAAGTATGTGCACTATTACCACCTTGTACCATATCAACATTTTAGTGAAGGTCTTGACTAGTTCAATAAGATCTTTTACTTAAAGGATAATCCATAGCACTAAATGTTTATATTCAAAAAGAACAAGGATCTCAAAACAATAATCTAGGTTTCTCTTCTAAAAAGTCAGGAAAATAAGATAGCAATATATGCAAAGCAAGTAGAAGAAATAGAATAATAAAGATCAGAAATCAATACAATATAAAACAAATAAACAAAAAGAAATCAAAAGACAGTCTTTGAAGCCAAAAACTGGTTCATCGAAATAAATAAAATTAGCAAACTGCTAGCAACTTTGACAAAGAAAAATATTGCAACAAAAATGACCAATGTGCGTGCTAAGTCATTTCAATTGTGTCCGACTCTTCGCTACCCTCTGGACTGTAGCCCACAAGGCTCCTCTCTCCATGGGGATTCTCCAGGCAAGAATACTGGTGTGGGTTGCCCTGCTCTCCTCCAAGGGATCTTCCCCAGTCAGGGACTGAACCTGCGATTCTTATGTCTCCTGCGTTGGCAGGCAGGTACTTTACCACTAATGCTACCCAGGAATATCAGGAATTAAATGAAGAGACATTCCAGCAGACCACAACATAGATTACAATTATGGAAGAGGAATGTTGTGAATGGTCTTCACATATAAATTCAACAGCTTGATTTTCAAACTAGCACTGTTTTTACACATTAAAGCAGTGAACTTTAATAAAACTACAATCTTTGTTATAGGCTTCAGTGCATTGTTTTGGAACAGAAAGTCTAGAGCCAATCTCATTTTTTCTGCGTCTTCACCTCAGTAGAAAATCTGAAGCAAAAAATTCTGAAAACTCAATGAAGTAGACCTGTGGAGTGTGAGTGGATCATTAGAGGGGAGGGAAAAATGAAACCTAGTTAATCACAGTTTCATCTTATAACTTGAATACCTTCTTCCACATTTAGGAGCAGATGGGCTTTCTAGGTAGTGCAGTGGTAAAGAACCTTCCTGCCAATTCAGGACATTCGAGTNTTTTTTTTTTATTGACCTGTTTTCAAATTCACAGATATTTTAGTTTGATGTGTTTAATCTAATGTTGATCCCAATCAATGATGTTTTTTGCTTTAAATACTATATTTTTCATGTCTAGAATATCTTTCTAGAAAAGTTTCTAAATCTCTTCTGAAAGTCCCTGCTCTTTGTATCTGTTACCTGCAGACGCTTTAGCACGTGCTTCTTCGCTGTTCTAATGCCCCTGTACTGGTTAGGCTCTGACTCATGGGCGGGTCTCCTCCTATTCACTGGCCTTGGCTGTGAGTCAGTGTCCCTGTTTCTGCTTGTGTCCCTGGCCTTCTGGCGAGCACCCGCTGGAGCTGGCTCCCCCGATGCCCTCAGGAGCTCTGGGCTGTGTGCTGGGGGGTCTTGAGCTCGTGGGGGCCTCACTGCTGGCTAGGGTGGATCCATTTCAGTTCCCCCTTGGCTCTTCACTGGGAGTCATCTTTCTGCCAGTATATCAGTGGAGAGTCAGCCCCCAGCTTTGAGCCTGGAGAAACTCAGGTGCGACACTCCAGGGTCCAGGGCGGAGGCAGTCCACTCAGCCTGAGTCTCCAGGATCCCTCCTCCCCTGCCCTTGGGCCCCTCCAGGGGAGCTCAGTGCAGTTCATGGGTCACCAAGTGGCTGAGGAGCTAGGTTCAGGTCTGGGGGTTCCCCAAGCTGCTCTCCCTTTAGGCCCCTGACCTCTAGTGGCCCCGGACATCCTTCAGACATCGTGCCTTTCATTCTGGCTCTCACAGCACACCCAGGCCTCCATCGTCTGATGGCTCAGAGCCCTGAGACCACCGGGAAGGGCCCTGAGCTCACCTCCCCCAGGCAGCCCAGCAGGGAGCACGGTCTGTGACCAGCCATCTTCACCGGCCGCCTGTGTTGGTGGCTCAGAGAAGGGCCCTGGAGTGGGCAAGGGAGCCCCCCACCCCAGGCTCACAGGGCAGACCATGGAGTCTGAGCAAATAGAGAGGACCATTCACAGCACCGACTTCTGGGGGGCGTGCTCGGTGGCTGCAGGTAACCGATGTGCCTGCAGAGGGGACAGAGGTCGCCAGACCCTAATACTGTCATTAGAGCGTCATGACATTTTTAGAGTCACAATGTCTCCTGGACACGAGACAGTGAAAGTCACTCAGTCGTATCCGACTCTTTGTGACCCCATGGACTGTATAGTCCCTGGAATTCTCTGGTGTGGGGAGCCTTTCCCTTCTCCAGGGGATCTTTCCAACCTGGGGATCGAACCCAGGTCTCCCTCATTGCAGGCGGATTCTTTACTAGCTGAGCCACAAGGGATCTGAGCAAACTCTGGGAGATGGTGAAGGACAGGGAGGGCCGGGCTGCTGAAGGCCATAGGGTGGAAAAGAACCGGACACAGCTTGGTGACTGAACAACACAAAGGCAGCAACAACACGCTGTAATGCACAGCCGTGGCGGCGTAGCCTGCTTAACAGCACCTGCTGCTCTCCGACTTCCTTAGTACACAAACGTACTATGTTTTCAATCGATGGCTACTTAAGGTCAAGAGATTACAGTGCATTTGAAAAAACTGGGCTAAAAACAAAGTGCTTGTTGACTGCAGGCTTCCCGGGAGGGGCTGTGGAGGGTGAGTCTCCAGCAGGGAGTCAAGGAATGAATGATGAGGCAACACAGCTGTATGTGCACCAGCATGTGGGACACATGTGTGAAAGGTCCGTTTATAAGAAGAAAGGGAAAATTCCTTGAACCACAGGACCTGCCCCACCCCTCCCTGTTGCAGGAAGGGGGATCCTTTGCAGGGCCCGAAACTGGGCTCTTGTCTGACACTCAGAAATGAATTGCCCAAGGAGACACAGGTGCTGACAGAGTCAGGGACTTTATTGGGAAGGGGCGCCCGGGGGAGAGCAGGAGGGTAAGGGAACCCAGGAGAGCTGCTCTGTTTCATGGTGATGGGAGTATTTCCGGGTGGTCTTTAGCCAATCATTCTGACTCAGAGTCCTTCCTGGTGGCGCACGCCCTGTTCAGCCAAGATGGATGCCAGAGAGGATTCTGGGAGGCAGTCAGGCATGTGGTGTCTCCTTTTGACCTTTCCCAAACTCTTCCAGTTGGTGGTGGCTTATTGGTTCCGTGTTCCTTACCAGGATCCCCTGTCATAAAACAACTCTTGCAAATGGTTACTGTGGTGCCTGGCCAGGGTGGGTGGTCTCAGTCAGTGTGCTTCCCCTAACAGTCCCACCCCCATCACTGCCCCTTCATGTCACCTTAGCCATTTCAGAGATGCAGCATTTGGGGGCTCAGTTCAGGAAGCTGGGGTCTACACATTTCTTAGGACGACCAGTCAGTACACTGGTTTCTTCACTTGCATGGCCAGAAACGTTAAGAGAGTTTACTCTGAAAACATTATAGTGTGAGGGGAAAGGTGGGAAATGAAATGGGATTTGAAAGAGGATCTCAGGGCCTTCTTTAGAGGCCAGGACAAATCCCACAAATCTTAAAGAGAAAATGTTCATGTTGGTGATTTTGTTGTCACTATTTGAAGTATGCTCCTTTCTGTTAAGAATAATAGAAACCCCTGCATTAAAAATGGCTCCAAACATTTACATCAGTTCTGGCCTCTCCTGGCTCTGAGATGATGCTTCCTGTCAGCTGGTATAAACATAATCTCTCTCCATGTGGAAGAGTTCACTCTAACAGCTAATCTAAAATTAGCTGGTGGAAGAGAAATTCCAAATTAAAGGCATTTATATCCCAGATTAACAACAAATGTTAAAAAATGATGTCCCCAGTTGATTTTTCCATGACCCAGAAATGATCATCCTAATTTGCACAGTAGTGTCTTGTAAGGATCGTGGAGTCTTCTGATTATGGGAAATCAAGTATTTTTGGATTTCAGAATATTAACATTGGAAGGGGAATCTCTTGCACAAAAGCTCAAACTGGCTTTTTTTGGCAAGAAACCTACCATTTGATTATACAACTAGACTTCATGAAGCTGATTTTTTCTTGACGATTGTAACATTTTAAAAATGGTTTACTGTTTTCTGTTATAAAAGTAGTTCATGCTCATAAATACAGAAGGTTTAGGATGGCAGAGTGAAGAGAAGAGGCCTTGGGATATGGGGCCTGAAGGCACTGGGTTCACAGCCGGGCGGGGTGTCTGGCTGTGTCCAGCAAAGCCGCTCTCACCGACTCAGGTCAGCTACCCTGTGCGGCTGAGAAGGTTAACAGGCTCGGTAGGGAGGCCAGAGGTCCTCAAGAGGCAGAAGGAAATAAATTCCAAGGGGCAGACTTTTTTTTACTTCCCTGCACAAAATTAAAGGAGCCAGCTTTAATCCTGTGTTGTCATGACGATACCTGGTTCCACCTCAACTTATCTTTATCTCAAACCTTGAGCTAACCAATGCGCTTTTCTTATGGAAATAGTTTCTTAAGCTATGTCAATGAAACTATGTATTTGCTTGGAAACCTGCCTTTCTTTAATACTCATGTCAATTGTTTTCTGGCCGGAGATGACTCCCGTTCTGCCATTCTATCTCTAAATGCTTGTTGTGGGAGAGGCGCCTGGTGCAACTCTCTCAGTCTTGAGGTGTTTCTTTTATCTGATTAGCAGCATGCCAACAGGTATAAAATGCCTTGCTAAAAACTAGCAAGGGGGCACTGTCTGTCCCCTCTGATGTCTCTGTCAGAAGTCTTTTCTATCTCTTTTGCACTTTAATAAAATTCTGCCACGCAAACCTAGTGATCAAGCCTCCTCTCTGGTCCTGGATCAGATTCCTCTCCCCTGGGGGCCACGAATCCCAGCGTAGTTCATGGCTCGTAGCGACAACCTTTTATGATCACGTGTGTGACCTGTCTTCACACGACAGTAGGGCTCCACTTCCCTCTCCCTACAGGGCGGCTCTGGACGTCAGCGGCTCTACACGCAGCTCTGCACACCACGGGTGAAGGCCTGTCCCCCAGATTCACCTGCTGAAACCAAACCTCGGAGGATGGCGTCCAGAGGTGGGCCTCCGGGAGGTGATGGGGTCGGGAGGGTGGAGCCCCCACGGTGAGGTCCGTGCTCCTCTGTAAAGACTCAGAGAGCCCCTGCCGCTGGCCCCCCAGCTCCTCTGTGAGGCCACGCCTGTGATCCAGAAAGAGCTTCCCCTGGACATGGAGCCTGCCGGGCCTTCAAGGCTCCATCCTCGTGGTGATCTCTCACTGGCATCCCGAGCAGATGCAGGTGGGTCCTGTGGTGGCTTGAAAGTCCCCCGACGGGTGGTCATTTCCTTCAGCCACGGGGCATCATCTTGTTCACACTTAAGGACGACGATGGCTGTTCTGTGAGTTCTGAACTGCGATCTCATCACTGAAGCAGCCTGTATCGTGTGCAGCAGGCTGTGTCCCCGCGTCCCCGTCAGAGTCACAGGGCTGAGTCAGCTGAGGCGATGGTGGATGGCAGCAGGACAGGCTTATTGGAAACGGCTTTTTCTTGCAGGCCCTTGCCTGAAACAGTGGCTACCACGCACAGCGCTGTCCCTGGCACTTTGCTTAGATGCAAACAGGCCACTTTACTTAGTGGGTCATCTCCCAGTGGGACGGCTGGAGGTGGGGGCAGAGGGTCCCCCAAACACACACTCCCCTGACCTGGCCGAGCCCTGGGCTACCCCTAGGGGGCTGGAGGGAGGTGCCAGCCAGGCTCGAGGCCTAGGGACATGGGTGTGGTTGGCACCTGTGTGCTTTCCAGCCCATCTGCAAGTCACTGAAAGTTTAGAGCAAAGTACTGGGGCTTCCCTGGTGGCTCAGAGGTTAAAGTGTCTGCCTGCAATGCAGGAGACCTGGGTCCGATCCCTGGGTCAGGAAGATCCCCTGGAGAAGGAAATGGCAACTACTCCAGTATTCTTGCCTGGAGAATCCCAAGGACAGAGGAGCCTGGTGGGCTACAGTCCACGGGGTCGCAAAGAGTTGGACACGACTAAGCAACTTCACTTTGTAAAGTGTTGTAGAGATGGTAGGGTAAGGGAATTAGAGAAAACGAGGTTTGGAGAAAGAACCAGACTGGCACTTTACAGGAACAGATCACTTCTGATGAGGTGTGAAGTGGCAGCAGTCAGATTAGGGGGCTGCAGCACTGACCCAACGGAGAAGGAAATGGCACCCCACTCCAGTGTTCTTGCCTGGAGAGTCCCAGGACGGGTGAGCCTAGTGGGCTGTGTCTATGGGGTTACACAGAGTCCGACTCGACTGAAGCAACTTAGCAGCAGCAGCAGCAGCAGCAGCAGCACTGACCCAAGGAAAGAGCATGTGGAAAGCTATTGTCTTAAGAAGGCCTGTTTTTCTCCAAGGTTGTTCGTAGTAGTTATCTTTTAAATGACTGGGGCAAGGAATTCCAGAGATCAGCCAAAGTCTGGGACTGGCTGGGAGCTGGACGTAATCAACCTTAATGTCCATTCTTTTCTTTGGGTGAGAGAGTTCTTTGTTTTCTATAGAATGATATATTTGCAAATATTATGGATGCTGTGGGCTCTTGATAGGTGCTTGTGGAAGGAACATGGAAGGGCCTGGCATGGAAGTGGGTCAGAGCCTGGAGGCTTGAGGTGCAGGCCTGGGGGGCTGGAGCCTGGGGTTCTGGGGCAGACTCGGGTCCAAGAGGGCTGGCTGGGGCTCTGACTGCTGGGGAGGTTGACTGAGGTCTGGTGTGCGGTGTTCCCACCGTGCCCTGTTTCAGGCCACAGCACCCTGCCCTGACTGTGGGGCAGGAGGGGAGTGTGGGGACTCAGCGTCAACACCAGACTCTCTCAGCAAGAAAAGCATTTATTATATAACCAGGCTTCTCCACGGAGCTTTTTTTCTTTCATTCGAGCAGTACCGCTGTGAACTTAAGTGCCTCCCTTTGATTTTCCACCTCCTTTGTCTTCAAACTGGAGCAGCACCTGTGTCTTTCATGCCATTGTCTGGCAGGTGAGGCTCAGATTTATTTCGTCCAGCCCCGGCAAGGGTGGCACCCGTCCGGCCTTTTGTTTGGATCACGCTCTTGGATTTATTAGGTTCCAGTTGACATCTTTAAATTGTAGAGTCTGCTCAGCTGGGAGTGTTCTACATCTTTCCTTATGATGCTCAGTTAAATTATGTCTTTTTTATTTACTGGTTCAGGGCCAGAGGGCCCAAGGCAGATGGGGGCTCCTGTAGCTGAACTGAGAAGATGCCCCAGAACCCCATGGACGCGGAAGCGCCATGCCAACCCCTCATCCCTCCCAGGCCAGGGCCTCCTGATGCCCCCACCCTGGCCCCTCCAAGCCCGGTGACTCTGGAGTGAGAGATGGAGACCGAAGAAGAGCAGGAGGGACCGGGGGTCCCAGGGCGTGGCTCCCTCACTGAGCCGGTGGAGAGACAGGGTCCCAGGGCGTGGCTCTCTCACTGGTACGTGGACTCCAGGCTGCTGCTATCCAGTCCCGGGCTAGGTCTGCTTCCCTGACTCCCCCTCCCTCCTGCCTGCCTCAAACATTGTGACATTGTGGTGACATCGTGGTCCTGAGCCCGTCATGCGCACAACATAAAATCACCACCTTAACCAGTTTCAAAGGCACAGCTCAGCGGCATTCAGCACATTGGTGGGCAACCTTTATACCTTCCTCTCCAGAACTCTCTCATCGGCCCAAAGAGAAACTCTGTCCGCATCAAACACTAGCTCCCTCCCTTTCCCCAGCCTCCCCCTGCCTCTAGGGACCTCACATGAACAGAAGCACAGTGTTTGTCTTTTTGTGTCTGGCTTATCTCACTGAGCATGACGTCCTCAAGCTTCATTTGCGTTGTAGCGGGTGTCAGGATCTGCTCCCCGTTACAGGCCAGATGATATTCTGCTGTGTGTCAAGATCATGTTTTGCTGACCCATCATCTGTTGTGGACATTTGCGTTGCTTCTTATGTTTTAACTATGATGAATGATGCATTATGCTGCTATGAACAGGAGTGTATCAATATCTCTTTGAGACCCTACTCTTAATATCTGGGTAGTTTTACATTTAATTTTAGAGAAACCAGCATACCATGTCCTGTAGCAGGGCTTCACCATTTTACAATCCCAACAGCAGTGACCAGGGTTTCAGCCTTTTCACATCCTTCCCAACACTTGTTGCTTTCTGTTTTTTCCTGGACAAGGGTCACCCTAATGAGTGTGAGGTGGTATCTCATTGTGGTTTAGATTTGTGACCAATACTGAGACTCTTTCCACGCGCCCATTGGCTGTCTGTTTACCTTACTTGGAGAAATGTCTACTCAAGTCCTTTGCTGTTTTTGAATTGTAGCATTTTTGAATTTAGGGCTTCCCTGGTAGCTCAGCTGGTAATGAATCTGCCTGCAATGTAGGAGACCCTGGTTCGATTCCTGGGTTGGGACCATCTCCTGGAGAAGGGCATGGCAACCCACTCCAGAATTCTTGCCTGGAGAATCCCATGGACAGAGGAGCCTGGCGGGCCCCAGCCCACGGGGTCACGACTGAGTGACCAAGGGCACAGCGCACGTTTTTGAATTTGCTTGTTGGGTTGCAGGAGCACATTACATAGGCTGGAAGGCTGATTTTTATGGCCCGGTGTGTCTCTCTGGTTCTGGGTACTAAATAACCGGATGCTGCTGTTTCTGGTGTGGTCAGAGCAAGGGTAAAGCATGTCCCTACTTGATGGCTTAACCAACACCTTGAGGTTCATTAACCTGAATTCATCTTTTAGAATGACAGAACATTTATAACAGAAGATTGTAAAGCTGGTTTCAGTGTTTCTGGGGCCAAGCATCACCATGGAGAAGCGTGTTCATGCATCGTGGGGACCCTTAACATTCCAAAGCACCTTGTGCAGGGCCGACCCCAGGCCGGGGCAGGAGAGTGCCCTGGATGGCAGCACAGCATGGTCTGGTTGATAATCTGGGAGACAATCAGGAGAGCCCCACAGCGATACAGACACATGATTTCCACCGAAGTGGCGGCTGCTCAGTGAAGAGTTAGGACCCGCTGGCAAAGGGTCAGCATGTGGCCTTGCTCTCAGGACAAAGGGCTGACGAGGCTGGAGGGCAGCCGGAAGGGCAGGCTGCCCCAGGTGCACGGGAAGACCAAGTTCCAGCGCGCTGCGGCCTGGCCCCCTCCCCTGGGTCTCACAGCGTGGGGAGCGAAGGATGTGCTTTTCCCAGGGCCCTGCGGAGCCCTTCCCTGCACAGCACCCTCCGACCCCCACCTCGGCCCCCAGGACCAACTCAGGGGTCTCAGATCACACTATGTAGAATTTTTCCTAAAGGGCTGCTGGATGCCAAACACCAGAAAGAACAATTGTGTTTACTTCCAATTACCTCTTACATGCTCATTTGTATATCCTCCAGGGATGACGCCAGAAGTGTTTGCAAGTTCAGATCCATGAGGGGGAGTATTTTGCCAGGACCTTCCTTCCAGAGTCCTTATTCTAAGAGAAAGGGAACCAAAGGGGGAAGCTGATGAGCCTGAGGGGCGAGCCAACAGCTATGCAGCTGCCCCAGATTAGGCTAATTTCTGCTCCCAAAGTTCCATACCAGGATACTGATGGCTTTCTTGTTTACACTAATGAAAAGCTGTGAAGAATCTGGG
>SJYV01025701.1:230476-247494 GCA_006410875.1 Neotragus pygmaeus | reverse complement strand
CTCCCCCTCTTCTCCATATCCATCGTCGTGGAAATGGTGACCCCCATCTAGACAAACTCCTACCTCACAGGCTCCCTGCACCAGCCACATAGCTCATCACAGAGACATTCTGGGAAGCACCAACAAGGCAAAATAATTAGGGGTTCATTCATTTGCTAAAAATATCCGTATTAGATGCCGTCTTGTGCTTGGAGCCCCAGGAGGCATTAGAGAGGCACAAATGAGTACGGGCCACTCTTGCTCTTAAGAGCCCCCCACCTGGGACGTCCAGTGATGCTCTTGACCCCGAGTCGAAAATTCAAATCTCGAGTGTGCTCTGGGAACACTGGGGGGCCCTGGCTGGGGGGCTTCTCAGAGGAGGTGACACCCAGGCAGGCAAACAGCAGTGAACTGGTCACGTCTTGATGGAGGCGGAGCTAAGGCCACAAGACGCCCCTGGAGGACCCCTGGATGTTCAGCAGGGCTGGGGCAGCCGGCAGAGCTGAGATGGAGGCTTGAGAGGGAGCGGGACCCTAGGTACAAAAAGTCAGCTGGTAGGAACACTGAGGAGCCCGTGCCTGCGGGGATGGGAGGGCAGAAGGGTGAGAACAGAGGAGGATGCACAGGAGTGGAGACAAGGCTGGCTGCGGGAACACCGGCTGGCTGAAGGACACGGCTGTGACTCTGGAGACAGAGCAAAGTGAGCCAGAAGCACCGGCAGGTGGAGGGGCGCCCCGGGGGAGGGGTGTGGCCCGGGTGAGGTGACGCAGGGAGACCGGGGGCAGAATGGCCAGGACATGTTCACTGCAGGCCAAGGAGCTAGGAGGATGTCCACCCAGGGCAACAGGCCTTCAAGAAGCCTGATGAAGGCAGCCTGCAGGGGCCCGTGGTAAGGTCACAGTATACACCCTGGGCTTGCAGTGTTCTAGAATCTACTGTATAACTTAGCCCACACTCCCTGGGCTTCCCTGGTGGTTCAGACAGTAAAGAATCCTCCTGAAATGCAAGAGATCCAGGTTCAATCCATGGGTCGGGAAGATTCCCTGGAGAAGAGACAGGCTACCCACTCCAGTATCCTGGGCCTTCCCTGGTGGCTCAGACGGTAAAGAATCCACCTGCAATGCAGGAGACCTGTTGTTCAGTCCCTGGCTTGGGAAGATCCCCTGGAGGAGGGCATAGCAGCCCACTCCAGTATTCTTGCCTAGAGAATCCTCATGGACAGAGGAGCATCGGGGGCTACAGCCCATGTGGTCGCAAAGAGTCAGACACGACTGAGAGACTAACACTCTCACGGTCACTGAGATGCAATTTTCCTCTCTTCCAAGGAGCACGTGGGGCCGAACTGTCTACCATCAAGGCCTTTCCCAGCTGTCCGATGCTGTAAGTTCCCGTCCACATCAGAACCGGGATGCCAGCTGTCCCCCCTGGAAACTCGACCCCGCAAGAAGAAGGCCATAACCTGCCTCTCCTGAGAAGTCGGACCGTCTCTCCACAGTCGGCTCCCTGGCCGGCAATGGCCCGTCCTCTCCAGCTCAGACGCGCACCCTCACATCTGGCCACAGGCTGCTGAGTGTTCTCCCCCCTCTCCTGGGTAATAAGGAGCAGACTGGCAAAATAGTTCAAATACCTTCTGAAAAAGTACACCGCCTTGTGGGCTTGGCGGCCTGTTTTGAGCAAAATGTTTCAAACCCCCAGGCTCAGAGCTGCTCTGGGGCATTCATGTTCAATGTAACCGAGTGATTGGGAAGGCCGTAAAGGATGACGGCCTCATCTGATGATGGCCAGGCCGTGCCTGGGCACAGGATGGGACGTGCCCACCCTCCAGGACTGTCTGCTGTGCGGGGGAGCCACCAGCCTGACGTGAGAAGGACCATCTGGAGGATGAACAAGGTTTGGGCTGGGGGCAGCCAGGAAGGGAAGTGACCTCCTGGCCCCTATGTGCAGGAAAATGACCCAGAGGAAGGGGAGTGGGAGCCGGGCCCCGGTGGCCACGCGCAGTCACGGCAAGCGTGCAGCAGGGACAGGCCCAGGAGCGGAAAATCCACAAGCCGGCAGCCGGGCGTGTAAGGAGAGAAGCGATGGGCGGTGCAGAGGACGGGCGGACGGCCTCGAGGTGCTCCGGGGTAATTTCAAGGCGCCCGAATGCCACACCAGGTAGTGGCTACAGGGAGCCACTGAAGTGTGCCAGCAGAGGAGGGAGGGCAGGGGGAACGATGGGGTGCAGAGGGGATCAGGGGGCCAGCACTCAGAGGATCAGTGTGGCTGCAGCCAGGAGAGGGGATGGAGGAGGGGAGTGGGCCCGCGGCACTCCTCCGTTTCTTCAGGACCACAGGCATATTTAATCCCGTGGACCCACAGAGAAACACCTTGCCTCCAAGTCACACAGCAACCAGCAGCAGACCTCAAGGGAGAGCTCTCAGACCTGCCTTTGCAGATCTGGTGTCTGCTCCTGCTCTGGAAAAGCTCGCTAGCCCCTGGCCCCAGACCTCCAACAGCTGATCAAACACCCAAGCACGCTGTGTAAACTCAGAAGGGGAGGGAATGGGCTGTGACAAACTGACACACATACGCCCAGATTTCCGGGAGGCCCTCCTGAGTAACAGGATACATTTGGTTCATTTCCTGCAAAACTAGAATTTCCCAGCCATGGGGGGAAACGCAGCCCTCTCCTTATTGCCTGTAGCGCTATCCAGCTCCCTACTCCAGTCTTCCGAATTTCCCACTTTCTCCCTGAACTTGAGAAACCTACAACAGCCTCTCTAAGATCTCTCACATCTAGGCAGAAAGTCACTGAGGTCACCAAGGGCCGCCAAACGTCCTGGAGCCCAGCTCCAACTCTCTGGCTCAAAAAAGTGTGCCTCCAACAGGTATTCTGGAATCAGCCCACCCGATCAACACTGCTTCTTTTGGTAGCAGAACCAATGAAAAGAAGAAAAGCAGGTGGCACATCAGAGACCCGCAAAGGAAACAGAGGGTGGGGCAGCAAGATGGGTACGGTGAACCTGGGTTCCAGTCCTACTTCCACCATTGAGTTTACTTCGATAAAGCCAGCTTGCCTCTCCGGAAAATTTTTCATCTGTGAAATAAGTATAAAAATAAAATCTGCGTAAGGCTGTCAGAATTCGAAGCGCTGAAAATGCTCGCAAGCATGTTAGTGTTAAGCATTAGCGGAAAGTTAAAAGGCATTCAATATTTTATATATGTATAATTTTACGTATACATATGCATGTGTTACGGGCTTCCCTGGTGGCGCTGGTGGTAAAGAACCCGCCTGCCAATGCGGGAGACAGAAGAGCCACGGGTTCGATCCCTGGGTCCGGAAGATCCCCTGGAGGAGGGCATGGCCAACCACTACAGTCTTCTCGCCTGGAGAATTCCATGGACAAAGGAGCCTGGTGGGCTACAGTCAGTCCATGGGGTCGCAAAGAGTAGGACACGACTGAGTGGCTGATCACATATCCATACACATACATAGGTACACGTTTATCGTTCAAACAGGAGAAAAATTCTAGTGTGCAAGAGGGAAAAAGCCTGCGGGGCAGGGCCGGGAGTCGCGGGGTAGCACAAGCGCAGCCAGGCCCCGGGGCCTGAGCGCCTGATGCGCGCGCCGATGCCGCGGGCGCGCGGTGACCGCGGGGCGGCGGGGCGGGCTGGCCCGCGGGGCTGCAAGGGGCGGCGGACCCACCTGAAGACTCGCAGCAGCAGGCAGGCGATGAGGAAGGCGGTGAAGGCGCAGGCCACGATCACGGCCGCCTTCAGGGTGGGCAGGTCGCGNCCAGAGCTTGGCTGGGTAGCTGCCTGCAAGGATACTGTCCTTTCATTTAGGTGGGCCTTCCCGCATTCCGTTCCCCAGCAGGTCCTCTTCGTGTAGAAAATGCCATAACATTCTGTAAGATTAACAACAAATTAGCCACGACAGTGAACTGGCAAAGTGGTCTGCACGACGTCTCACTCTATGGGAAGAATTTATTGCAGCAGCTGATGTATTTTGGGGGCCGATTTTGGTTTCATTTGTAATGATGCTGTCGTCACAACTTGCTGGCCCAAAATGTGTGCTGAGTGAAGAACTGCCTTTTAATTTAATTACGAAAGTGTGCATCTTAGAAAATTCAGCTCAGTTCTGTTCAGTCACTTAGTGTCTGACTCTTTGCAACCCCATAGACTGCAGCATGCCAGGATTTCCTGTCCATCACCAACTCCTGGAGCTTCCTCAAACTCAAGTGCTTCTAGTCTGTGATGCCATTCANAGAAAATTCAGCTCAGTTCTGTTCAGTCACTTAGTGTCTGACTCTTTGCAACCCCATAGACTGCAGCATGCCAGGATTTCCTGTCCATCACCAACTCCTGGAGCTTCCTCAAACTCAAGTGCTTCTAGTCTGTGATGCCATTCAACCATCTCCTCCTCTGTCTAGAAAATTAGGAGGACCATTCATCCCAAATTCCTGCCCTGCAGGAACTGACAATCAGGCCAGTGAGGCTCCTGCAGTGGGCTGACCCAGCGAATTAGGCACGGTGCCTTGGACACCAGCTCCCGGGGCCCAGGGCTGTGGACCGGCGCCAGGCCGGAGCACCCGGGTCTCCTGACTCCCAGCCTTGCAGCCTTGCTGCTGTGGCTTTCGCTGGCAGAGGGGCCAGGCCTCCCTGATGGCTCTCAGGTGGCCAGCCTCAGCTTTCAGCTGCCCTCTGCTAGGTTTCTACCAAGACACTGGGTGATGATCATCCTAGTCAAGGATGAGGCGTGCTGTTGAGAAGTGATCACACTGAGTCCTGTCAGTAATGAAAAGAGCAACCCGACATCTGATGCTTCAGGAATTCTCCGATCACTGGCCAGCTCCTCCTCTAACCCTGGACTCAGCTTGGGGGAACTGGCCTCCCTGATCTGAGCCCTGGGCTAGAGGTCTGCAGCCCCTGAAGGGCCAGGATGGTCCAGCTTGACAGGGGGACCAGCTGGAGTAATTCTGGCCTGGCAGCATTTACCAAGACTCAGGCCATGGAAGCTTCTGGTTACTAAGACCCTAGAAAGGGCAGGACCTCTGTGGGACTGGCCCACGCAGGGTCTCAGGCCCCCTATTCCCCAGGAAGGGGTGCCATGAGGGTGGGGGCGGCCAGTGCCTCCAGGGTCAGGGAGCAATACAGGCAGACACGGCCCAGTCTCTGGCCCCAGACTCCTTGGCCACAAGTAACAACAACTTAGCTTAGAAAAGGGAGGTTTATTTACCATATGAAGAGAGGTCCAGGAGAGGTGGCTGCTGACTCTTAAAATCACCCCCCAGAGAGCCAGCCCCTGTGAGAAACCTGTGCCCTGGTGAACCAGAAGGGCTCTATTGACTTGTGATCTGTGCTCTGCAGCTGTGACTGGAGGTTTCCTGCATTTCTTGTCTGGATTCTAGCCAGACCTGCCCTGTGATACATCTGCCAAGGGGAAGACCACCTTCACCAGCCTGGGGCAGGGGCTTCTCTCTGCGTGACCCGGACCGCCCCGCTCCCCTCACTCCTGGGGTGCGGTCGATCCCGCCACGGTGTGGGGCTGTGCACCCAGCAGTGACTCGGGAGCAGCTACCGCTCTGCAGAAGGGGGGCGTCCCCGTCACGCGCGTGCACTGCAGACCCATGGACCCGGGGAGCTGAGCTGGATGTGTGAGGGGCACCACGTTCATGATTAGGTGGGTCTGGACGATCCAAACATGACGTATAAACCTCAGACTGGAGCTTGCTAATATGAAAATCAGCACCACAATATCCTGCGAAAGCCCTCAAATGGGATTTGAATGGAATAGAAACTGGTCAGTTCTGAGGGCCTGCTCTCTTCAGACTCAGAGAGAGGAAATTGGAAGGAAGGGGTAGCGGCTGGGGGCATTGGGCAGACCCGCCGGCCCCTAGACCAGAGTCGACTCTGCGCCCGGCCAGCTTATGAGAGGAGCTGACTCACTGGAAAAGACTTGTGCTGGGAGGGATTGGGGGCAGGAGGAGAAGGGGACGACCGAGGATGAGATGGCTGCATGGCATCACGGACTCGATGGACGTGAGTCTGAGTGAACTCCGGGAGATGATGATGAGCAGGGAGGCCTGACATGCTGTGATTCATGGGGTCACAAAAAGTCAGACACGACTGAGCAACTGAATTGAACTGAACCAGACTCACTCCCATAATATACATTTTAAGATGACAGGATTAGTCGGAAGGTTCTCAAGAAAGAGAAACAAGTCCTCAAGTAGGGTACATTGTTGTTATATAACCACTGGTACAGATAAAATGTTGTTGCTGAACAACACAAAGACGCCGGGATTCTTGGCTTCCATAGAATTCAATCTGGGGCCAGAGACAAGGCTTGATCACTCAGAGCTTTTGTGTAATAAAGTTTTATTAAAGTATAAAGGAGATAGAGAAAGCTTCTGACAAAGGCATCAGAAGGGGACAGAAAGAGTACCCCCCTGCTAGTCTTCAGTTGGATGTTATATAGTCACTAATAGTCTGTTAATGAAAGAAAGGAATGTCTTAAATCTCAGAATGGCACCAGGCCCCTCACCCATAAGATGCATTTTGGGATAATCTTGACAGCAGTCCTTGCCATAAAATGATTAACTTGAATCTTGTAGAAGGACAGATTACCGTACAAATAGCTTTGTTTACATAGATTAGGGGAACAATATCTGAGTATAATATACTGGTTTGTCAAGTAGGTTCTGAGCCATTAGGTGGAACCGACTTGAAGACAGAGTTTGGGGTAAATGCATAGTACATTAACACAGCTTAAGACAAACATGAGAAGAGCTGACTCATTGGAAAAGACTCTGATGCTGGGAGGGACTGGGGGCAGGAGGAGAAGGGGACGACCGAGCATGAGATGCTGGATAGCATCACCGACTTGATGGACGTGAGTCTGAGTGAACTCCGAGAGATGATGGTGAACAAGGAGGCCTGGCGTGCTGTGATTCATGGGGTCACAAAGAGTCGGACACGACTGAGTGACTGAACTGAACTGAAGACAAACGTTTCCATAAGAAAAATGCATTGGTTATCTCAAGGTTTGAGAATAGTTAACTTCAGGTGAAACCAGGTGTCATTATGGCAACACAGTATTTGAAGAGAAACCTCCTTTTAAATTTGTACAGAGAAGGAAAAAAATATCGCTAGTTTGTTTCCTCCTGCCGCTTGAGAGATAAAAATGTCTGACACTTGCAGGCTGTTTCCTCTGTTTGGAGACCCCTGGCCTTCCTGCCTGTTACCCTCTCACAGAGTTCAAGCTGAGCTGTTCTGTTGTGGTATCATCAGCTCTGGGCTTAAAGAAAAAACGTTTTATGTGATTAAGATGCAGGAATGTAGAAAAGAAGCTTGTCCTTTTCTCTTTCTTGAGAGCCCCAGATCCCTTTCTCCTCCTTGGGGACCCCGGACTTCTTATCAACCTAAGAATTGACTCTCCCAGTTCAGTTCAGTTCAGTCGCTTAATCGTGTCTGAGTCTTTGTGACCCCATAGACTTTACCATGCCAGGCTTCCCTGTCCCACTCCCGGAGTTTACTCAAACTCATGTCCATTGAGTCGGTGATGCCATCCAGCCACCTCATCCTCTGTCATTCCCCTCTCCTCCTGCCTTCAATCTTGCCCAGCATCAGGGTCTTTTCAAGTCAGTCAGTTCTTTGCATCAGGTGGCCAAAGGATTGGAGTTTCAGCTTCAGCATCAGTCCTTCCAATGAATATTCAGGACTGATTTCCTTTAGGATGGACTGGTTGGATCTCCTTGCTGTCCAGGGGACTCTCAAGAATCTTCTCCAGCATCACAGTTCAAAAGCATCAATTCTTTGGCACTCAGCTTTCTTTATAGTGCAACTGTCACATCCATACATGACTACTGAAAAACCATAGCTTTGACTAGATGGACCTTTGTTGGCAAAGTGATGTTTCCGCTTTTTGATATGCTATCTAGGTTGGTCATAACTTTCCTTCCAAGAAATAAGCGTCTTTTAATTTCATGGCTGCAGTCATCATCTGCAGTGATTTTGGAGCCCCCCAAAATAAAGTCTGCAACTGTTTCCACTATTTTCCCATCTATTTATCATGAAGTGATGGGACCAAATGCCATGATCTTAGTTCTAAATGTTGAGAGCTTTAAGCCAACTTTTTCACTCTCCTCTTTCACTTTCATCAAGAGGCTCTTTAGTTCTTCTTCACTTTCTTCTATAAGGGTGGTGTCATCTGCATATTACTGTAGGAGAGAAACCAGACCAGTAACCAAATCACAGCCTCCCTGCCTCCACCTGGAATTACTCAGCACTGTATTTGCCTGGATTCTTTGCCAATAGATAAATAAAATACAATAGTGTTTCAAGTATCATTTATTTTAGGTGAAACTTTTAAAAATAGCATGTGGTTGGGTTTTGGTTTTAGATTCAGTTTTAGATGTGTTCTTCTACAGAGAATTAACCTATGAATGATTTCAGGTTAGTTGCTCAGTTGTGTCCAACTCTTTGTGACACTTCGGACTATAGCCCATCAGGCTCCTCTGTCCATGGACTTCTCCAGGCAGCAATACTGGAGTGGGTTGCCATTTCCTTCTCCAGGGGATCTTCCCAATCCAGGGATTGAGCCTGGGTCTCCTGCATTGCGGGCAGGTTCTGTACCATTGAGCCACCAGGGAAGCCTGGGAATGATATAAAATCATATCTAATTTAAATACTCTTTCCTCATTTTATCTTAGGCTTGCATGCAGCTTCCTTCTTTTGATGCTGGATTGGTATTTTCTTCTGTGTTCTCTATGTGTTACAAGCAATATGTACTATATTCAGTGCTAACTAGTGATTATTTTCAGTCCTTAATGGCACTCTTCAGCCATATTTCCCTAATTAGTAGAGTCACTGGTGTTGACTTTAAAAAGATGTACAATTTGGGAGTTGTGAGTTAAGTTTTATTTGGAGAAAATGAGGACTACAGCCCGGGAGGCAGCATCTCAGATAGCTCTGAGAGACTGCTCCAAAACAGCAGTTGGGGAAGGCCAGTGTATAAGGTTTTGGTGAAGGGGGAGCTCAGTGCTGTGAAGCACTCATTTTATGAAAGGCTTTTTGTTGGTCATGAGGATCTGGTGTCACCATGGAGGGATTTAGTGCTTCCCTAGGTATGAGGAGACGCAAGGCCTGAGATCGAAAATCTGTTCCTAAAAACATCCAACTATCTAAAGACCTGTCCCACCAGATGCCCTGGAGCACAGAGTGCCTCACTCTGCCCTGAACTCCCTCAGGGGGTGTTAGGGGTTGCCAGCTAGTGGCATGGGGTTCGATCTCCGTGGGGGCAGATGGCAAACACCTTTGTTGCTGAGTCGTTGGCAATGCTCTTGGTAAGTGCCAGTCTGCAGCTGGCACTGGTGACACGATCTGTCTTGAATCCCCTTCTGCTGAAGACGTGTTTGTAGAGCCCTCGCCTCTTCACATACCTGCCGTGTGTATGTCCACTGCCCAGGATGAGAGGAAATATCTACTGTTTTAAATGACTTGCAGTTATTTTATATAATCTTATGTAATTCAATATTGAGATTTCTTTTTACATTTTCATTTCATTTTAAAAGCAGTTTACTTATTTAGATCATTTTTACTTAGACTGATTCAGGGCTAACAGGCTTTATAATGCCATCACTTTCTCCTTCTTGAAAATTTTCATTTTCTCTATTTGTTGAACTGTTGACATGCAATGTTATTAAAAAAAAAATTGGCATTCCTGGGTGGTGTCTGAGTTCTATGTTTTCTGAGCATTTATGTCTTTTCCTGCCTTTATACATGAAGACATCTGGCTGGGTATAAATCTGATGTCTAGGTTTGCAGAGAAATCTGACAGTGGCTTGATTTTCAGCCTTTATTTGTTTCAATGTTTGTAGATTTTTTAAATTACAAAAAAGTCAAAATATAACTTAGAAGAATAATTTGAAGCTCAATTACTACTGCCATACATACCTCCCACATACTTAGTTAATTCAGTCGCTCAGTCATGTCTGACTCTTTGCGACCCCATGAATTGCAACATGCCAGGCCTCCCTGTTCATCACCATCTCTCAGAGTTCACTCATACTCATGTCCATCGAGTCCGTGATGCCATCCAGCCATCTCATCCTCTGTTGTCCCCTTCTCCTCCTCCCTCCCATCATCAGAGTCTTTTCCAATGAGTCAGCTCTTCACATGAGGTGGCCAAAGTACTGGAGTTTCAGCTTTAGCTTTAGTTTCTTTCTTCCAAAGAAATCCCAGGGTTTATCTCCTTCAGAATGGACTGGTTGGATCTCCTTGCAGTCCAAGGGACTCTCGAGAGTCTTCTCCAACACCACAGTTCAAAAGCATCAATTCTTCGGTGCTCAGCCTTCTTCACAGTCCAATTCTCACATCCATACATGACCACTGGAAAAACCATTGCCTTGACTAGACGGACCTTAGTCAGCAAAGTAATGTCTCTGCTTTTGAATATACTATCTAGGTTGGTCATAACTTTTCTTCCAAGGAGTAAGCATCTTTTAATTTCATGTCTGCAGTCACCATCTGCAGTGATTTTGGAGCCCCCAAATTATCCCACATTGAAGGTCAGAAACAGTGGGAGATACCCCTTGTCCAAGGTAAGGAGTGGCGGCTGTGCTTTGTTGGAGCAGCCATAAAGAGATACCTACATACTTTCAATCTGAATTATCACAAAATCCACTTAATGGAAATCTGAGTTACATTATGGAGGTTTAGCCCTTTAGTTAATGAACTTCCCAGGGGACTCAGTGGTAAAGAATCTGCCTGCAATTCAGGAGACATGGGAGACACAGGTTCAATCCCTGGGTCAGGAAGATCCCCTGGAGAAGGAAGTAGCAACCTACTCCAGCTTTCTTACCTGAAGAATCCAATGGATAGAGGAGCCTGGTGGACCACAGTCCATGGGGTCACAAACAGTCAGACACAAGTGAGCACGTACTCACTTAGGTCTTTCAGTTCAGTCACTCAGTCATGTCCGACCCTTCGTAACCCCATAAACTGCAGCATGCCAGGCCTCCTTGTCCATCACCAATTCCTGAAGTTTACCCAAACTCATGTCCATTGAGTCAGTGATGCCATCTAACCATCTTATCCTCTGTTGTCCCCTTCTCCTACTGCCCCCAATCCCTCCCAGCATCAGGGTCTTTTCCAATGAGTCAACTCTTCGCATCAGGTGGCCAAAATATTGGACTTTCAGCTTCAGCATCAGTCCTTCCAATGAACACCCAGGACTGATCTCTTCTAGGATGGACTGGTTGGATCTCCCTGCAGTCCAAGGGACTCTCAAGAGTCTTCTCAAACACCATAGTTCAAATTATCTGTGCTCAGCTCATCAATTATTCTGTGCTCAGCTTTCTTTATAGTCCAATTCTCATATCCATACATGACTACTGGAAAAACCATAGCTTAAAGACTTAGGTCTTTAGTTAATAGAATAAGATGCTTTTTCTTCTTTTAAAGACATGTGCTCACAGTTCTACATGAAATTCAATTAAACAAAGTATTACAAATAAAAAGCAGAAGTAAATACAGACATCATTGTTTCTAAAGTCTGTGGAGAACTTGTCCCTCTTTCCCCACTGAGCCTCCACTGTGTGGGGCTCCCCTTATGCCCAGAGAAGGCCTCCTACCCAGTATGGAAGGGAGCCGCCCAGGACCCCGAGGCTCAGACAGAGCGGCTGGTCCTGGCGAGGGTGGAGGACGTGGCTCGGGAAGGAACGTGTAGTTGTGTTACAAAGCCAGCGCCTGGGATGAGCACAGGTTCTGATGAATAAACTCTCCTAAGCCTTTGTTTGTGTGGTGTCTGACTGCCAGAGCTGCATCTCAGGGTGGCGTGCTGACCTCAAAGGGTGGAGGCCCATGGCACACAGCAGGAGTGTGCGTAAGCGAGAAGGAACTGTCTGCAAGCCAGGTTTGTGGGGTCTCTGTTTCCACTGTTTCCTTCTCATCATAACGCCAGTGTTGAGTACCTCCGTCTTCACCCCCAATGCTCCTGAACCCTGAAACCATGCAGAGTGTGCAGGGCATGACGGACTGTTTGCCTTCCTGACTGGAGTGCGAGTCCTGGGAAGGCAGGGTTCCGATCTATCCACGCGTGTTCCCAGAGCCCAGCCTGCCGTGTGCAGCGCATGCCACACATGCTGGTGACGGGAAGGAAGGACGAGCTGGTGAGAACAAGTGACTGTGGCCCTGGGAGTCGCCACTCTAATACTTCGTGTTTTTAATGCCTGTCATATGAATTAGGGGCAGGAGGAGAAGGGGGAACAGAGAATGCGATGGTTGGATGACATCACTCACTCAACAGACACAAGTTTAAGTAAACTCCAGGAGTCAGTGAAGGACAGAGGACCCTAGCGGGCTTCGGTTCATGGGGTCACAAAGAGTCGGACACGACTTAGCGACTGAACAACAATAACAATACGGACTGAGGATTCTACATGCGGTTTAGGGTTTCTGTTTTCTCCTAACCTCCTAAGCATTATCTTTCATCATTTTATCACCTGTATCCAGTGGTCAAATTATATCCCAGTGAACAGCACACTGCTATCTAGTCACAGCCTCAGTTCCCAGTTCTTGTCCTATATGCATCCTTGTGCATAAATAGTTGCCTAAAACCTTCCCTCCCTTTCGTTGCTTAGGGTAGATTCTTGTGAAGAAGCAGCCGTCTTTATTTGGCCGCCCTGGGTGGCACACAGGACCTTTGTTGCAGCTGCAGGGTTCAGGGGTTGAACTTGGGCCTCCTGCACTGGAGCGGAGAGTCCTAGCCTCAGGACCACTAGGCAAGTCCCCCAGGATAGAGTCTTCAGAAGTTAAGCTGTCAGTTTGTGAACATTTTTAAAGTTACTGCTCTTTGCCAAATCATTTTCTACAACTTTGGGGTCAATTTAATCCTATCACTCACATTTTAGGTCCTGCCTCACACTGTCAGAATTGAACCTTATTTGTTTCACAAGTTATTGTAAGTGTCAGGAAATAAAAATGCATCACCTCACTTGCTTGTGAGACTGAACAAGCTCCGTATGTTTGTTAGTCATTTTCATTCATACTTGGCTTTTTATGTAACCTGACTACGTATTTCTTGGCGTCTTGGCAGGTTTCTTACTGACTGAACCTTAGGAATACTAACTGCTTTTCATAGTTCTTGCAAATATTTTTATTTGCCTTTTAATTTAGTTTTTGGCTTTTTTTTTTTTTTTTGATGTGCAGAACTTTAAAATGCTTATGTGGTAAAATGGAGCACGTTTCTTTGAATTTAGGAAGTTTTCTCAATTAGTGATAAAAAAATTCACACATATATTCTTTTTTTATGGACCTATATATTCTTGTGCTATCTTTTGGTTTTTATTTTTAATACATTATTAACTGGTTTATCTATCTGAGGTTCATATTCATCTGTAACATGAAATACTAGCATGCTTTTCTTTTCTGGTTTTAAAATGAGCTTTGATTTTTTTTTCTGAAAGGGCCCTTGAGAACCCCTGGTCAGGTGAGGTGTTTCCAGCTCCTTGGGTGCTGGTGGGACGTGCGTGGCTTGCAAGGGCCCATGGGCACCCGGCCTCCCGGGTGGCTCAGACTTGCCCTCCCAGAGCTGTGGATGGGCAGGGCTGTGGGTGGGCATGGCCCAGACCCTTGCCAGTGTGATGCCAGCCCAGGTCTCCAGTCTGGGCCTGGCTCGTGACCCTGGGGACAGCAAGTGTGTTCTCAGCACAGGGCGGCTGGGCTGCTGGGGGGAGACATGGTCCGACCGTGAGGCTGGGAAACCTTTGCTTTGTTGACCTTGGTGCCAAACCAGGTCCATCTGCTATTTGAGAACAGAACTGTCTTAATGAAAAGGTCCTATCAAAACAACCAAAAATTTTCTGAGGAAGAACTCTGAAATTTCTGGACTAGTTATTTTTCATTCCACATTCGTTACTATGACAAGTATCTTTTGCTAAGGCAGATAGCTGCAGACAAAGTGACTACTTGAGAAAATGAGTTACTTTATTTTAAATTTTTTTTTTCCTCAGAGAAATAAATGCTGTCAAATGTAGTCCTAGGAAAATAAAGTGAAGGCCTATTCATCCTGGTCTCATCAGGTGTGGGCACCCCCGCCTGCTGACCAGGCCAGGCCATGGATGGGTTGGTTGCTGGGACAGCTGTGTTCTCCCCGGCGCCTCAGCCCCACAGCCACCCTCCAGCCCTCCTGGGGCCACCTGTGACCTATCCTATCACCAGGGAAATTTTTAATGCAGTCCTGAATCTCTCACAGACCTCTTTCTTAAGTTACTACATCTGTGGTCAACATGCCTAAGGTGTGCCCAGAGGCTCCATGCTTTCTCTCTGCAGCTCTTTGGCTGCCTGCCTGGGAGAAGGACTGTGGTTCACGCAGGTCCCCGGGGCCTGGGGCAGGGGCCTCGGGACCCGAGTGGAGGGCGTCCTTTTGTTTCAGGCGCTGCAGCCCAGTCCCTGATCACAGGTGCTGAGACCACGTTCCGCAGCCCCAGGGGCCCCGGGCGCTCGTTTTCAGCTTTCTGCTCTACTCACCGCCACGTGCAGACAAGCAGCACCAGATGTGCCTCGACTTGACGGATCCATAAGGAGCTGGCTGGAGAGTCACCTGGATCTTTACTCCCTGGAGAGATCTAAAGCGCCAGCTCTCCAGGAATTCCGAGTTGAGGTTTTCTGCTTCCAAGCATGGAGGAAAGTCAGCAGGACAACGTCTAAGCAGCCTTTGGATGTTGCTCTCCATTGGAAGCAGAGGAGACCCTCTGCCCATTTGATTCTTTGTGTCTAGAAAATCTGCCTCCTGAGTTCACAAGCCCCAGTGATGTGGGCCAGAGGAATGACTTCTGCCCTGGGCCAGATCCCTGCAAGGAACACTTCCGTAGGCAGCTTGCCCGCCTTGGCTACCACCATTAATGCGGAGCGAGTGAACAGGACCTGCTTTCTGCAGTGACGCCTCAGTCCTGGGGGGTAGAGGCAAACAAGACACCATTTGTCCCAAGAGACTTAGAGTCCAGATGAGAAGCGGAACAAGCATGTTCACCGTGAGGCTGGTGCCAAGGGCAAGGCGGTGCCTCAGGCCCCTGGGGAGTCCTCACCTTCGGCCACAAACGGGCACCGGCCACCCACCTCGGCAAGGATTGAACCAGGTGCTGCTGCAGTCGCTGACCTCCAACATCCCCTGAAAGCAGCTCGGGGTGGGGAGAGGAACGAGGCACTCTGTGCTCCAGGAAAAACTGGCAGAACCGGTTGTCAGATAGGTATCTTAGGAGCTGACTTCATGGGCCCAGTTCTTGTTATCGCCTATCTAGAACACTATAATCCTTCACGGTGATGACTACTCCTCGTGACTAGCAGAAACCTTCTGCACAAAAAATATGTGCCCGATTGTATGTACGCCCCCTTCACTGAAATCATATGTATACTGACCTCCCCTCTTACTTCTTAGGAGCACTTTCTCAGAACTACCGGAAATGCTGTCTCCTGGGCTATAGTCCCAGTAAAACTTAACCTGCAACTCTCACGTTGTGCATTTCTGGTTAGCCCAGCCTGCCGGCAGGGAGTGCAATTGCTTTGTGGGGTTGGCTGAGAACCTGGGGTCACGGTGGTGAGGGTCCCCAGGGGAAAGTGTGACCCAAAGTGCACATCAGGAAGGTCATCCTGTGGATGATTTGGAGAGAATTCGGGGGAGAAGCAGCACCAAGATCTCAGCTAAGAAGCTGTTGGTTAACACCCACAAAACGAGGTCACAGAGGATGGGGTGGGGGTGGCCCTCCGCTTTCCTCCAGCTTCTCCATCACAAAGCCCTAAGCTTGTCTGATGAGGAGCAACCCTCCTCAGAGGGAATGGTAGAGGAAGATGCTTTGCAAAGGCCCTGGGGAGGCAGCTGGGGGTGCCTCCTTGGAAATACTCCCTGCTCGGCATTCACCAGTGTGTTTTGTGCACACACACACACACAGAACCTGGAACTATGCTTCCAGAGATGGGCCTTCTATAGTGCTAAGAACAGAGAGTCCTTGGGTTTCAGAGCAGGCTGACAGTTTTGGGAGGACGCATTGACCCAAGCTTGGGAAAGTCTGCACAAGTCACCTTATCATGGGGTCTTACTATATTGTGTGATTTAAACTTGAAAGGGTTATGATTGTATGAAGATCAGAAAATCTCAAACTTTGCATATTCTGGATGCATGATTGCAATGATTAACTTAACTGATTAAACGATTAATATGAAAGCTTGTATCCCTCAGCTGTCCTGAGTTTACACACTGCTTCTCATGTTTTGTCACCCATGGCATTCAGCACACAAGGATTTGTAAAACCTTAAATCTTGGAAGGAATGATGCTGAAGCTGAAACTCCAGTACTTTGGCCACCTCATGCGAAGAGTTGACTCATTGGAAAAGACTCTGATGCTGGGAGGGATTGGGGGCAGGAGGAGAAGGGGATGACCGAGGATGAGATGGCTGGATGGCATCACTGACTCGATGGACGTGAGTCTGAGTGAACTCCGGGAGTTGGTGATGGACAGGGAGGCCTGGCGTGCTGTGACTCATGGGGTCTCAAAGAGTCGGACACGACTGAGTGACTGAACTGAACTGATATCTCCAAGATTTACTGCACTCATCTCACACACTAGTAATGCTCAAAATTCTCCAAGCCATGCTTCAGCAATACGTGAACCGTGAACTTCCAGATGTTCAAGGCCCTGGGGAGGCAGCTGGGAGTGCCTGGTTTTAGAAAAGGCAGAGGAACCAGAGGTCAAATTGCCAACATCCGCTGGATCATCGAAAAAGCAAGAGCTCCAGAAAAACATCTATTTCTGCTTTATTGACTATGCCAAAGCCTTTGACTGTGTGGATCACAAGAAACTGTGGACAATTCTGAAAGAGATGGGAATACCAGACCACCTAACCTGCCTCTTGAGAAACCTATATGCAGGTCAGGAAACAACAGTCAGAACTGGACATGGAACAACAGACTGGTTCCAAATAAGAAAAGGAGTACATCAAGGCTGTATATTGTCACCCTGCTTATTTAACTTCTATGCAGAGTACATCATGAGAAACGCTGG
>SJYV01025701.1:191938-227747 GCA_006410875.1 Neotragus pygmaeus | reverse complement strand
CAGGTTCCGGCCAGGACACCCCAGGAGGCGGGGCTGCTGTCAGGAGCAAGGGGACCTCCCGCCACCTCTGCCCACTCCCCTGTTCTCAGTAAAGCTTTAGAGAGGAGAGGAAGTGACAGGCTCTTTTTCTTCCATCTTCCAAGGAGCACACTTCTGTATAAAAGATGCCCTAAATTCTTTGTTGATGTCCACAAGCTGAGTGTTCCTCTCGGAGGGCTTCGTGGCTGGTGATGCAAACAGGTGACAGACGCACATTGTCCACGGCCTCTGCTGAGTCTCGCCCCCGTTTCCAAGAATAAAGACATTAATCTGTAAACTTTCATCAGGGCCTGAGTCAGGTAGGACGGCCACCTGGAGCAGTGGCTGGCTCCCTGATGCCTGTGTCAGTGGCTCAGGATCAAAGGAAAAGCTTTCCGTAAAGAAGAGACGCTCACGGTCCTCAACACTGAAGACAGGCAGATTGGGGTGAAGAAAGAAGGGAAGTCCAGCGATGCGTTAACAGCAGCTCCGCCAGAGCGGTACTGCGCTCACCTCTTCCGGGGCCATGCCCGCCCAGAGCCCAGCACGCATGCCCAGGGGCCCCCACTTCCGGGGCGGGTCTGCGGGGCTGCTCGCGCAGATGCAGAAGCGCTCGGACGCTCAGCAGCGGAGGGGAGGGTGTGGTGGAATAAACGTGCAATGGAGACTCCACGCAGCTGTTAGGGGTAAAGCACATCTATGTGCAGACAGGCGAGATCCACACACGTCTGACCCAACGGAAAGGCAAGTTGCAGAAATGTCTGTGCAATATGACGTAATCTCCACAAGGAAGAGAAGAGAGAGTGGGACAGAGGGAGAGAAGTTTGCATGGGCCCGGAAGAAAATGTCGGGGAAACACCTTGCACTCATGGTGGTAATCCTGACTTCCCTAGCGGTGAGAGGCAGATGGCGGGTGAAATTCACAGCCGTTTCACTTTTTAGCTAACCTGCCTCTGATGTTTGAGCTTTGGTAACTCCTCTGAATAGCTTCTCTAGCCTGAAAATGGCAGCACTGGAAAAAACTGCCGTTCTTGATAAGAAAGGAAGGCGCTGGCTATTTCCGTCTATAGAGGTGGAGTCTTCTGCACATCGGCCCCTGGGCACACACCCGTCCCTACGCTGTGTGTTCACTTTAGTTCCCCAAGTCTGGAACAGACCTGATGCAAGTCCCCAGGAAGCTCCTTCCACCAGCAGACATCTGGCAGAGTCCTGTCACCTGGGGCTCTTAGAAACCACCAGAGGCTGGTCTCCACTCGTTTCTAAGTCTTCTCTAGCTCAGCCTCTGGAGATCACAGGGTGCGATGCTTTGGCACTTTGTGATATTCCCCTTGGAATGAGGCAGTTTGACTGAGCATGGAGTTTATTAGAAATAGATTTTATCTGTCTGTGGCACAAATGCCACAGTTAGGAGTTTGCTCCCAGAAGGCATGCACACACACATGCACACACATATACACGAGAGCACGCGTGTGCTCAGCCCTGCCCTGGTGAGCAGGATCCCAGGTTGCATGGAGCAGGGGTGTGTGTGTTGGGAGCGGCAGCCCCCTCCCCACCTCCAGGCATGCTGGGAGCCCCGGCATGGACCCACCACTGACCAGGCCCGTAAGGAGCAGTCCCGACTGGTGCCAGTGCCCGGGAAGCCACGGCGTCCTGAGCTGCCGCCCACCCGGCCCCACCGGCCCACCCTCTGCCCGAGCTCCTCTTCACAGGCGGGAAGGCTTCCTCTGAACGTCCTCAGGATGTTGATGCTATCAGAGTCAGCCAGCAAACAGACACGAAATGGGCTTTATTCAAGTGGCCACGCACGGCGGCATTCTAGGCACACATGTTCACAGCACTTTGCAGTGACACATTGGGTGCTTTGGTCCCCTCTGTCCTGATGATGGGCGGGGACAGGCAGTCTCCCCTCTGCTCCCATTGGGCCAGACCTCGCAGCCTTGGCACTGGCAGCTAACAGATCCCCGGGTGCTCATCCAGCACCCGCGCCAGAGACCCGCGGCCTTGAGACGCTTGCTCGCTGTCTGAGCTGGGACACTGCTGCCAGGCCCCTTGCGGCTGCCCCGCGCTCTTGGGCCAGGCTCCTCTCACTGGGGGCCGGGCACACCCCCAGGGGGCTTCTGCTGGGTGACAAGCCTCCCAGTCTTGCCCCGGCCGTCCAGCCCACTCCTCAGCCCAGCCCTGCCCCCCGGGCCTGCACCGGCCGCCCTGACGACAGGCACCCACCCTCAGGTCTGTGATGCCCCAAGACAGAGGCTCCATGGTCTCCTTGGTAAGCAGGGCCCGATGCCACAGAGTGGCTGGAGAACCGAGCGCAGCAGCAGAGAGGCGAGAGCCCGGATGTGGTATGAGCAGAGCGGGGCCGTGGGGCGCCCAGGGACGTGGAGGCGAGGGGCCCAGCTGGGCTTGCGGGAGGCTCCGTGGAAGCCCTCGGAGTGGGGGGAGGCNTGGAGGAGGAGAGAGTCAAGATCATTTCAGAGTTATAAGTACAATGAAGAAAAAAAAAAGGCACAGTGTGACTTGGGAAGGAGAAGTTTCTAGGGGTTATTAGAGTTAAGATGGTCTGGAAAGAACTTTGAAGAGCTGATTCCTGAAAAGAAAGAAACATCTAGCTGAATAGAGGCAGGAGGGTGCTCCAGCAGGGGACAGTGAAAATGCAGAGGTCTTCAAGGGGAGGTACAATTAAATATCTATAGGAAGGTATCATGTCTAGTAGTGAGCGAAAGGCAGTGAAGTGAGATGAATTGGAAAGGTGGGCAGGGCCAGAGTATTAGATCCCTGTAGCAGTGATCAAGGCCCCCAGCTGAGTTCCGAGAAGCAGTCTCTAAGAGAGAAATGAGTGTGGGGAACATTGATGAAAAGTGCTCTTAGGATCAACTTTCGTGGACAGGGGTGCCCGAGGTGGGGGCAAAGGAAGATTATGAGCTCTACTGTAGTTCTGACAGAGCTGTCAGACACGCCCACGGGGGCAGTGGAGCTGGGATGGCCCTTTAGAGTTGTCCCAAGCCACGTTGTAACATTGATTTAGGCGCTGAACATGGGCTGCTCCTGAGAGAAGGACAAAGCAGCAGCAGCAGCAGCAATATTCTTCAGCCAAGGCAATCCACAAGGAGTCAGCCTGAGGGTTGACTTGGCCTCATTCCCAGCAGCTAGTGAAGTGAGTCCTTTGTTGCTGAAGGGAGATCCAAGCATATGGATTTTATTTCAAGCACAATGGGAAGCCACTGAAGAGTTTTCAAAATGGGGTGTCATAGCCTGATTTACATTTTCATATGNTGGCCTCATTCCCAGCAGCTAGTGAAGTGAGTCCTTTGTTGCTGAAGGGAGATCCAAGCATATGGATTTTATTTCAAGCACAATGGGAAGCCACTGAAGAGTTTTCAAAATGGGGTGTCATAGCCTGATTTACATTTTCATATGAGCACTCTGGCTGTTTTTTGAAGAATACAAAATGCAGGAATATAATCAGGGAAATAAAGTATAACATTTGTGTAAAAGCAAAGGGCTCGGTCAGATTTGTCTCATATTTCCTCTTGATGGCTGAGTCATAAGATTGGGACAAATCAAAACTTTTAATTCAGAATTACTGATATCAGGCCTAATAAGAGAACTAAAATGATTTAATTCAATGTTCTTTCACTCAGCCTCTCCTGAGAATTGTTGAAAGGAGAAACTATTCATAAATGTGGTTTGAGTGAATGCATGAGGGTGTGTGAGTGAGAGTCAGGTTAATTTTTTATTTCTTCCTGATAAGGTTAACCTGGGATTTTGGCTTTACATTTCAGCCTCTTCAAGGTTTTGGATTTGTATTCTCACTTAAGAGCTCTGTGATGGATCACATATAATAGATCCTCGCAGTGGACCATTAGTTCCATCTCTTGGAAAGAAATCTCAACATATGAATCTAACTGGAAAGCTTGCAGAGTGTGTGCTAGGCTCACCTCCATTCCACGAGAGATAAATGTTCACTGGTTGATCAGCCTACTAATGGAGAGGAGGG
The DNA here is from genome assembly GCA_006410875.1 of Neotragus pygmaeus. Lineage (NCBI taxonomy): Eukaryota > Metazoa > Chordata > Mammalia > Artiodactyla > Bovidae > Neotragus > Neotragus pygmaeus. The sequence continues at coordinate 223,732 of SJYV01025701.1, read as the reverse complement.
TGTGGCTCTCAAGTGGAAGCAAGTGACATCTTCACGGTATTGGAATAGTTCTGTACCCTGATTCTGGACATGGTTACATGTGATGAATTGACACAGAACTATATACATTTATCGTACCAATGTCAGTTACCAGGCTTTGNGGGATGCGCGGCCCCGCCCGCCGCACCTGAAAGGATCCGAGGCACAGCTCGAACAGAATCTGGTATTTCGAGGAGATGCCGATGGGAAAGCCAGCGAACACCATGTAGTGGACTCCAAACAGTGGGATGAGCAGCAGCGTGGACTTGGCCAGCCTCCTGCAGCGGAGACAGCGGTCATGCTCTGGCCAACCGACGGCCTCCCTAGGCACCACACCTCCGCCCGTCCTGGGAGAGCATGCAAACGCAGGGGCGAGCGCCACTCTGCCCCACCGAGCAGCAAAGCCCTCTCGGGAATCTTGGCCAGTTGGAAAGGGCGGCACTGGTCTGAGCAGGTCAGACAGCCCTATGTGTCCCTCGTTTAGCAGCAGAGACAGGGAGAGCATCCCCAGCATCCGGAGGACGGGGCGAGTTTTAGTTTCAGATCCAAAGAGCAGGTGCTGCAAGGCTGCCCCTGGGCACAGGCGAGATGGTGCCCCCTCGACGGCCGTGGGCAGGCCCTGCAGGCGACCCTGCTGTGGGGCCCAGACATCTGAGGAGCGGGAGAGCTTGGGCCCAATCTCACTTCCCTGCTGGGGAGCTCTTACCCTCCTAACCAAAGAGCACAATTTCTTCTCACTGCAGTGGTGTTGAAAGCAAGACAGCTGAACTCAGTCCTACCTGCCCCCAAGCCTGTCCCACGCCCCAACCAGGTACAGGTCATCTCCGCTAAGTCAGCATTTCCCAGGCCCCTCCACCGGCCCTGGCACCAGGGGCAGCAGGCCGCCTCTGACTGTCTGGGCCTCAGCCTGAGAAGCTGCTTCAGACTCACAGAGGCACTGCAGCTGCTGAGCGGAACCCCCTTGGAGAACCTGCCGTGAGCCAGGGACTCACAGCTGCACATGGGAGTCATCAGGGGGTTCTTCAAGCTTGGAATCCAAGCTGCCCCCCACCCAGTTACATCAGGTCTCTGCAGGTGACCTGGCCTCTTCCCAGAGGAGTCCTCGTGGCTGTATCTGATGCAGTGACCCCAAAATGGTCTGAGGGTCAGGAGCCCTGGGGTCACCTGGAGGACGGGCAGGCAGGCAGTGGCTGGGCCCCCTCATGACCCTAGCAACCAGCCACTGCCCCGATGACCAGCCTCATCCTGGCAACGTGGAGGGAACCAAGGGAGGGGCGCCTCTGGCTCCTCCCCACCTGCTCTGTTGGGTTGGCGCCAGTACTTGGGAAGACCCTGATGCTGGGAGATTGAAAGAGGGAGGAGAAGGGGACAACAGAGGATTAGATGGTTGGATGGGATCACTGACTCAATGGACATGAGTTTGAGAAAACTCTGGGAGATAGTGAAGGACAGGCAACCTGGCATGCTGCAGGCAACGTGGTCACAGTCAGACACAACTAAGCAACTGAATTGAACTGAACCGAATACTCAGAAAGAAGTCACCACTTTGTTTACGTATTTTGAGACACCTGCAGAATTCACAAGGGGTTTCCTCGTATTGGGTGATCTGCCTGAGCTCTGCCCCAGCTGCACGTGTGACCAGGGCCTCGCTGGGCCGGGAGGCCTCAGGACCACCCACTGGCACGTGCAGGCCTGACTGTCTGACCATAGCGCATGGTGGTCTCACGGCCTTCAGCACTGTGGCCGGTGTCTGCCTGGTGAGTGAGGCTGGGGTTCTGCAGGGAGCAGCCATTAGGCAGATGTCAGAGAGACCTGCCTGGACTCCTGTGGCTGAGACTCTGCTGGTCTCTAGAAAGGGGGCTTAGAGGCAGGACCCCTGGGGCCCTGTGCCTGGGGATCTGTCACTTCTGTTATGAGATGGAGACAGAAAACACACCAAAATACAGCCAGGCGAGCATCACAGATGGCTCTGCTTTTGTTATTCTGGAGAAAGAGTAGATGCTATTATCCGCACATAATTTTGTTTCCAAAACAAAACCATCGCTCTCTATGATCCACTTACGATCACTCTCCAGAGCCCAAAGGAAAGGTCAAGGTGGGAGTGAGCGAGACCTGCAGAACCTGGGAGTGCTGTTGAGGGGTGGCCAGGGCTGCTGCTGGTCTGGGGAGCAGGCTGGGCAGTGACGGTGCCGGAGGAAGGCTGCTCCCCTGTGGCCTGACCCCACCGAGGGCCGGGCAGAGCCTGCTGCAGCCCGGGGCCGGCCACGTGTGTGCTTACACACCCCATCACAGCACCTACTGGGGCCCGGCCACGTGTGTGCTCGACACCCCATCACGGCACTTACTGGGGCCTGGTCACATGTGTGTGCTTACACACCCCATCATGGCACCAACCGGGGCCTGGTCACATATGCTTACACGCCCTATCATGGCACCTACCGGGGCCTGGTCACGTATGTGTGCTTACACACTCCATCACAGTACCTACTGGGGCCGGGTACTAAGTGTCTTCTGAGGATTCCTTCTATTAGCGCTCACAGCCTTCAGTTCAGTTCAGTCACTCAGTTGTGTCCAACTCTTTGCGACCCCATGAATTGCAGCACACCAGGCCTCCCTGTCCATCACCATCTCCCGGAGTTCACTCAGACTCACATCCATAGTCAGTGATGCCATCCAGCCATCTCATCCTCTGTCGTCCCCTTCTCCTCCTGCCCCCAATCCCTCCCAGCATCAGAGTCTTTTCCAATGAGTCAGCTCTTCGCATGAGGTGGCCAAAGTACTGGAGTTTCAGCTTTAGCATCATTCCTTCCAAAGAAATCCCAGGGCTGATCTCCTTCAGAATGGACTGGTTGGATCTCCTTGCAGTCCAAGGGACTCTCAAGAGTCTTCTATAACACCACAGTTCAAAAGCATCAATTCTTCGGCGCTCAGCCTTCTTCACAGTCCAACTCTCACATCCATCCATGACCACTGGAAAAACCATAGCCTTGACTAGACGGACCTTAGTTGGCAAAGTAATGTCTCTGCTTTTCAATATGCTATCTAGGTTGGTCATAACTTTCCTTCCAAGGAGTGAGCGTCTTTTAATTTCATGGCTGCTGTCACCATCTGCAGTGATTTTGGAGTCCCCCAAAATTGTGTCTGTCTTCCTGCCAGCATCTCCAGTCCAAGGTGAGGAGGCAGGCGGGGTGCAGGGTGGTCACCTCCCCTGGGCCTCCAGCTGGTACAGAACCAGCACTGGGCCGCCTACCTCGGGGGAGGCCACCTGAATGTCCCCCCAGGCCTCAAGGAGGGAAGGGATGGGCGCAGCTGAGGTGGCCCACCCTCCTGGGGTGGGTGGGTAGCGCCCTGGGGTCATGCATCATCAGGGTCTGCAATTCCCGCCCTCATTTGCCTGAACCCAAGGCTGGACCAGCTGCACCAGCCCCTCCACATTGAACTAGTTTTAGTTTACACTCGAGTTGCAGACTTTATTTGTTCTTTATAAATTCCTGATAGACATTTACAGAGTCTTCCAGTTCCTTTACAGAGTTCTCAGTCCTCGTTAATTAGCTGGATGAGGGTGGGTGATTACTTAAACTCTGCTCTCTTTCTCACAAGGGAGGTGATATCCACCTTCCTGTTACCATTCAGGGAACAGACACCAACTGAGTCGTTATTAAGTACAAGGCTCGCATGAGGGGCTGCCTGGACCCTGCGGTCCGACAGGGAAGACAGAGCCAAATATCAAACGCAAATGAGTGTGGCCACGGAGAAAAGGCCAGGGTGCAAAACAGGAGAGCGGCCAGAGCACGTCAACACCCAGCTCTCTAGAGGATGTCCACACTGGAGGCCAGGGAAGGACTCAGCTGTGGTGATGCCAGCCCTTGGGCAAGTCACTCCATGTCCCGGGGTCCCTGTAAATTGGCCAAGGGCACACTCCTGTGACTAAAGACGTGCGGTCACGTGTGGGTCCCCGAGCCCCAGTTTCTCTGCTCTCCATGCAGGTACTCCAAGTTATCAGGCTGTGTGAGGCTGGTGAGGGTAGTTCCAAGCTGGCTCTAAACACATACTCACTTGTACTGTGACTGATCGTTGCCGCCGACGTCTGGGGATGTCAACTTCTGCAGTAAAATTCGTATAATACTAACAAAAAGGATGAAATTGACCTGCACAAAAAGAGATGACATTTCAGGGTGTGAAGTCCCCCTGCAAGGGAGGCAGCGAGGCCTGGATGTCTGTGGCTCATCCCCGCCCAAAATGGGGCTCCGGGCCCCGCGGGCTCAGGAGTGCCAGGGCTCTGCCCAGTAGGGGTCTGCTCCCCCTGCCCGCCCCCCAGGTTAGAGCAGGACAGTCTGTCTGTGGCGTCACCTGTGTGTTGACCCCAGGCTGCAGCAGTTAAGTTGAGAACATTAAGACATGCAATCCACAGATGGAAATCCAGTTCAGAGCCAAGGCTGCACACTCGGGGGAGCTGACCATGACCTCCCCCCCACCGAAGGCATGGCTCCCTCTCGCCCTCCCCTTCCTCCTGACGGTGGGCCGAGCCCCCGGGGAAGAGCTCGGCCTGGGATTCTTGTCTCGAGAGGCCCAGCGGAACGGGGCCGTCTATATTCACCACAGGGCTCTCTGCCCAAGTGCAACCTGGTGGTAACTCAGGTTTCCACACAGAAGTCACTTACTATAATAGAAATTAAAATTGGTGTTCGTATAACCCACCAAGGAACACTGTGGTCATTGGTATCCCAGCAACTATTGAAGAAAGAGAAGGAAAATCACATTATCACGGATTCCATCTACAAACCAAGCACAGGAGGATAACACACGCCTGTGGCCGCACCCCTTATGCCAGGCTTGCCAAACAAGCTGGCCCCGACCACGACGAGCCTCTGACACAGGTTTGTCAGGTGGGCCCTCCTGACTGCCAGGCCCTGTCTCCGGGAGGAAGCTGGGACAGCAGGCTTGTACAACTCCCCCCGATTCCCTGTTAACCCACACTCCTCCCAGCAGGGCAGACCCACCCTTGCCCTGGAGCCTGGCTGGTTCCAACAGGAGGGTGTGGAGTCCATGGAACTCAGTGTGGCCTGTCTAGACCCACAGCCCCAACCTCCCCTGCAGGAAGGTGCCCACGGCAGGTGATTGAGCCAGACTGAGCTGGAGAGCTGCCCAAAGAGCCAGGGACAGAAGCACACTGATAAACTGGACCTGTGTGAGCGCCATGCTTGGGGTGTTTGCTGCTGGCAGGGGATGGCTGGGAGGGGGCGGATGGTGGACCCGGGCCCGCATGAGGCACAGTAGCTGCTGGGCTCCACGGCGGGAGCTGGGGTGCCTCAGGCTGGGCACGGCCTGCCCCACCGCGCACACAGCAGAAGCGTCCGGACCTGGCCCAGCTGCAGGGCCTCAGAGGGCTGAGCCTGGATGCCCTCCCGCTGGGCTCCGGGCCACACCAGTCTCCCTAAGACAGGGCTCTGTCTCTGCTTGGTGGATGCCAGGCCCTGCTCTGTGGCCAGCCTCCGTTCAGCTCCACCTGTTCTGTGGCCCTTCTCCGAGCTCCCCACCCCGAGTCCCCCCCGAATGTCCAGAGGCTGTCTTCTGCCCAGACACAAAGCTGCACTCCGGCTTGCCAGGCTCTCTGTCAGTGGCGCTCCCCCTCAGCCACAGGCACAGCACTCACCCCGTGTCCTCCAGCACGAGCCGGGCCACAGTCCACGCACCCGTGCAGATGGTGGGGATGCCTGCAGAGAGACACCTGGTCACCCCGGCCCGGCGCTGGCCACCTGGACCAGCCCGATGGGGATGCACACGGGAGCTTTCATGAGCCCCCTGCCAGCGGGGACAAGGGCTTTCTGATGGACAGATTAATGGAAACTCATCATAAATACAGAGAAGGCAATGGCACCCCACTCCAGTACTATTGCCTGGAAAATCCCATGGACAGAGGAGCCTGGTGGGCTGCCGTCTATGGGGCTGCACAGAGTCAGACACGACTGAAGTGACTTGGTGGTGGTGGTGGCGGCTTCATAAATACACACAGGCTTACCCTCACACCTTACTAAGCAGTGAAGATAATTAAATACGTGTTTGAAGGCTTCAGAGGCCTGAAATGCATGTTTCTGGATGTTAGTACCAATGTGCTGGAGAGGCTGTGTCCCGACTTGGCAGGGACCTGAAGGGGCACCCCTCATTGCAGAGGTGGGGGCCCGCAGCTTCACCCCTTTCTGATTCCAGCTTAGGCAGAGCCCCGCTGATGAGCACATTAGGGGGACCTCATTGGGGATGGTCTCCCTGCTCCTTCTCCCAGGCCCCTTCTTTCTGATCACCCCCCCCGACCCCCCGCCCTGGTTGGGGTTCACCCCAGGAATGAGAGTCACAGTGGTTTTAAAGCAGACTCTAAGGCTTCCCTGCTGGCTCAGCTGGTAAAGAATCCGCCTGCAATGTGGGAGACCTGGGTTCAATCCCTGGGTTGGGAAGATACCCTGGAGAAGGGAAAGGCTACCCACTCCAGTAAGAATGCTTAGAATTCCATGGACTGTGTAGTCTACGGGGTTGCAATGAGTTGGATACAACTGAGCGACTTTCACTTTCACGTTCTGGCTCCCAAAACATTAAACATCTTTTCCTCCAGGGGCAGCCCGGGGTTCTTCTGAGCGGAGAGCGTCTCTGCGGGTAGGTCCGAGGGGCACCCGGCAGGCAGGGCGAGTCCTTACCCCATCCGATCAGGAGGTAGGCCCGGAAGCGCTGGCCGGGGGCGAAGATGACCACGAGCAGGGTGTGAAGGTAGAGCCCCTCCACCAGCAGCCAGTAGAAGTTGGCCATGATGCAGTACTGGAAGAAGACCAGGCTCAGCTTGCAGCCCACCTGCATGGGGAGGGGCCGCGTGAGCGCGCGCCGCCACAGCCGCCGCCGGGTCCCTGTGCGCGAGGAGCGCCGAGGTGCCCCCCGGAGGCGCGACCTGCGAGGCCCGCAGCCTGCGGAGGGCGATGGCCGGGCAGACCACACCACGCCCGGGGGACGGCCCCCTGAGCCACCGCGTGGGGCACGCACCTGTCTCCACTAACCCTCTGCTCACTCCCAGCTCCCTCCTCTCTCCCTCCTCCCTGTGTACTCTTAACAGGAGACGTGAATAAAGTAAAAAACCAGAGAAACCCACCAAACAAAATATTTCCTCAGGCGTTTAGNTTAAGGTGCCACCAATTTTAAGATACTCTGTTTAGGTACTGCTATGAAAGAAAACACGTCCAGAAGGAGGAGTCTAATAGGATACAGCTCTAAAATTAAATGCTATGTTGCCAAGGGCCAGCTTGTGCTGAGCATGGGATACGTGAGAGCTGGATCTGCCAGGTACAGAAGGGATGGCAAAGCAGAGAGGGCAAAACTGGCTTCTCGAGAATCGGAACTGAAAGCTGGGGCTTATGCAAGCTGTGTCCAGCAGCAGTCCAGAAAAAAACCTGAGGGTGAGATTTTCCTGTTATATTTTACAGGTTTGGGAACCACCCCCCAGGCCAGTGGGAAAAGCTGACTCCAATCCCCCAGAAGGGCTCAGCTTAGCTTAGGCTGACATTGACTGGGCAGCTCCATGTGCTGTGAGATACAGGCTCTTTTCAGGGACCAGCGTCTTAGAACTGATGAAGGGCTTGGGGGCACACACTGTGGTCCTGGGAATCCACGTGCAGAGTTGCCTTCTTTCCCCCCCCGCCCTGGTTGGGGTTCACCCCAGGAATGAGAGTCACAGTGGTTTTAAAGCAGACTCTAAGGCTTCCCTGCTGGCTCAGCTGGTAAAGAATCCGCCTGCAATGTGGGAGACCTGGGTTCAATCCCTGGGTTGGGAAGATACCCTGGAGAAGGGAAAGGCTACCCACTCCAGTAAGAATGCTTAGAATTCCATGGACTGTGTAGTCTACGGGGTTGCAATGAGTTGGATACAACTGAGCGACTTTCACTTTCACGTTCTGGCTCCCAAAACATTAAACATCTTTTCCTCCAGGGGCAGCCCGGGGTTCTTCTGAGCGGAGAGCGTCTCTGCGGGTAGGTCCGAGGGGCACCCGGCAGGCAGGGCGAGTCCTTACCCCATCCGATCAGGAGGTAGGCCCGGAAGCGCTGGCCGGGGGCGAAGATGACCACGAGCAGGGTGTGAAGGTAGAGCCCCTCCACCAGCAGCCAGTAGAAGTTGGCCATGATGCAGTACTGGAAGAAGACCAGGCTCAGCTTGCAGCCCACCTGCATGGGGAGGGGCCGCGTGAGCGCGCGCCGCCACAGCCGCCGCCGGGTCCCTGTGCGCGAGGAGCGCCGAGGTGCCCCCCGGAGGCGCGACCTGCGAGGCCCGCAGCCTGCGGAGGGCGATGGCCGGGCAGACCACACCACGCCCGGGGGACGGCCCCCTGAGCCACCGCGTGGGGCACGCACCTGTCTCCACTAACCCTCTGCTCACTCCCAGCTCCCTCCTCTCTCCCTCCTCCCTGTGTACTCTTAACAGGAGACGTGAATAAAGTAAAAAACCAGAGAAACCCACCAAACAAAATATTTCCTCAGGCGTTTAGAAAGGGGAAATTTAGGCTTTAGATCCCTAAGCTTGTATAAACGCACTGAAAACGACCCCCCAAGCACTTTTATTTCTATTGTGCTGTATCTTTACCGCCTGCTGCCCAAATACATGCTCGTGGACAGATGCGGTGGACACACTGATGACGTGTGGATAGACCCACACTCGTGCACTTGGTGGGCAGGCAGGACACGCGCGGCAGCCTTCCAGGCAGGCGCCGGCTGCGAGCTGCTCTGACCTGGAGCGGCTCCGCGTCGCCAGGACGCTCGCTCCCGTTGCGGGGCACCAGGTTTCTCCTGCTGTTTCTTTCCAAGGCCGTTAAGGTTTAGCAGCACCGAGTGTGGGGCGGGGATGCGGCATGTGGAGGACTCCACGGTGGGCCAGGTGAGTGGAAAGAGGCCCGTAAAAACCCGATGAGACCCTGGGACTGGCGCCCCCTGCTGGAACAGTGACAGAGGCGGGTCTGCGTGTCGGGGAGAGGGAGCCCACGTCCGAGGGTGGAGGAGTCCACGGCGAGCCCTGCTGGCCGGGGCAGGAGCGTCCTGTGCACGCGGCGCCGCGGCGCCCAGCTCTGCTTGTTACAGCTTAAATACATGTGCCCTTCACTGCCTCCAGTCTCTCTCCAGAGCCCCCTGACGGAGTGGTAGCGGAACATAGAAACCAAGGTGTGTCTGTTACTGTACAGACTACATCACACCTTCCAGATTCAAAGGAGACCCTGGGACACTGGTAGACTCAGAGAGTTTCCAAGATAAACTGTTGAAGGAGGAAAAAAGACAAAGTGTGTTTAAGATGATTCCAGTTCCTTCTTCTTGGTAAAAGGTTGGAAATGCCATGTCTGCACTTCCTCCCTGCAGCTCATAGGCCATCAACACACTCCAAGGGCAGCGGCTCTGGGGTGAGGGGCTGTCTGCCGACCTTCAGTTGTGGGAAGATGGAGGGGCCAGCGGCCCGGACTGCACCCTGCTTGGTCCCCAGCAGGTCCTTGGCCAGTCCTGGGCCGTCTGGGAGCCTCTACCACCCACGGCAGCCAGGTGTGCAGGGCGCTGAGCCCCAGGGTCTGCAGGGGGTCCCACTGAAGGTCAGCTTCAGGTGGCCCTTGGGTCGCTTCTTTTCTCCAGACTGCAGCACCGTTTCCACAGTTTAGATGGAACCCAAAGCAAGGAGAGCAGACAAGGCGGCCCCTGTGTGTGTGGGCTGGCCTCGGTCAGGACGGAAGCTGGGCTCTGTCTCTAGGTCCATTTTGTGAGCCAATAAAGCTGGCTTCTTTGAGGGCCAACCCCTTGCAGATGACGAGAAAATGCTTCCATGTCCACGGCTCTCAAAAAGCACAATCCAGGGCCACACTTGGAAATGCTTGCCTCTCCGGCCCTATGGGGACATAAGCAATTCCCTATGGTGCTAGGGAGACTTACAGAGTCCACAGGTGCTAAGAGCCAGCAAATAGGAGATCTTACTTAAGCGTGTGGAAGTGACGGCTATGGGGCTGGGGAAGGAGGCTGCGCCACCTCTGCGGGCCTGAAGCCCGCAGCGAGCAGCAGAGGTGAGGGCCGTGGCTGCGGCCGCTTTTGTGGTTTCTGCCGTCTTGCGTGCCAGCTGCTCCACACTCGAGGACCTGGGCTCCCCCAGCACCACTCAAAGCCCCATTCAGAGCTGTCCTGCCAGCGTTGGAGCCAAACTTTCTTGATGGGACAGACTGTGAACAGTGTGTGTGTGCCTGGGTGTGAGCACACACGGCTGCATGTCTGCATGCACATGTGTGAGCACACATGGCTGCGTGTCTGCATGCACATGTGTGAGCACACACATGGCTGCGTGTCTGCATGCACATGAGTACACACGGCTGCATGTCTGCATGCACATGTGTGAGCACACACGTGTCTGCATGGCTGCATGCACATATGTGAGCACACATGTGGCTGAGTGCATGCACATGTGTGAGCACACACTGCTGTGTCTGCATGCACGTGTGCACCTGTGTGTGCTGACAGGCTCTGCTCACTTCCCTTTCTCCTGCTCCCTCTTCCTGCTCTGCTCCCCTATTCTATCCTGGGCTGTGGAGCCCAGGACCCTTGGCAAAGTCAGGCCCCCAGCCCAACCTCCTGCCCTCCTCTCTGGGAGTACCCCCGTTCAGATGTTTCTGACCTCTGAGTTTACCCCCAATGTCCCAGGCAAGTGGGACTCAGGGCAGGGACATCCAAGTCCCCATCCCTCCACCCTTGCCTCCCTCAGCCTGGGGCCGGCCTTGTCCTCTGTCTACACAGCAGGACGGCATACTGCTTAGGTCAAGGACCTGGTGTCCGTGGGTCCATCAGGGTCACTACATCCTTTAATGAAGGAGGAGCAAAGTAAGGAGGGCTCCTTGGAGCAGAGCTCTGAGTAAGGCAGAAAAGCAGTGGAAGATTTCTCAGAGGGAGGAGAACCGGGTCTCCCTGGTCCTGGCCTCTGAGGGACCCCCATCTGTGCAGAGACTCCATCCTGGGACAAGAATCCAGGGGACCCCTTCTGCCTGGGGTGGGAAGTCCGGGTGGAGCGCCATGCTGGTGATATTACTGTGGCAGTCAGTCCACACACCTCACGGAGGGACTGTCCCCAGGGGTATATTAACCCGTGGGCTGGGAAGCAGCTGCTCTGCAGTGTGGTAAAGGCTTTACTGTCTTAGAAAGACCCTGACTCAGACCTCTTCAAGCCAGAGGAACGCAGTCAGCAAATGGGTCCGTCCATGCCGGATGCCGGATGCCGGTGGAGAGCCGGGTCTGGCTCCGCATGGAAGAGCCGATCTGACCGGGTGACGTGAAGAACCCCGGAGGAGAGAGGCTCTGGACCACGGCACGCTCAATGAACGCACCAACTGAGCTTCCTTCTAAAGCCCCACTAAGTCCACCGCGTGCCCGACCTGCACCGCAGAAACTGCCAGCCCGGGTGATCCCTGCGCACTGTGTCTGGGACAGATGCCAGGGCCACGCTCCCCCAGGTGGTACCCGTCCTGCCAGCTGGAAGCATCCACTGCTCGGAATCCCGGATGGGAGAAAATGGCGTCACGCGTGCCCACCCGTGTCCCCTTCTTCCAGCCCCCAGCTGCTGCTGGTCCCCAGGCCGTGCCCTCAAGCAAGTCTGGTTTTGCCTGCGTCAGCGCTCGGGCCATGACCTTATAGCGGGCAGCGCCTGTGCCCCTCACTTGTGGCACCCACCACCCTGAGATGCTCTCAGCGCGGGCCGGACTGGGACCTCCGTGAAGCTGGCTCTGGACCTCATCCCAGACGGAGGTCGGAGGCGGGGCGGGAGTAAACGAGGCCGCCTAGAGGGCCCGGCCCCGTCCAGCCTTACCCAGGAGGACGGCAGGTCTGGGCAGTGTAGCGTCCCGGAGCTGGAGTACAGCACGTCGTCCTTGACCAGCACCGAGACGGCCCGCAGGATGAAAGACAGGAACAGGTTCAGGTGGATGTAGTTCCGGGTGCAGTGCAGTTTCCTGCCGAGGGGAGGCGAGGCGGGGGAGGGGNAGTCACATCCACATTTGTTTTTTTTTTTTTTTTTTTTTGATTTAACTCCATCCCTTCATTCTTTCTGGAGTAACTGTACAAAAAAGAGCTTCATGACTCAGATAATCATGATGGTGTGATCACTCTCACTCAGCTAGAGCCAGATATCCTGGAATGTAAAGTCAAGTGGGCCTTAGGAAGCATCACTGCAAACAAAGCTAGTGGAGGTGATGGAATTCCAGTTGAGCTATTTCAAATCCTGAATGATGCTGTGAAAGTCCTGCATTCAAGATGCCAGCTAATTTGAAAAACTCAGCAGTAGCCACAGGACTGAAAAAGGTCAGTTTTCATTCCACTCCCAAAGAAAGGCAATGCAAAAGAATGCTCAAACTACTGCACAATTGCATTCATCTCACACACTAGTAAAGTAATGCTCAAAATTCTCCAAGCCAGTCTTCAGTAATACATGAACTGTGAACTTCCAGATGTTCAAGCTGGTTTTAGGAAAGGCAGAGGAACCAGAGATCAAATTGTGAACATCTTCTGGATCATTGAAAAAGCAAGAGTTCCAGAAAAACATCTATTTCTGGTTTACTGACTATGCCAAAGCCCTTGACTGTTTGGATCATAATAAACTGTGGAAAATACAAGAGATGGGAATACCAGACCACCTGACCCGCCTCTTGAGAAACCTATATGCAGGTCAGGAAGCACCAGTTAGAACTGTCCATGGAACAACAGACGGGTTCCAAATAGGTAAAGGAGTACGTCAGGGCTGTATATTGTCACCCTGTTTATTTAGCTTATATGCAGAGTACATCATGAGAAACTCTGGGCTGGAGGAAGCACAAACTGGTGTCAAGATTTCCAGGAGAAATATCAATGACCTCAGATATGCAGATGACACCACCCTTATGGCAGAAAGTGAAGAAGAATTAGTCTCTTGATGAAAGTGAGAGAGGACAGTGAAAAGCCTGGCTCAAAATTCAGCATTCAGAAAACCATGATCATGGCACCCGGTCCCATCACTTCATGGCAAATAGACAGGAAAGCAGTGGAAACAGTGGCTGATTTTATTTTTCTGGGCACCAAAATCACTACAGATGGTGATCGCAGCATGAAATTAAAGATGCTTACTCCTTGGAAGGAAATTTATGAACAACCTAGACAGCATATTAAAAAGCAGAGGCATTACTTTGTCCTCAATGGTTGATCTAGTCAAGGCTCTGTTTTTTCTAATGGTCATGTATGGATGTGAGTTTTGGACTATAAAGAAAGTTGAGTGGTGAAGAACTGATGCTTTTGAACTGTGGTTTTGGAGAAGACTCTTGACTGTCCCTTGGTCTGCAAGGAGATCTAATCAGTCCATACTAAAAGAGATGAGTCTTGGCTGATCATTGAAAGGACTGATGTTGAAGGTGAGCCTTCAATACTTTGGCCAACTGATGCAAAGAGATGACTCATTGGAAAAGACCCTGATGCTGGGAAAGATTGAGGGCAGGAGGAGAAGGGGATGACAGAGGATGAGATGGTTGGATGGCATCATCAACTTGATGGAACTGGGTTTGTGTGGACTCCGGGATTTGGTGATGGACAGGGAAGGCCTGATGTGCTGTTGTTCATGGGGTCACAAAGATTCAAGCATGACTGAATCACTGAACCAAACTGATCCAGTCATATGGGGACTTTTTCTATTATCTCTGCAAATATAAATGAAATGAAAAATAGAAAATAGAAGTTGCAAGAAGATAAACAGTATCTCTGAGAAGAGGACAGAGAACAGCAGGGTGAATATCTGGGAAACTTTATGGCACCTGTTGTTGTTGTTCAGTAGTTAACTCGTGCCTGATTCTTTGTGAACCCATGCATTATAACCAGCCAAGCTCCTCTGTCCATGTGACGGTTTGAGGATGTCACAGTAGGACTCATGCTTTGTGAGAATAAGCACACACCCAATTTATGGACCAGAGAGATTTAATTCAAGAACTGAGAAGAATTTAGTTTATACCAAATTTATATGTTCTACATGTAAGCCAGTTACTCTTCTAGAAAATAATATCAAAGAATTTAAGCACTATTTTTTCTTTAATTTAACATTTTTGGAGTAAAGTATTCCTCTTCAACATGAAATAAAATGTCTACAAAACCCATCAGGTAATAATAATTGTTGGTAGTATTAAAATAACCTTATCCTCAGGCAATTTGGAGTTGTGTAAAAGGAAGATTAAAAATATATCACTAGTTTTGACCCAGTAATTCCCATGTTAGGAAGTTGATGTATGAAAATAATTATATTTTGACAGATTTTTAAAGATATTGATCTTTAAAATTGCTTCTCATTTGGGCAGTTGAGAACAAGCTAGATGGAATGCTTTACAAAGGCCCCTCCTGTAATAACCCTCCATGTGCCCCACTTGCCAGAGCTGTTGGGCTTCTCACTTCTCTAAAATGGCCAATCTCCTCTTCACCCCAGAGCCCCACAGACTGACACCATCACATTTCTCACATATTCCATTAAACAAGACTGCTCCATGTTTTTTTCTATTCATATGCATTTTAAATTAGTTATAAATGCATGTTGTTGACTTATGTAACCTCACTTATCTCCAGTCTGTTATCTCCCTAAGGTAGTGGTCAAGATTGGTTGCTCAACAGGTCTCAAAAATTGCCAGTAATTAGTAAGCAGTAAGTGTTTACTTGGATGAGGGGTATCTCCTCACCACTACGCTTCCTGAGCTTCAGCATGGGATGGCTCCTCTAGGCCCACCTGGGCCCATACAGCCACCACTCTTTGGACATGAGGTTACTCCCCCTGGGCGCGGGCCCTGGCCGTGGCCCCTGGCCTTGGGTGTGGGGTTGCTCTTCTTGGCCACCACCCCTGGCCTCAGGCACCGTCCCTGGCCTCAGACTCAGGGTAGCTCTTCTCAGCCATTGTCCCAACCTCAGATGCAGGGTAGCTCCTCTACCTGCACTTAGTGAGCCAACTGCAGCCTCTTGCACTTTGCTTGAGCAGCCGTGAAGAGATACCCCACGCCCAAGGTAAGAGAAACACAAGTAAGATGGTAGGTGTTGCAAGAGGGCATCAGAGGGCAGACACACTGAAACCATACTCACAGAAAACTAGTCAGTCTAATCACACGAAGACCACAGCCTTGTCTAACTCAATGAAACTAAGCCATGCCTGCAGGGCAACCCAAAATGGGTGGGTCATGGTAGAGATGTCTGACAGAATGTGGTCCACTGGAGAAGGGAATGGCAAACCACTTCAGTATTCTTGCCTTGAGAACCTCATGTACAGTATGAAAAGGCAAAATGATAGGATACTGAAAGAGGAACTCCCCAGGTCAGTAGGTGCCCAATGTGCTACTGGAGATCAGTGGAGAAATAACTCCAGAAAGAATGAAGGGATGGAGCCAAAGAAAAAACAATATCCAGCTGTGGGTGTGACTGGTGATAGAAGCAAGGTCCGATGCTGTAAAGAGCAACATTGCACAGGAACCTGGAATGTCAGGTCCATGAACAAAGTAAATTTGAAGTGGTCAAACAAGAGATGGTAAGAGTGAACACTGACATTTTAGGAATCAGCGAACTAAAATGGACTGGAATGGGTGAATTTAACTCAGATGACCATTATATCTACTACTGTGGGCAGGAATCCCTCAGAAGAAATGGAATAACCATCATGGTCAACAAAAGAGTCCAAAATGCAGTATTTGGATGCAATCTCAAAAATGACAAAATGATCTCTGTTTGTCTGCAAGGCAAACCATTCAATATCACAGCAATCCAAATCTATGCCCCAACCAGTAACACTGAAGAAGCTGAAGTTGAACAGGTCTATGAAGACCTACAAGACCTTTTAGAACTAACACCTAAAAAAGATGTCCTTTCATTATAGTGGACTGGAATGCAAAAGTGAGAAGTCAAGAAACACCTGGAGTAACAGGCAAATTTGGCCTTGGAATGCAGAATGAAGCAGGACAAAGACTAATAGAGTTTTGCCAAGAAAATGCACTGGTCATAGCAAACACCCTCTTCCATCAACACAAGAGAAGACTCTACACAAGGACATCACCAGATGGTCAACACCAAAATCAGATTGATTATATTCTATGCAGCCAAAGATGGAGAAGCTCTGTACTGTCAACAAAAACAAGACCATGAGCTGACTGTAGCTTGGATTATGAACTCCCTATTACGAAATTCAGACTTAAATTGAAGAAAGTAGGGAAAACCGCTAGACCATTCAGGTATGACCTAAATCAAATCCCTTATGATTATACAGTGGAAGTGAGAAATAGATTTAAGGGCCTAGATCTGATAGATAGAGTGCCTGATGAACTATGGAATGAGGCTTGTGACATTGTACGGGAGACAGGGATCAAGACCATCCCCATGGAAAAGAAANGCAGATATGAGATCATGGTATAAACAAACTCCCCTTCACGTCACAGTCTGATAAGCCTTTGTATGTGAATCACAAGAGAAGTAAATGAGCCGCCGTGAGAAGGTGTGCCCAAAGGAACCGTCCCTTTATTTTCACCAGTTCTGTCTTACCCACCTCAGGCCACTCCCCTCCCCCCACCACCAGGGGTCCAGGAAACGTCATCAGATCAGGTCTAACACAGCCTCCTAAACCAAAATCAGCCTAGCACCTCAGAGAAATGACAAGGCCTAAAGGTTGAGAACAAGAAGCCTCGGGGTCTGAAGGCACCAGACAACCAGAGGCCGCTGGGGCTGACTCATGACTCGGATACAGCCTGGCACCCGAGGTTGTAGGTGTTCTATCCCTGAAGACATCTGCCAGCTATATTATAGTTCATTGGTCCATGACTATCCATGTCATGTCTAATTCCTCACCATCATAATCCCTCGGGACCACTCAATCACAAAGCAGAGGGTGAGGATTCTGATAAAGAAATCCGTAGGACCAGAAACCTGTCAGAAGTCCCTGTCTTTTTCCTTGGGTCAACAACACTATAATCAGCTAAGAAGGGGCCCAACTGTTCTTCTGAGGCGGATAACTATGTGACTTTTCAAGCTGAAGGATGTGCTGACTGCCAACTCCCTTGATCCTTTAATAAATCTGTCTTTGGACAATTCACAATGTCTGTCATTTGATAGGACTTTTCTGGTGAGTCATGCCAAAACTTTCTTTTCCTATGTCCAAGAGCAATAGCAGAGTTAAACTCACTCAAAGGATTCACTCTAAAAAGCAAAAACATAAATGCGTGAAAAGCAATGAGGAAAAATTGCAAAACATCAGGCAAATTTCAATTGGAAGGATTTTGCTGGTGGTGGTGTTCAGTCACTCAGTCATGTCCGACTCTTTGCGACCCCATGGACTGCAGCATGGCAGGCTTCCTTGTCCTTCCCCATGTCCCAGAGCTTGTTCAAACTCACATCCATTGAGTCGGTGATGCCATCCAGCCATCTCATCCTGTCATCTTCTCTTCCCACCTTCAATCTTTCCCAGCATCAAGGTCTTTTCTAATGAGTCAGCTTTTCGCATCAGGGGACCAAAGTATTGAAGCTTCAGCTTTAGCATCAGTCCTTCCAATGAATATTCAGAGTTGATTTCCTTTAGGATTGACTAGTTTGATCTTGCAGTCCAGGGGACCCTCAAGAGTCTTCTCCAACACCACAGTTCAAAAGCATCAATTCTTTGGCACTCAGCCTTCTTTATGGTCCAACTCTCAACATCCACACGATTACTGGAAACATCATAGCTTTGACTAGACGGACCTTTGTTGGCAAAGTAATGTCTCTGCTTTTTAATATGCTATCTAGGTTGGTCATAAGGAGTAAGTGTCTTTTAATTTCATGGCTTCAGTCACCATTCCCAGTGATTTTGGAACCCAAGAAAATAAGGTCTCTCACTGTTTCCATTGTTTCCTCATCTATTTGCCATGAAGTGTTGGGACCAGATGCCATGATCTTAGTTTTTTTAATGTTGACTTTCAAGCCAGCTTTTTCACTCTCCTCTTTCACCTGCATTTAGAAGCTCTTTAGTTCCTCTTCACTTTCTACTGTAAGGGTGGTGTCATCTGCTTATCTGAGGTTATTGACATTTCTCCCTGCAATCTTGATTCCAACTTGTGCTTCAAGAAGCCCAGTATTTCTCGTGATGTACTCTGCACACAAGTTAAATAAGAAGGGTGACAATAATTAGCCTTGATGTATGCCTTTCCCTATTTTTTGAACCAGTCCATTGTTCCATGTCCAGTTCTAACTGTTGCTTCTTGACCTGCATTCAGGTTTTGCAGGAGGCAAGTAAGGTGGTCTGGTAGTCCCATCTCTTTAAGAATTTTCCAGTTTGTTGTGATCCATAGTCAAAAGCTTTAGCTTAGTCAATGAAGCAGATGTTTTTCTGGAATTCTTTTGCTTTTTCTGTGATCCAACAGATGTTAATTTGATCTCGGGTTCCTCTGCCTTTTCTAAATCCAGCTTAAACATCTGGAAGTTCTTGGTTCACGTACTGTTGAAGCTTAGTTTGGAGAATTTGAGCATTACTTTGCTGGCATGTGATATGAGTGTAATTGTGTGGTAGTCAATATTATTTGGCATTGGCCTTCTTTGGGATTGAAATGAAAACTGACTTTTCCAGTTCTGTGGCCACTGCTGAGTTTTCCAAATTCATTGGCATAATAAATGCAGCACTTTCACAGCATCATCTTTTAGGATTTGAAATAGCTCAACTGAATTTCCATCACCTTTGCTAGCTTTGTTTGTAGTAATGCTTCCTAAAGCCCATCTAAGTTTGCACTCCAGGATTTTTGGCTCTAGGTGAATGATCACACCATTGTGCTTACCTGGGTCATTAATATCTTTTTTGTATAGTTCTTCTGTGTATTCTTGCCACCTTTTCTCAATATCTTCTGTTTCTGTTAGGTCCACATAGCTTCTGTCCTTTATTGTGCTCATCTTTGCATGAAATGTTCCCTTGGTATCTCTAATTTTCTTGNATTTCTGCTTTATTGACTATGCCAAAGCCTTTGACTGTGTGGATCACAATAAACTGTGGAAAATTCTGAGAGAGATGAGAATACCAGACAACCTAACCTGCCTCTTGAGAAATCTGTTTGCAGGTCAGGAAGCAGCAGTTAGCACTGGACATGGAACAACAGACTGGTTCCAAATAGGAAAAGGAGTACATCAAGGCTGTATATTGTCACCCTGCTTATTTAAATTCTATGCAGAGTACATCATGAGAAACGCTGGACTGGAAGAAACACAAGCTGGAATCAAGATTGCTGGGAGAAATATCAATAACCTCAGATATGCAGATGATGCACCCTTAAGGCAGAAAGTGAAAGGAACTAAAACGCCTCTTGATGAAAGTGAAAGAGGAGAGCGAAAAAGCTGGCTTAAAGCTCAACATTCAGAAAACGAAGATCATGGCATCCGGTCCCATCACTTCATGGGAAATAGATGGGGAAACAGCTGAAACAGTGTCAGACTTTATTTTTTTGGGCTCCAAAATCACTGCATATGGTGACTGCAGCCATAAAATTTAAAGATGCTTTCTCCTTGGAAGGAAAGCTATTATCAACCTAGTTATCATATTCAAAAGCAGAGACATTAATTTGCTGACTAAGGTCCATCTAGTCAAGGCTATGGTTTTTCCAGTAGTCATGTATTGATGTGAGAGTTGGACTCTGAAGAAGGCTGAGTGCTGAAGAATTGATGTTTTTGAACTGTGGTGTCGGAGAAGACTCTTGAGAGTCCCTTGGACTGCAAGGAGATCCAACCAGTTCATTCTGAAGGAGATCAGCCCTGGGATTTCTTTGGAAGGAATGATGCTAAAGCTGAAATTCCAATACTTTGGCCACCTCATGCAAAGAGTTGATTCATTGGAAAAATATCTAATGCTGGGAGGGATTGGAGGCAGGAGGAGAAGGGGACAACAGAGGATGAGATTCCTGGATGGCATCACTGACTCGATGGGTGTGAGTCTGAGTGAACTCCGGGAGTTGGTGATGGACAGGGAGGCCTGGCTTGCTGTGATTCATGGAGTCGCAAAGAGTCGGACATGACTGAGCGACAATTGAACTGGACTGAAGTGTTTACTAGTAGCTCAGTCGGTAAAGAATCTGCCTGCAGCACAAGAGACCTGGGTTTGATCCCTCGGTTGGGAAGATACCCTGGAGGAGGAAGTGGCAACTCACTTCAGTATTCTCACTTAAAAAATAGCATGGACAGAGCAGCCTAGTGGAATGCATCCGATGGGGTCGCAAGAGTCCGGCATGACTTAACTGACTAAGCCACCATTACCACCAAGTCTTTACCAAATGAATTAGTGGATAAAATGCTTTCTAGATTACATCTCATAACATTTATTTTTCTGAATTCTATAAAATTTGTAGTATACTTATGAAAAAAAAAAGGAAAGAAAAACATGCCACATATTTTCTGATTTCTGGTGACTGTACAACTGTTACTTTCTAAACACCATGTCATTAAATTATGATTTTTCTTAAAATGATTTGATTATTTCTCTGCATTATAAAAGAAAGTACTGCTTAATTAGCAGATAAGTTAAACTGAAATCTCTATTTGCCTGTTAAATTTTCATTAAACTCACTACTCAAAGAGAATGCAAAAGTTATCTTCCAGGAATAAAATTTTTGTAAATTCAAAAGAAAAAAGATGTGCATTGCATTGTATGCATATCTGAGCCAGTGCCTTAGGCATATGTTTGCTTTCTTGGACTATATTTTATTTCACATATACTTGAATCTTTTATTAACTGAGAATTTTTACATTAGCTCCATAATTAAGGTTATATATCAGCTAAACATACAAAAAACAATGTTCATGAGAAAGTGCTAAAAAGTATACTAACATAATTTTCAGTAAAAGTTAAATACCCACAAATAAGCCTGGTTTATTCTGAGTTATTCAGTGACTCTCAATGTTTTGAAAGTTGTTCTACACTAAAGAAGAAATTGGCAACCCACTGCAGTACTTTTGCTTGGAGAATTCCATAGACATAAGAGCCTGGCAGGCTACAGTTTGTGGGATTGGAAGGAACTGAACATGACTAAGTGTCTTTTTCTTTTCTACACTTATAGTATTTTGTTCTTTTCTATGACACTAAACTCTTTGTTGAAACTGTTGCACTTATAAGACTTTAATGCTTATGTATCTACTGTACTCTTTAAGGTCTTGCTCATAGTAAATCCTTTGAAATATATTTAAAATGGGCCTTAAAAAATGGAAGAAATACTTTGTGGGTGTTGAGATTTATTTTTATATTCGCTGTTGTTGTTGTTCAGTCACTAAGTTGTGTCCAACTCTTTGCAACCCCATGGACTGCAGCACACCAGGCTTTCCTGTTTCTCACTGTCTCCCAGAGTTTGCCCAAGTTCATGTCCATTGAGTCAGTGATTCTACCTGATTTCTACCCTCTTCTCCTTTGGTCTTCAATCTTTCCTAATGTCAGAGTCTTTTCCAATGAGTTGGCATCAGGTGGCCAAAGTATTGGAGCTTCAACTTTCCAATTAATATTCAAAGGCAATTTCCTTTAAGATTGACTTGTTTGATCTCCTTCCTGTCCAAGGGGCTCTTGGGAGTCTTCTCCAGCATCACAGTTCCAAAGCATCAAGTTTTTAGTACTTAGCCTTCTTCATGGTCCAACTCTCTGATCCATACATGTTTACTGGAAAGACCATAGCTTTGACTGTATGGAACTTTGTCAGCAAAGTGATGTGTTTGCTTTTAAATACACTGTCTATGTTTGTCATAGTTATCCTGCCAAGGAGCAAACATCTTCTAATTTCATGGCTGCAGTTGAAAGGCTGTTTCTGAGCTGTGAAGTACCCTGGGATTCTTGGCTTCTGGAAGAGAAGGATTCAATCCGGGGCCAGTGACAAGGCTTGATCACTCAGAGATGTTGTGTAATAAAGTTTTGCTAAAGTATAAAAGAGATAGAGAAGGCTTTGGACATAGACATCAGAAGGGGGCAGAAAGAATGTCCCCTAATCTTTAGCAGGAAGTTATATACCTACTAGCAGGATGCTAATTAAAGAAAGGAAATTTTTCAAAACAGAGAATGGTACCAGGCCCCTCACATGCAACATGAGATAACATTTGCACAAGGTCACCCCAGGACATAAAACAACTGACATGAACCTTGAAGAAAGGCAGATCTCCAAGGAAACATACAATCTCATTAACATATATTGAGAGAACATTTGTATGAGTAAAACACACTGGATTGTTGAGTCATAATCAGTTCTGAGTATTCAATTCAATTCAATTCAGTTCAGTAGTTCAGTCCCAACTCTTTGTGAACCCATGGACTTCAGCACGCCAGGCTTCCCTGTCCATCACCAATGCCCAGAGCTTGTTCAAACTCATGTCCATTGAGTTGGTGAGGTCATCCAACCATTTCATACTCTGTCATCCCCTTCTCCTCCCACCTTCAGTTTTCCCAGCATTAGGGACTTTTCCAATGAGTCAATTCTTCATATCAAGTGGCCAAAGTATTGAAGTTTCAGCTTCAGCATCAGTCCTTTCAATTCAGGACTGATTTCCTTTAGAATGGACTTGTTGGATCTCCTTGCAGTCTAAGGAACTCTCAAGAGTCTTTTCCAACACCACAGTTCAAAACATCAATTCTTTGGTGCTCAGCTTTCTTCATTGTCCAACTCTCACATCCATACATGACTACTGGATAAACCATAGCTTTGACTAGTTGCCTTTGTTGGCAAACTAATGTTTTTGCCTTTTAATATGCTGTCTAGGTTGGTCATAACTTTTCTTCTAAGCAGCAAGTGTCTTTTAATATCGCAGTTGCAGTCACCATCTTCAGTGATTTTGGAACCCTCCAAAATAAAGTCTGTCACTGTTTCCATTGTTTCCCATCTATTTGCCATGAAGTGATGGGACCAGATGCCATGATCTTAGTTTTCTGAATGTTGAGCTTTAAGCCAGCTTTTTCACTCTACTCTTTACTTTCATCAAGAGGCTCTTTAGTTCTTCTTCACTTTCTGCCATGGGGTGGTGTAATCTGCATATCTGAGGTTATTGATATTTCTCCAAGCAATCTTGATTCCAGCTTGTCCTTCATCCAGTACAACATTTCTCATGATGTACTCTGCATATAAGTTAAATAAGCAGGGTGACAATAAACAGCCTTGACGTACTCCTTTCCCAATTTGGAATCAGTCTGTCATTTCATGTCCAGTTCTAACTGGTGCTTCTTGACCTGCATACAGATTTCTCAGGAGGCAGATCAGGTGGTCTGGTATTCCCATCTCTTTCATAATTTTCCATAGATTGTTGCGATCCACGCAGTCAAAAGCTCTGGCCTAGTCAATAAAGCAGAAGTTTATGCTTTTCTGGAGTTCTCTTGCTTTTTTGATGATCCAGCAGATGTTGGCAATTTGATGTCTGTTTCCTCTGCCTTTTCTAAATCCAGCTTGAACATATTCCAGCTTGAACATATTACAGTAGAGAAGATAAAATTAAAGGAACAAATTCAACAATTAATTAAATAATTGATTGCACTTTCTTAAGTCCTGTAAAATTTCAAGGTATTTTGAAAGTTTATAAAAGGAAAGACTGTCCTAAGCTGAGATAAAGTTAAAAAAAAACACTCTGCAAAGAAATGCATTTTGAGTTGAGCTCAAAAAGATGAGTAAAAATTAATTAGTTGATCAGAAGGGGTTAGCACACAACCAGGCCGCCCAGGCAGATTAATAGTATGTGCAAAACACAGGGTAGATAAACAGAGATAAAGGACCTGAGATGGGGCTGGTGGAAAACTGTGCACCAGATCCTGTGATGCCTTGAAGTCCATACTTATGAGTTTGTTAACAATGGAGGTCTTTGACTACAAATAAAAGAAACACTAGGAGAGTTTTAAATAAAGACCAAGCATGAACAAGTTCATAATTTTAAAAGACCATTATGTTGTCAGTGTAGAGAATACATTGAAGGAGAATAAAAGCAAGTTCAAGAAGATCTATCAGGATTCTGGTTAGATTAGGCAGTAATAGTGAGATGTCAAGATGGAAATTTTTATTTTATTTTATTAGTGATGGTCTGGATATAGATGACATTTCCTGTCATCATCATGCTTACTGATATGCTTACATTGTTCCATAATTTGAAAAGGAAAGCAATCCTTTCTGCTGCAGTACTGTAGTGTTTTCAGGTTTTGTAGACTGTTAGCATAATATTAGAAACAAAGACAAAAACAACCCATCATTACTTAAAGACTGTAATATCATTCGGAGTACGAATCTTGTGATTTCTGGAAGGTCAAAGATCCTGAGAAATATAATGGCATATGTATTAGTTTCTGGTTGTTACTGTAATAAATAACCACAAACTAAATGGCTTAAAACAACATATATTTATTAGGTTACATCTCTGGAGGTCAGAAGTCTAAAATGGGATGACAGAGCTGTGTTCTTCTGACTCTCTAGGAGTAGAATGCATTCCTTTGCCTTTCCTAGCTTTCTAGAGGCCACCCATGTTAACTGGCCCTTGACCTCTTTCCCATAATACTCTGACCTTTGCTTCTATTGTTAAATCCTCTTTGATTGTGACTCCTGCCTCACTCCTGTAAGGATGATTATGATTATCAGTCTATGATTATACTGGGCCCACTCAGATAATCCATATTCATGTCCCATCTCAGAATGTTAAATGTAATCACCTCTGCAAAACACCTTTTATGATGTAAACTTACATATTCCTGGGTTTTAGGGATTAGACTATGGACATCTTTGACTTGAGGTGGGGAAGGTGGCATTATTCTACTACAGTATATGCTGAATTTTCTTGTCATTTATGTGTCATTGTAACTGTCAATACACAAAATTCAGTTTCTAGTAAGCTCAAAATATAAATAATTAAAGTCTATATTTTATCTTGAGTGCATTAACAGATGGCAAACAGTTGTAATAATGAAGCAGAAAAGTCCCTAAGTATTGTATGAGACTAAAATGAAAAAAACATGCCATATGCCCTAAAAAGCGCAATGAAATTCATTAAATGATTCAGTGAAATAAAGACGCTCAGTTGAAGATTTCAGCATTGTGATGCTTTTACTTGGATTGTCTATCATACTGGGCAATAGGGGATGGACGGGGAAGCTTGGCATGTTGCAGTCCATGAAGTCACAAAGTCAGACACGACAGAGCAACTGAACTCAACTGAACTGTAATATCAGCTCTATGAGTTTGGGCTCTTTTTTCCTGAGTATTGCTCTTCTCATACTTGATATCATGCACATGTAAATATTCTATTCATATTTGTTTAATGAATAAATAAAGGAAAAAGTTTTGACCCATGAAACGCTTAGTTCAGAGCTCAGTCCTACCTATTTATAATTTTTGCTTTATTCCTGTTGTATAACTTTGTGAGTCCAATTCTTTATTAGATTTGAAAGGGACAATGATGTCTTCTTAAGCACAATGACACCTTCTTAAGCAAGCTTTGTAAATGTTGAACATAAGTAAAGTTCTTAGCATACAGTAGGTACTGGGCAAGCATTAGTGTCAGTTCAGTTCAGTACAGTTGCTCAATTGTGTCTGACTCTTTGTGACCCCATGAATCGCAGCATGCCAGGCCTCCCTGTCCATCACCAACTCCCGGAGTTCACTCAGACTCACGTCCATCGAGTCAGTGATGCCATCCAGCCATCTCATCCTCTGTCGTCCCCTTCTCCTCCTGCCCCCAATCCCTCCCAGCATCAGAGTGTTTTC
Organism: Neotragus pygmaeus; assembly: GCA_006410875.1. Lineage (NCBI taxonomy): Eukaryota > Metazoa > Chordata > Mammalia > Artiodactyla > Bovidae > Neotragus > Neotragus pygmaeus. The sequence goes on along the minus strand of SJYV01025701.1, from coordinate 197,996 downwards.
CAATGAGTCAATTCTTTGCATGAGGTGGCCAAAGTACTGGAGTTTCAGCTTTAGCATCATTCCTTACAAAAAGATCCAGGGCTGATCTCATTCAGAATGGAATCTTTATCTTAGCTCACAGCTATCTTAAGCCAGGCTATTCAGTGTTGCTATTCTGTTCCCTATAAGCATGTTAGAAATGTAGAATATGCAGGTTCACCCCAGACCGACTAAATCAGATTCTAATTTTATCTTTAGCTTCTTAGGAGGCTCAGTAGTAAATAATCTGCCTGGAAAGCAGAAAATGTGGATTCAGTACTTGAGTCAGGAAGATCCCCTGGAGAAGGAAATGGCTACCCACTTCAATGTTCTTGCCTTGGCAATGCCATGGAGAGAGAAGCCTTGTGGGCTACAGTCCACAGGGGTTGCAAAGAGTCAGCCGCGATTTCGCAACTAAACAGCAGCAACAGTTCTCCCAATTTTCCCTTTAAAATTTGAAAACCATTATGTTTACATTTCACTGATTTCAATTGCTTTGCACCGTTTTCGGAGATACCTAACAATGCTTTATTTTTCATCTGATCTAGTTTGATTAAATATTTAAAAAGGAGGCTAAGGATCTTTCATTGAGGGTCAGAGGAGCCTGGCACACTGCAGTCCATGGTGTTTCAGGGAGTTGGACAGGACATAGCAACTGAACAACAGCAATAGTAAACTTTGTCTTTGACCTGTCATTTTTTATTAAAAAGTACTTATGCTTGAAATTGATCTGTTGTGCAATGGCTATGTAACTTGCAGGCCAATAGCTATCATCCTGGTTGAAGAACATTAGCTTTCTAAGAAATGTTTGTACTTACCTTTGAAAGAAGAGGAACGTTTTTATTGCAATGTATGGTAAGAGTAGTCAGACAATCCAGCTAAAACAAACTTCATCACTTGCCAAGCTCCATGTGGGATAAGTGCCCAAATCAATAGTTTAAGTAACACAATTACTGCTAAACAAATTGTATCCAAGTTTCCTGAGATGAAATAACCCAAATTTCATTGTTGTGATTGAAATGACATTGTGAATGAATGAGACTCAAGTGTCTGGATTAAGGGACGTGGTCAGAGAAATTTAATAGTGTGTAGGAATGGGGTTCATTTTTCTTATTATTCAACTAAGTGTCATATAGTAATTTGCTTCCAGTTTTCGTCTCAAAAGCACTGGCTTGCATTATATCTTGTTTAGCATTCCCACAGAGCTGAGCCAAGAACTAAAGCCCGTTTGATGCTAATGGAAGCTTTGTGCTTGGATCGGCCCTACAGGATCTGTGCAGTAAATCAATATTGGTGTTTGGATAACCACAAGGGAAAATAACTGTGACACAGAAGGATGGCTCTTACAGCAGTCAGGATATTTGCAATTTTAAGTCTCCTTTAGTTTTTTTTTTTTTTTTCTCTCCCTCTCTCTTTATAAGTCATTTACCCTGTACTAGCAGGGCCTTCCAGGTGGCTCAGTGGGAAAGAATCCACCTGCCAATGCAAGAGACTCAGGAGATCTGGTTTTGATCCCTGGGTTGGGAAAAATCCCCTGGAGTAGGAAATGGCAAACTATTCCATTATTCTTGCTAGAAAAATTCTGTGGACAGGGGAGCCTGGAGGGCTGCAGTCCATGGGGTCACAATGAGAGGGACATGACTGAGCACACACACAGTACCAGCAACATTTTCTTAGAACACCAGTGCCTACCTTAACTGAAATTGCATTGGACAAGTAGGAGACTTGCTGCTGCTGCTGTTGCTAAGTGGCTTCAGTCGTGTCTGACTCTGTGCGACCCCATAGATGGCAGCCCATCAGGCTCCTCTCTCCCTGGGTTCCTCCAGGCAAGAACACTGGAGCCGGTTGCTATTTCCTTCTCCAATGCATGCATGTATGCTAAGGGGCTTCAGTCGTGTCCAACTCTGTGTGACCCCATGCACAGCAGCCAGTCCAATTCTACTGCTTTCTGGCAGTGTATCCTGGTGGAAACCACCTTACTTCTCTGGGCTTTAAGACAACTGGATTAGATAACCTTTACCCACTCCAGTATCCTTGCCTGGAGAATTCCATGGCCAGAGCAACCTGGCGGGCCACAGTCCTTTGAGTTGCAAAGAGCTGGACATGGCTGAACAACTAACACTTTCACCTTCAAAGTCTTTTCCAGAGAAAATTTCTATGGTTAAAGATTTTAATTAAAAAGGAAACTTTTGATAAAATTAAAAAAAAGTATCAAGAAAATTTTCTTTCTAAACTCTAAAGAAGGCACTGAGGGAATCCATAGAGTGTTACAGCTATGGTACAAATTATTATTATTATTATTGCTTATAGGCATTCATGGAGAGAGTCTATGAATTTCATAAAATTCTTTCATAGATCTGTGATCCCAAATTATGAAAAGAATATGACAGGAGCACAAATTAAGAGTTAAGAGTGTCTATTTGAAAATATAATTTTTTTTTATCTCTTAAATTTTTAACAATGATTAACTTATGATAACATCACACATATACATGTTACCTACATACATACACAAACACACACGCCACATATACACTTTATACAAACACACACACATATCTGGGTTAATTTATTTTGTGGTTGGCTAATCCTGTGACTTGTTTTTTATTCAAACAAATTATAAGTCACTTTAAAGAGTGTAAAAAATGCTACCTCAGAGACAACTCAGCAGTCATGGAAAATTAGATAAATATTTTTAAGAAAATCAGCTTCTGCAAAAGAAACATGTAAATTTTAAAGCATAATATTGCTTTTCTGGAAAATAATTATTTTAAAGGTGCAATTTTATGTAACTGCAGGATTTATTTATTTCATATTCTTCCAAAATTGAGTTCTATCAAATGTCACACATATCCATGATGAAAATGAGATTTGCTATAGCAAAGACTTCTTTATTTACCCTATCATTTGAGAGAAAATATCTGACTGCAGACATACCTATGCAAATTAATTTGCTTTTCATGTGTTTTCCTAGATATTATTATCTGAGACTGAGATCAGATTCATTTCTATGCATAACTCTGGGCCACATAATTATTTTGAAAAGTTAGGTACACTTCAAATACAATTTTTGCAAACAAAGTAACACTGTCATTGTGTGTAGAAATTTTATCTTTCTAGGCTTGTTTTAATTCATATTTTACTTGGGTGATTAAGTAGAAAGATTTTGTGTTTCAAAGAATATTGTGTTGTGGTTTTATTTTACAAACTACATTTTCAAATTAAGGCACAACAGATGGAAGCTTCATTGCTTAAACAAGCATCTACACTTTAGTGCAAAAACTCAGAATTAAAGTTTTGACAAATAACTTAGGAATCTTCCAGAAAATCTTGATTTTCTTCTTAACCACAATGTATTCTCATTGACAGATTTTTTTCTGTCTATAATAAAATGAAGCAGTAGCTTCCTAATATCTGCAGCCTACCCATCTTTACTTCCCTCTAATGTAAAGGCAAACCATTATGTCTCTTCAGCTTCAAATGATTATTCAATCTATCAGCTATGTCACAGATTTTTACAGATGCTGGTGGTAGAGTTTTCGTTCCAGTTTCCCAACCAGTTTTACTATAATCCATGAAAGATAGGCTCTGAAGTCCCAGGAAGCCAGGAGTATGCAGAAACAATGCTGGTAAGAGGTGAGCTCTTAAAAGCCAAGAACTACATATCCAGGAACCACCTACTTCATTACAAGACCACTTTCCATGTTTCAGATATGAGTGTAAATAAGCCCACATGGTCTCTGAGGAACAGAAATACAGCCCTGGCACTATCTATTTTTACTCAATATTCAAGCTGAATGAGCTTCAAAGCCCAAAGTATTCCAGCTGAATGGTTGTTCAAAGAAAACAACCAGAATCTTTTCTTAGCTGATTCAGTCTAGAATTTAGACTTTGCCTATATATATATATATATATATATATAATTTTTTTGGCTGATAATGCAAATGCTGGCATATTTCCTAGCCTGAATAGTTACCTATAAATAAATAAAGTCCCTCACTAGTTTGGTCAGAAAGAACATATTAGAGCCTGCAGCAAACAGTTGAAATGCCTACGGGGAGAGATCTGTGCAGCTGTAAGAAATGGAGCTGTTAGAGGCACAATGTGCAGCTTTGACTTGGTAACAGGTCCCATTTAAAGCACATGTATTAGAGTTTATGTGAGAAGTACATAAAAAGTATATCTACATCCTCTTTCATGGATATCCATTCTTCTAAACATTCACTTACTTAAATAGCTATTTGTTTACTGATTTTGTTACCTATTTGATCAATTGATTAATTGTAATACATTTAATAAGAATTAATGAAGAACAGAAGTAAAATGGGAAGGGCCCATAGTTGTTGAGTTATAGTTTCAGGTTTTGTGGTTTTGTTTTCTGGGAAAGGGGTGCAGGCAGGGGTGAAGTGGAAATGGGCACCAGACAAGTCAGAAGAGTGGAGCGTCACACATGCTAGAAGAAACAGTGCAGGAACTCCCCTAGGCTACTGCTCTATTTTGTAACTGTTTCTTACCTTCTCTACTTGACTGAATTTTACTCAATCTTCAGGTCCCAGGATAAATGTCACTTTTTTCAAAAAGCCTTTGCTCATATTGAATAGCCCTATCATATAATCAATGTGGCCTGCATCTTTCTTCCATCATAGTAATCTGTTACTCATGTGCTTTTTTGCCTTTAGATTAAAAATCCATGAGAGCACAGACCTGGCCTTGTTGGTGGTGTTGGCATTGTTCTCCATCACATCTGAAAGCCTCATAATTTGGAGGGTAAATAGTGACAGTATAAAAAGCTAACATGTCACAAACTTGTGCTGGACACCTTTATATTCAGATTCACTCATTAAGCCCTAAACATCTTTGAGATAAGTATCACAATATTTTTCATTTTACAGATGGAGAAATTGAGGGAAAGAGAACTTAAACTTCTACAAGCTTTCAGAATTACTAAGAAGCTAAGCTAAACCTGGGTTGTAAACCTAAGCATTCCAGCTTCACAGTTTGTGCTCTTAACCATTTAGCTATACCACTCTAAGAGTAACTCTTTACTGAAGAAATTGATGAACAAATGAATGAGCTAGACGAACCCATATCAGAGGAACTGACTGACTTTAATGATCATGAATGAACTTTTAAAGATTAAGAGATGAAATGAGACCAGAAGGCATGAGTAGAAGTTAAATTGAGCTCAAGAGATAGGAATGTTGGGCAGGGAGGGTGGAGGTACATACAGGATGGAGGTGGAGAAGAATAGATCAACACCGAGTTTGAGGTAACAGTGTGGTATTCCAGAAACTGACCATTAACAAGTAGTATGTTTCTTTTGAGCTTAAAATACGACTCTAGGCTGCAAACATAAATTTTGGATTTAAGTAGCAACTGCAGTCGTGGGAGCCCAAATTGAAAGCAGAGACCGACTAGACCAGATGGCCCAGGTCAGTATCTCACAGCCTCTGTGCCTCTGCAGTAAAATGTCAGTATGTAAAATACACTCTACAGCGCTGACGTTAGGCTATGAGAAACAGCTTTGAAAATCTCGGGCATGTGAAACATATTCACTGACGGTTAGTTTTGTTCCTTTAATTCTATATATTTAATATAATTTTCAAAAAAGTAAACTCAGAAATGAACAGTACCATTTAAGAGGACATTTTAATGTCTAGATTTAAATAAAAGGTTAGCTATGTCTAACCAATAGTTTAATGCATCTATTGCATTTTTAATTTAGCTACTTTTATTTCTAAAATTCTACATGTTTATTTTTCAAACTTACTCTTATTTCATTATATTTCTCATTTTTTTGCTTTCCTTTTATCATTATAAACACATTTATTGTTGACTATGTATCAAACAGTGAATACTACCTCTCAGTGATAGGAGTTAGAAAGGAAAAGACATAATTCTGTTTCCTAATTTAATGCAAATTTCTATTCAAACCAAAATAGTAGGAAATTATTTTAATATAAAAGTATTATCATATATTTCCTTAGACTTGTGTTTTTTTTTTTTTTTGGCTTGTTTTGTTTTCAAGCCTAAAATATAT